>BLSH010343011.1:73779-86413 GCA_018402905.1 Glandirana rugosa
ACACAGCCATTAATGTCTATACTGCTGGCAACAAAAATGAGTACACCCCTAAGTTAAAATGTCCAAATTAGGCCCAATTAGCCATTTTCGCTCCCCGGTGTCATGTGAGTCATTGGTGTTACAAGGTCTCAGGTGTGAATGGGGAGCAGGTATGTTCAATCTGGTCTTATCACTCTTACTCTCTCATACTGGTCACTGGAAGTTCAACATGGCACGCATGACAAAGAACTCTCTGAGGATCTGAAAAAAATAATTGTTGCTCTACATAAAGATGGCATAGGCTATAAGAAGATTGCCAAGACCCTGAAACTGAGCTGCAGCATGGTGGTCAAGATCATACAGTGGTTTAACAGGACAGGTTCCACTCAGTACAGGCCATGGTTGACCAAAGAAGTTTGAGTGCACGTGCTCAGCGTCATATCCAGAGGTTGTCTTTGGGAAATGAATGTGTGAGTGCTGCCAGTAATTGCTGCACAGGTTGAAGGGGTGGGGGTCAGCCTGTCTGTGCTCAGACCATACGCTGCAAATTGCATCAAATTTGTCTGCATGGCTGTTGTCCCAGAAAGAAGCTTTTTCTAAAGTTGATGCACAAGAAAGCCCGCAAACAGTATGCTGGAGGCAAGCAGACTAAGAACATGGATTACTGAAACCATGTTCTGTGGTCTGATGAGACCAAGATAAACTTATTTGGTTCAGATGGTGTCAAGCGTGTGTGGTGGCAACCAGGTGAGGAGTACAAAGGCAAGTGTGTCTTGCCTGCAGTCAAGCATGGTGGTGGGAGTGTCATGGTCTGGGGCTGCATGACTGGGGAGCTAAAGTTCATTGAGGGACCCATGAATGCCAACATGTACTGTGACATACCGAAGCAGAGCATGATCCCCTCCCTCCAGAGACTGGGCTGCAGGGCAGTATTCCAACATGATAACAACCCCAAACACACCTCCAAGACGACCACTGCCTTGCTAAAGAAGCTGAGGATAAAGGTGATGGACTGGCCAAGCATGTCTCCAGACCTAAACTTTATTGAGCATCTGTGGGGCATCCTCAAACCTGAGAAGCTCTGGTGAACTGCATGCCCAAGAGGGTTAAGGCAGTGCTGGAAAATAATGGTGGCCACACAAAATATTGACACTTTGAGCCCAATTTGGACATTTTCACTTAGGGATGTACTCACTTTTGTTACCAGTGGTTTAAACATTAA
Source organism: Glandirana rugosa (assembly GCA_018402905.1). Classification (NCBI taxonomy): domain Eukaryota; kingdom Metazoa; phylum Chordata; class Amphibia; order Anura; family Ranidae; genus Glandirana; species Glandirana rugosa. The sequence continues at coordinate 74,981 of BLSH010343011.1, forward strand.
TAGCGGTGTGTTACGTTATTTTGAGGGGACAGCAAATTTACACTGTTATACAAGCTGTACACTCACTACTGTAGCAAGGTGTAATTTCTTCAGTGTTGTCACATGAAAAGATATAATAAAATATTTACAAAAATGTGAGGGGTGTACTCACTTTTATGAGATACTGTATATACCTATGCATGTAACTTAGGATGTTGAAACATGGGTGTCCCCCTTATCAACATTAAGGGGGATGTGTGGTCCCGTGTCAGATTTGATAGCGGCAAAGTTAGCAGTAGGGATAAAAACACAAAAAATCCTAAAACAGGTGCACTAAAAGTCACAAGGAATGGCACACACACAGCTAAAATATGGGCCGGCATTGGGCCTTACTGAAGGGCCTATTATCATATGACATACTCAGTAGCAATATACACACACACATGGTCGAATGTTAGTAGTATGTGTATTCAATTGCAAATAGGCTAACCAAAAATGGCAGCTAATAACATGTCTCTGGGTTGCCAGGTTACCATACAATATAAAAACCCAGGAAGTGTAGCAAGATGGTGTCGCTCCCGATGATTCTGTTCTGACAAAACATTATTGTGTCCCTTCCGGTTAAGGTCTGTGGAACACATTGTGGCCTGAACTTCCTCGATTTTTATGCTGTTCAAACATTTTTAAAATGTAAGTGCATTTTAGACTATCTTTAAATAAAATGCCAAACAGTATTACACTATGGTGTCTTGCCTTTACTATTTCCACATGTGAATGAGACCATGGGGCAGAAAAGCTAAAGGAAAGAGGAGATATACACCAACTACCAACAGAGGTTGTGAGACAGTCAACAGTAAATGGCTTCAAACATGCTTGGGATAAACATAAATCCATAGTCAGACAACAAGGTTAATGTAAAAAAAATAAAAAAAAAAAAAGAAAAAAATAAAAAAAAAAAAAATAAATAAATAAAAAGGGGCAGACTCGATGGACTACTCAGTCTTTTTCTGCCGTCACTTTTCTATGTTTCTATGTTTCTATGTTTCTAACTGTGGATATGAGGTCTGCAGTTTCAACCAGTGTGTGCTGTGAATGCTGTCTATCCCCTAGAGGGGAAAGGTCTCTGATGAGTGTGGTAAAAGAGGGGGAGCACAAGTTGGAGCACCAGCACAGCGCATGAATTTAGTATACATGGCTATTGAAGCACTTTTAGGAGAGCACCTGTCACTTTATTTGCTAATCAATTACCGATAGGGATAGGCTGAACGACCCCCTGTTCGGTTTGTACCAGAAGTTTCAAACATTGCGAAAGTTCAGAAGGCTTATATGCAAGTAATTGGGCATACAATGGTTATGGGGGACATGTATCAATGAATAATAAGTTTGTAAGCAATGTCATTTTTAAATGAGTAGTGATTTATTGATGCTTAAAAGTGAAAGCATAAAAATTAAAAATTCCTTTCAATATAGTGCCTGGGGGTCCCCTTAGTCTACCTGTAAAGTGGCACATCTGTACTGTATATAGAAGCTGCTGCAGCAATAATTGCATTAATAAAGCCAAAAAATGACATTTTCCGTGCAAGCTTTCTTTAATTTGGAAGCAACGGCTTGGGGAACCAGTCTGTATGATGAGGCCACAATGTAGTGCACTGGGAACAAGATTAGAGATTTTTTGGATAAATTCTGTTGTCTCTTCCACAGACTTTGGATAGAAGTAACAGGTGTGGAAAAATTTGTCTTTGGGTGTTGGTGGTGCCTTCACACCGTAACACTATAGAGGTACTGTTGATGAAAGCAAGAATTGGCCTTGCTGTCAAAAATTGCAATGATATGCACCTGTCAAACAGGTGTGGAAAAATTGGTCTTTGGGTGCCGGTGGCGCCTTCACACTATAACCCTATAAAGGTACTCTTGATGAAAGCAAGAATTGGCCTTGCTGTCAAAAATTTAAATGATATGTGCCTGTCAAACAGGTGCAGAAAAATTGGTCTTTGGGTGTCGGTGGCGCCATAACCCTTGTGGTGAGGTGATCGATGGAAGGTATGTGTCACCTCGTATGCGTTCGCTCACAACAAACTATGGTGGAATTCGGCCCGGGTTTTGCCAGATACTTTGGTAGGGCTGATCCCGGGTTGGATTTTGTGGTCGACTGGTGTCCACTAACAGGTGGTACAAATTACCAGGAAGAGAGCAAAGAGTTGTTCTGACCTGAGACTTGGAAGCCATTCATCCTTAGAGAGCTGACACTTTGAGAGTGTACTGGACTAAAACAAAAGGTTTGCGCTATCTATGTTTTGTGAGTGTCTGGGAGAAGCCCTACACTGCTCAGATAGGAATGCTGAAATATTTAGTTAGAGCCTGGTTGGCAAGGATTTGTTTTCTGTTTTGTTTATTCTGAATGCAACCTTTTTACAATAAACCTGGCTGCAAGCCAGATTTTTAAGAACCTACCGTGTGAACTGCCTTTATCTCAGGGAAGCTGATCCACACAAGAGCTAATCCCTCACACCCTATAAAAGTATTCTTGATGAAAGCAAGAATTGGCATTGCTGTAAAAAATTGCAGATATGCACCTGTCAAACAGGTGCAGAAAAATTGGTCTTTGGGCGTCAATGGCGCCTTCACACCATAACCCTATTGAGATACTCTTGATAAAACCAATAATTGGCCTTGCTGTCAAAAATTTCAGTGATGCACCTGTCAAACGGGTGGGGAAAAATTGGTTCTTCCAGATGAAATCAACACCAACAACGCTAGGCAGCCTAGAAGTCCTGCAGAAATTCCACATCCCAAAAACATATCAGCATTAGGGGTTTCATAGTTGCTGATAATCCAGGGCGTTCTATCATCAGTAACAAAACCTCCAGCAGCACTGAATGCCCATCCGGAAAGCACGCTGGATGCAGGACAGCCCAGCAGTTCAATTGCATATTGGGCAAGTTCTGGCCAGTGGTCTATTCTCATGACCCAGTAAGCCAGTGGATCATCAACTGGAAAGCTCTCCATCTCTGTTTTTGCCCCTAGATAATCATCCACAATGTGATGCAGATGCTGCCGATGGGATGTGGAAGCTGACAGCCCTGGGCAACGAGGGCTAAAAAAATGTAGAGAGAATGTAGAAATGCATCACTTAGGTGGTCGCCTTCTCCACCGCTCCTCTCTTGACCAACAGAAGCCTCAAAGCTATGTTTTCCATGACACTGAAACCTACCAGAGTTGGGAAAAGCATTCAATAAACTCCTCTTTAAGGTGTCCTCAAGAGATTTCATCTTCTGCACTCTCTGTGGGAATGAGTTCTAAGACTTTCCCCTTGTAACGGTGGTCAAGGAGGGTTGCCAACCAATAGTGATCCTTCTCCTTTACGCCACATATTCTTGTGCCCTTTCGCAGGCTTTGAAGCAGGAGGGAGCCCATGCACCACAAATTTCGGAGGCATGAGAAGCAGACTGCTCAGGGTCACCAAGGATTATAGTATCTGAAACTGCCTCCTCCCAGCCACGTACTACTCCCAAGGGTTCTGGGGATGGAAAACCATGTCTTACTGTTTGATGTACGTCTTCCTCTGCTTCAATGCCTCCAAAACTGCCAAAATCCTCCTCCTCCCTCTCCTCTTGTGTTTTTTGTGGAATAGGAACAATGGTGTCTGCATACAGTGGGCCTTGAGAGGAAAAGAAGTCCTCCTCTTCCTCCCGCTGCTCTTCCCTGTCCATAATACCACACAGAGTGCCACAACAGGGATTGTGTCATTGATGCATGCATTGTCATGCTCACCATCCTTGTGGCCTCCTAAAATGGCGACAGAACTGTGCATGCATCCTTTATGAGCAGCCATTGGTGTGGGGAAAATAATCCTAGCCGGCCTGACCCTGTCGTTGTGCCATACTCACACAGGTACTCGTTGATAGCCCCCTGCTGCATGTGCAGCCGCTACAGCATTGCCAAAGTCGAGTTCCACCTGGTGGGCATGTCACAAAGCAGGCAGTTTACAGGCAGGTGGAATTTCTGCTGAATTTCAGCCAACCAAGCACTGGCTGTGTAGGACCGCCTGAAATGGCTAAAGACTCTTTAGCTTCAGCAGATCTTCCAACCCTGGGTACCTACTTAGGAAATGCTGCACCAAATTAAAGACATGTGCCAGGCATGGCACATGTGTCAACTTTCCTAAAGGCAGACAGGAGGTTTGTGTTATTATCGCATACCACCATTCCTGGCTCCAGCTGGTGTGGCGTGAACCACCTGTGGGCCTGTCCCTGCAGAGCTTCAAGAATCTCTGTATGCTCCGGTGTGGTTCCTGTCCCCTAGACGCACCAGCTGAAGCACTGCATAGCACCTTTTAGCCTGACTCGTTGAATAGCTCCTTGAACACTTAGGGGGTACTTGTGGTTCATAGGACAATTAAGCAGAGGAGAAAGAGGAGGAGGAAGGGGGAGCTGACAAATCTCGCATCATTACCACTAGTTGTATGGAGATGTGGGGAAACAACAAGCTGCAGCAGTGAGTTCAAGAAAGTGGGCAGAATCCACCAGAGAGAAAGGCAGAAATTGTACAGCCAGCCACTTTGACAAGTTTGCATTTAGACGCTGGGCATGTGGGTGGCAGTGACTGCATTTTTTTTTCTGCTGCAGCAGATGGGGCAGAGAAATTTCCCGGCTATAGTCTACAGCTGGTGGTGTGCTGCTGGCAGATGTGCTGTAAGGAACTGGGACACCCTGCACTATATCATCATCCCTGTCAGTGGAGGCTGCTGAGAGGTCATGAGGTATAGCGGGGCCAGGTTGAGGTGAATAAGGAGGAGGAACAGATTTGCACCCCTTTTGTGTGGCTTTCAGGTGCTCTTGCCAACAGCCAAGTAGTCGGAGGTTAAATGCCTTGTTAAGCACGTGGTACCCAAAAGTTTGCAAGTTGCAACAGTGCGATCGGCTGCACATGCTCTAAAAAAGGCCCAGACAGCTGAGCTATGGGAAGTGGGCCGGGAGATAACAACTCCACAATGTGATGGAATAGGGTGGCTGCTCTCTACTCTTCCATGTTGGCTGCCTCATTGGTGTTGTGCCCCACCCTTTACTCTATCTGGCACCCAAGTCACGTCAGTGACCTCATCATCATTATCTCCTACATCCTCATTACCACTGGAGACAACTTGGCAATACGCTGCGGCTGGGGGAACATGACTGCCAATTTGTATACCAGTGTTCTCCCCTCTCTGTAGGCTCACGTTCCTGCCTTCCTCAACCTCAGAACCAACATCGTAATCAAGTAATGGCTCTGCATCTTCAAGGAGCTAGTGGATAATGCTGTGTTCAAATAACTCAGCTGACTCCTCCATGCCTAATGCTGGGTCTATGGCAGAAATATCTACGGACAAGGAGGCAGGTTTAGCCACTCTGGCAGCTGCAGTGGACTGCACATTAGTCTCTGCTTGGGTGACAGAGCATGAGGAGGATGAGGATGGTTTTGTAAGCCAGTCCATCACTAAACACAGGAAATGATGCCCTGCCTGAGGACTGACCACGTCCACCTTTGCCTGTGAACACATACGCTACTGGCCCCCTCACAGTGGCACAGGAACGTCTGCCTCTCCTTGTTGCCCTCCCAGACATGATGGGGGGGGGTGTTTATTAACAAAGTGTAATAAAGGTGTGGAAATGTGTACGTGGATGCACTTTAATCAATGAAAAGTGGTGTTTGGTGAACTTTAACTTGAGTAATTCACTGTAATATACTGCAGTAAAATTACACTGACACACTGCAATATGCAGTGTCAAACGTGGAGTAACGCATGGAAATATACTGGGTTAAACATGCACTAACACACTGAAATATGTGGTGTTAAACTTGCAGTAACACACTGAACTATACTGCATCAAACGGAAGGTAACACACTGAAATATACGGTGTTAAACTTGCAGTAACACACTGAACTTTACTGCGTTAAACTAAAGGTAACACACTGAAATATACGGCATTAAACTTGCAGTAACACACTGCAGTATACGGCATTAAACTTGCATTATGCACTGAAATATACTGCGTTAAATGGAAGATACCGCACTGAAAAATACTGCGTTAAATTCTCAGTAACGCATTGAAATATACTGCATTAAATGTGCACTAATGCACATAAATATACTGCATTAAATGGCACATAACGCACTGAAATATTCATTGTTCAACTTGCAGAAATGCACTGAAATATACGGCGTTAAACTTGCAGTAACACACAGAAATACACTGCGTTAAGCGGCACGTAGCGCACTGAAATATATGGCTTTAAACCTGCAGTAACACACTGAACTATATTGCGTTAAACGGAAGGTAACGCACTGAAATATACAGCATTAATCTTGCAGTAATGCAGTGAAATATATGGCGTTATACTTGCCAGTAATGCACTGAAATATACTGCGTTAATCGGAAGGTAACGCACTGAAATATACTTTTTTGAACTTTCAGTAACGCACTGAAATATACTGCGTTAAACATGCATTAACACAGAGAAGTATGCTGCATTAAATGGCACATAATGCACTGAAATATACAGCGTTAAACTTGCAGTAATGCACTGAAATATAGGGTGTTAAACTTGCAGTAACGCGCTGAAATATACAGCGTTAAACTTGCAGAAATGCACTGAAATAAACTGTGTTAAATGGCACGTAACGCACTGAAATATAGGGTGTTAAACTTGCAGTAACGGACTGAAATATACTACGTTAAAGGTACACTAACGCACAGAAATATACTGTGTTAAATGGCACATAACGCACTGAAATATATGACTTTAAACTTGCAGTAATGCACTGAACTATACTGCATTTTTTTTCCCCTTCCCCTTGCATTCTCCTGGCCTCTTCCCCCTCCTCGGGTGTACCCCATGGCTCTCAGCCCCCCACAGACAGGGGGGACCACCCCAGTCAGGTTTACCTTCCTTAATGTGAAAGGTCTTAATATCCCCGAAAAGAGGTCTAGAATGCTGAGGGACCTGTCTAAAATGCAAAGTCAAATCGCTTTCCTGCAAGAGACACACTCTGGAGTTGGGAAGATCCCAAATTTAAGTAACAGAGCCTACCCAGTGGTATACCATAGCCCCTCACCTACCCCAAAGCCAAGGGAGTAAGCATCCTAATTGCAAGGTCAATCCCATGGTCCCTAGACACTTACATAAAGGACGAGCAGGGCAGATACCTGATTGTCAAGGGTCTCATTGGAGATTCTCAAGTAAGATTGATCAACGTTTAGCTCGCAAATACAAACCAGTAACTCTTCCTTAGGCTGTTGGCCCCTCTGATCCTGGAGCACAGGGAGGGAGTATTAGTAGTGGGGGCTGACTGTAACTTCGCATATGACCCGTTGTTAGATGTCTCAAGAGGTGCATCACACTTGTCATTCTCATATTTAAAGTGACTGAAGGCAGAATTTAATCTTCTCAAACTGGTGGATACAACACCCTATGGAAAGGGATTATACTTTTTTTTCTCCAGCCCATTGTACATACTCTAGAATTGATTATTTCTTTTCTCAACTACAAAGATATAGAGAGATTTCGAACCACCAGGATCGACCCGATTCTAATCTCGGACCATGGACCAATTCACATGGACCTAGATTTGAATTTAAGAATCACGAGGTCTGCATCTTGGAGGCTCAATGATTTATATAAAAGGATCAAACTACCACGGCTGAAGTCTCACAGGCACTAGAAGATTATTTCCGTATGATCAACCAGACATCTCTCCGTCAGTGCTCTGGGAAGCGCACAAATGTTATATAAGAGGAATCTTCCTCAAACATGGAGCGAGGGTAAAGAATGAGAGGTGGTTGAAAACGCCTCTCTGATTTCACGGATTAACCAGCTTGAGGTTATCCACAAAAGAACTCTTGCCATGCAGACGCAGAAGGAACTTCTGACTTTGAGACAGCAGCTTAATCAACTCATTAATGATGAAGTGAGGGAGAAACTGAAACACCATGAACAGTCGATCTACTAATTCGGAAATAAACCAGGTATCCTTCTAGCTAGGGCTCTGAAAGGATCACAGACAACCCGGCCTATTACTCAGATTTCCGCTGAGTCTGGAACTAAACTTTCAGTCCCAGCAGCTATTGTAGAGGAATTCCAAAGGTTTTACCAGAAACTTTATAATCTTCACAGCCCTCAAAACCAGAATTGCTCTGCCCGTGCAGATTTAATCTCTTCTTCCTTATCTTCTTCAGGCATGCCTTCCCTTACACCACAAGAAGCTGAGGTGATGGAAACTCCTATAACATCTCAAAAAGTGGTGAAGGCTCTGGATGCATCCAAATTAGGAAAGGCCCCGGGCCCAGGCGGGCTAAATCTTAGTTATTATAAAAACTTTCAAACCATTCTCTTTCTGGATTTTCTGTGTGCGTATAATTTAGCCTCTACTGATGCAGAATTGACAGAGGACACCTTGAGGGTGCACATTACTTTGATCCCAAAGCCAGATAAGGATCACACTCAATGTGGGAATTATAGGCCAATAGCTCTCTCGACCTAAAATTATTCTCATAAATTTCAGCGAATAGGTTATTGCCGCACATTTCTCATCTAATTCATGGCGACCAGGTGGGTTTTATCCCCCAGAGAGAGACTAGAAGCAATACCGTAAGGGCCATTTACCTGATCCACTTCACCCGATCGGAGGCCCGACCCCTTCTACTCCTTTCAATGGACGTGGAGAAGGCCTTCGATCAGGTAGACTGGCATTTCCTATGATTGACATTAAGATATATAGGCTTGGCGGGTTCGAATGAAGACCTGGATCCAGGCGTTATACACGTACCCGACTGCAGTGGTTTTGGCAAATCAAAGTACTTTGCTCTGTCCAATGGGACGAGACAGGCTGCCCCCTCTCCCCATTATTGTTTATCTTAACCTTAGAACATTTTCTTTGTAAGATCAGATTAGACAACACGATCCATGGTCTTAAGGCCCAAAGAGTAGAACACAAGATCGCTGCTTACACAGATGATCTTCTATTCTTTTTGACAGAGCCGGAAATTTCTCTCCCCCAGGCTTAATCAAACATGAGTCTCTCTCTAATTTCTCCATGAACTATTCTAAATGTGAAGCGATGAGTATCCTTTTATCTACGGAATGTATTAGCAGGTTACAAGGCCTCTACCGATTCAAATAGGCCTTGTCTTTTATGAAATACCTGGGGGTTAAATTGACCCTGGAGAGCTCATCTCTGTATGAGACTAATTTTTGCCCATTATTGACCAAAATGCGTTTACACCTTCAGCTATGGCAAACACTCCCTCTTACATGGTTTGGGAGATGTAGTGCTTTTAAAATGACAATACTCCCCCAGATTTTATATCATATCTAATGCAAGCCATACCAATTAAACTTCCTCAAGCTTTTTTTCACTCATGCCGAGCGTTGATGACTAAATTTATCTGGAGTAATAAAGCAGCTAGACTCTGTTATTCTTTGATGGTCCTGCCTAAACTCAAGGGGGGAATCGGTCTACCAGATCTGATTTCATATTACCACGCTGTACATTTATCAAGAGTGGTATCCTGGTGCCTACTACCACAGACTAAGCCATGGGTGCAACTTGAGCAACAAGCCACTCCGATTAATCTGTCTTCACTCCCTTGGGTCGCACCTAAACATCACCGCAGGTTAAAGTCCCACCCCACCATTAGGGCTACAATTTCAGGTTTTATTTATTCATTCTCAAAGAAAGGCCTCTACCCATACCCCTCACCTTTAACATCAGTGATCTACAATCCAGAATTTACACCTGGGGTAGACAACAAACAGTTGAGGGGGTTGGCAGGAATAGGTAGAACTAGGTGTATGCATTTCATTACCCAAGAGGGTTGAATGTCAACCCAAGCTTTATCGGGGCTTACCCGGCCTCCTTTGAGCTCCTAGCCAGCTTTTCAGTTGTCCCATTTCTTGCAGTCTCTACCGGAAGCAAAACTATATGCCAGGCAACTGACACCATTCAAGCGCGTATGCTCAGAGGGTAAACCTGTCTCACATCTGCTGTCATTCCTGTACAAACAAACTATTGTGCATCCGGAGGACAGTATTCCCCAACATATTCGCCGCTGGGAGGCAGACTTACAAATTTCTCTTTCAAGACAGCAGATAGACAGGATTATCGCTCTGACCCATGGGTCCTCCATAGCAAGTTGATTTCAAGAACAGGGATATAAGTTATTAGCCAGGTGGTATAGGGTCCCAATAATACTCAATAAAAATATACCCACAGACTTTGAAGTATTGCTGGCGGTGTAACAAGAACCAGGGACACTGCTGCATATCTTTTGGCAGTGCCCCCTGCTCACCCAGTTTTGGAAGGAGGTGGTGAAGGTGATTAAACTACTTACATCAGTAGATTTAGGGCAGGACCCTTTTGGCTACCCTCTGCATCTAAACTCGGTCCCCCAACCTCACTACAAGAAAACTTTGATTGCACATTTGCTAAATGCAGCCCGGGCATGCATTCCGGACCTGTGGAAGTGCAGTACCACGCCAACTGTGAGCCACTGGTTCTCTAGAATGCATGAAATCAGATCCATGGAAAATATGATGGTGGTCTTGTATGGGAAAGAGAAGGACTTTAGGGATATTTGGTCACTCTGGATGAATTTTATTACCACACTCCCACTTACGGAGAGTGTTACGAGCTAGGGGGGTGGGGCCGGGTGGGCTTCCCATGGGGATGATGGGGGGGCTTAGAGAACCCCCTGTTTTCCTCCCTTGTTTTTTTTTTTTTTTTTTTTTTTTTGTTAGATAACCTTTCTGGCCCTTTTGTTACACAGTTGAGGAGAGGGTTTTTCTCAGCTTTATTATTTTGAGGAAGTTCATTTACAAGGGAATAATAAAGATTTTCTCACAATTAGAGTTGAGCGAACCCGTACCGAACTTTGGGGTGTCCGGGACCCGGACCCGAACCCGGACTTTTCAAAAAAAGTTTGGGTTTGAGTTCGGGGTTCTGGTATTTGATTCCACATGTTGCAGAGCTGCCAAGGGCAGCCAATCAACAAGTGTTTCACTGGTTTGCCCTTAGAAGCCATCACAGCCATGCCTACTAATGGCATGGCTGTGATTGGCCAGTGCATCATGTGACGACACAGTGTACTACGTGACCGGTTAGTGTCGGTACGGTAATCATCCGTACCGACACTACCGAAGATTCCCGTTTGGTCACTTTGTGAACAACTAACCGACGGGAACCGTCGAGACGTTGTACACCTTAGTTTATGGTCTTGGGGCTTGAGTTTGGGTTTGAAAAAAACTTTTCAGGCCCAAGCCCAGGCCCAGGGCCTGTGGGGTTTCAAGCCATGCCCAAGCGAGTTGAGATTAACACTCTTTTAGAAATAATAAGGGAACATTTACTTGAAGGAGTTTTATTATTTCGACTCTTTTTGGGAGAGGAGTTGACACATTGTTTTCCCGGTCTTTCCAATAGA
>BLSH010343011.1:88207-100211 GCA_018402905.1 Glandirana rugosa
ATCTTGTTATTAGAAAGGGAATTGGTGAATTGTTGGCGGGGTATCTGTTAACTGCAGATGTCCCGCCAAAGAATTAAGACCCTCCTGCAGATAACTGCAGGAGGGTCTTAGCGCCAAGGGTGCGCGGGGGACCCCGCGCGTGTGCCCTTGTAGGCACTGGCAGCCCAGGCCCCCTGGGCTGACTAGTGCCTAGCACCACTTACCGGCGACACGCGCCGGAAAGTGGTGCACTAGCGCGGCAGTTTACTGCCGCACTAGTGTACATTTGTTCGGCCGCCTTCGCGGCCGAAGAGAGAGGAGAGGCGTGGCTAACCACGTCCGCCCCAGGGGGCGCGTGGGAACCGCGATTCTGGGAGGACGTCAATAGACGTCCTCCCAGAATTAAGAAACCGCCCTGTAGACGTCAATTGTCTATGGGGCGGTTGTTAAGTGGTTAAGGGAAAGATTATTGTTCTAAAATCATCTCCAAGTTCTATAGGGAAAGGTTCCAGCTGTTGCTTAGAGGGACAAATTATTGTTCTAAAATCATCTACAAGTTGTATAGGTAAAGTTTCTTCCAGCCGCATAGAGAGCCATATTATTGTTCTAAAATCATCTCCAAATTGTATAGGCAAAGTTTCTTCCAGCCGCATAGAGAGCCATATTATTGTTCTAAAATCATCTCCAAGTTGTATAGGAAAAGTTTATTCCAGCTGCATAGAGAGCCATATTATTGTTCTTGATTTTAGAACAATAATATGGCTCTCTATGCGGCTGGAAGAAACTTTGCCTATACAACTTGGAGATGATTTTAGAACAATAATATGGCTCTCTATGCGGCTGGAAACTTTGCCTATACAACTTGGAGATGATTTTAGAACAATAATATGGCTCTCTATGCGGCTGGAAGAAACTTTCTCTATAGAACTTGGAGATGATTTTAGAATCTAATTGTTATTTGTTCTAAAATCATCTCCAAGTTCTATAGGGAAAGTTTCTTCCAGCTGTTGCTTAGAAGGACAGATTATTGTTCTAAAATCATTTCCTAGTTCTATAGGGAGAGGTTCCTGCTGTTGCTTAAAGGGACAGATTATTTTTTCTTGCACAAAATTAAAAAGTGCATCTACATTGCTGGTTTAAAAAAAAAAAAAAAAACCAAAATTTGCGGCCAGCGGTGCATTTCTTGCACAAAAAAAAAAAAAAAGTGTTGGCTACCTCCTCCTCCTCCACTGCCACTTTCACCACCTCCTCAACCTCCAACTCCACATCCACCTCCATTTTTGATTTTTTTATGTGATTTTAGCTTAAAAATTATTTTAAGTTATTTCCCTATCCCCATTTCTTTGTAGGGCACTTGTCCGGCTCTTAGCCCCATTTTCCTTCCTTTTGCAGACCTCTAGCACTTGCCAGGACTTCCAGAGGTTCGATCAACTCTACTCACAATCTTATATTTTATATTTGAATGCAACAAAATTGCTTTAATGGAGAGCATTAATCAATAATGTAAAATGAATGAAAGGGAAACACCACAGTGATGTGACTAAGTAAGAGATTTCTATGAATGTCAAGCTGAAATTGGTCTCTTGAGGAAGTCTACTGAGGTGGTGACAAAAAAAGAACTATACTGCGTTAAACATGCAGTGACGCACTAAAAATATACGGCATTAAACTTGCAGTAACACACTGAAATATATGGAGTCAAACCTGCAGTAACGCACTGAAATATACTGTGTTAAGCGTGCACTAACACACTGAAATGTACTGCGTTAAAAAGCATGTAACGCACTGAAGTATATAGTGTTAAACTTGCAGAAACGCACGGAACTATACTGCTTTAAACGGAAGGTAACGCACTGAAATATATGGCGTTAAACTTGCAGTAATGCGCTGAAATATACTGCGTTAAACAGAAGGTAACGCACTGAAATACATGGCGTTAAACTTGCAGTAACGCAATGAAATATACTGCGTTAAACGGAAGATAACGTACTGAAATATATGGCATTGAACTTGCAGTAACGCACTGAAATATACTGCGTTAAAGGTGCACTAACGCACAGAAATATGCTGCGTTAAATGGCATGTAACGCACTGAAATATAAAGCATTAAACTTGCAGTAATGTACTGAAATTAACTGCGTTGAACAGCACATAACACACTGAAATATACGGCATTAAACTTGCAGTAATGCAATGAAATATACTGTGTTAAACGGTCACTACACTCACACTGGCTGAACTGTCCCTAGATTCACACTAAGTTGAATGGTGGTCACTACACTCACACTGACTGAACTATCCCTACATTTACACTAATGTAAAGATGAATAGTGGTCACACTACACTCACACTGACTGAACTATCCCTAGATTCACACTAATACAAAGATGAATGGTGGTCACACTACATTCACACTGACTGAACAATCCCTAGATTCACACTAATGTAAAGATAAATGGTGGTCACTACACTCACACTGACTGAACTATCCCTAGATTAACACTAAACTGATATTCTACACTGACAATAGAATCACAATAGCACACTATAGCTCACTAACTGTCTAGTAGCACTGAACAGAGCCCTTTTCTATCTCTCTCCACGCAGATATCATACTAAAAATGACCACTATTGAAAGAATACATTCATAGTGTGCGTCGGGACTAAGGGCAATGAGCCATGATTGGATAGAGTCATCATGACAGTGTCCAGTCATGGCTCTGATAGTGCTCTGTGCCCTGATTGGTCAAAGCTTTCATTGCTTCAGCCAATCAGGGCTTTCAATGCACCATGCGGCAGCGCAGTGCATTGTGGCCGGTCCAACTCCCCGATAATTTGGGTGTTCGGCGAACCTGCAAACAGCTAATGTTCGGCCCGAACTCATGCTCGGACCAAACTGTTCGCCCATCCCTAATTACAGATGGACTTATTATTTTGTCGGTTGTGAGGATATATAATATTTTTTTTGCATATGTTTACAAACGTATATCATATGAATGGTAATTGTATTTATTCAAGCATTTTTAAAGAGTACTTGTCACTTTATTTGTTAATCAAATTATCGATGGACTTATTAATGTGTCAATTCTGAGGATATATTTTTTGCATGTGGTTATGAACTTATATCATATGAATTGTTTTTTTATCATTATTTAGTGTTTGTATATACACTAATGAAGAATGTGTTTCTAGCACATACTGTACATATGGTTTGCAACACTTGACTCTTATTTAGTGTGAATTTTCAAATACACAGGAATATATTGAGTTTTTATATCCAATTTTATTATTATTATTTTTATTAATTTCCAAATCTATGTATTTGCCACACCCACTCATTTTTATCAAACTGAAACTCCACCCTGGCAGTTTTTTTAGTGGAGGCAGCAGTTTTCCACATATTGTGACAGCATTTAAATAGTCATTGTGCATAAACATTTTTTTTTTTTTTTAATGTACAATATGTCAAGGGCAAAATTGAGAAAAGCTTTTAAAAAGGGGACCAAAAATAGAGGCCTTAAAGAGATTGGAAAGTGGCACAGATAATATATGTTTCTCATCTAAGGATTAGCGAGTTTGGGGTGGAGGAACTTGACTGGCCTGCACAGAGTCCTGACCTCAAACCGACAGAACACCTTTGGGATGAATTAGAGTGGAGACTGCGAGCCAGGCCTTCTTGTCCAACATCAGTGCCTGACCTCACAAATGCGCTTCTGCAAGAATGGTCAAACATTCCCATAGACACACTCTTAAACCTTGTGGACAGCCTTCCCAGAAGAGTTGAAGCTGTTATAGCTGCAAAGGGTGGGCCAACTCAATATTGAACCCTATGGACTAAGACTGGGATGCCATTAAAGTTAATGTGCATGTAAAAGGCAGGCACCCCAATACTTTTACTTTTGACAATATAGTGTCTGTGTGTATATATATATACTGTATATATATATATATATATATATATATATATATATATATATACTGTATCTCACAAAAGTGAGCACACCCCTCACATTTTTGTAAATATTTTATTCTATCTTTTCATGTGACAACACTGAAAAAATTACACTTTGCTACAATGTAAAGTAGTGAGTGTACAGCTTGTATAATAGTGTGAATTTGCTGTCCCCTCAAAATAACTCAACACACAGCCATTAATGTCTAAACCGCTGGCAACAGAAGTGAGTACACCCCTAAGGGAAAATGTCCAAATTGGGCCCCATTAGCCATTTTCCCTCCTAGTGTCATGTGACTCGTTAGTGTTACAAGGTCTCAGGTGTGAATGGTGAGCAGGTGTGTTAAATTTGGTGTTATCGCTCTCACTCTCTCATACTGGTCACTGGAAGTTCAACATGGCACCTCATGGCAAAGAACTCTCTGAGGATCTGAAAAAAAGAATTGTTGCTCTACATAAAGATGGCTATAAGAAGATTGGCAAGACCCTGAAACTGAGCTGCAGCACAGTGGCCAAGGCCATACAGTGGTTTAACAGGACAGGTTTCACTCAGAACAGGCCTCGCCATGGTTGATCAAAGTAGTGCACATGCTCAGCGTCATATACAGAGGTTGTTTTTGGAAAATAGGCATATGAGTGCTTCCAGCATTGCTGCAGAGGTTGAAGGGGTGGGTGGTCAGCCTGTCAGTGCTCAGACCATACACTGCACACTGCATCAATTTGGCCTGCATGTCTGTCACCCAGAAGGAAGCCTCTACTAAAGATGATGCACAAGAAAGCCCGCAAACAGTTTGCTGAAGACAAGCAGACTAAGGACATGGATTACAAGAACCATGTCCTATGGTTTGATGAGACCAAGATAAACATATTTGGTTCAGATGGTGTCAAGCATGTGTAGCAGCAACCTGTAGAGGAGTACAAAGACAAGTGTGTCTTGCCTACAGTCAAGCATGATGGTGGTGGGAGTGTCATGGCCTGGGACTGCATGAGTGTTGCTGGCACTGAGGAGCTACAGTTCATTGAGGGAACCATGAATGCCAACATGTACTGTGACATAATGAAGCAGAGCATGATCCCCTCCCTTCAGAGACTGGGCGGCAGGACAATATTCCAACATGATAACAACCCCAAACACACCTCCAAGATGACCACTGCGTTGCTAAAGAATCTGAGGGTAAAGATGATGGTAAAGATGATGGACTAACCAAGAATATCTCCAAACCTAAACCCTATTGAGCATTTGTGGGGCATCCTTAAACGGAAGGTGGAGGATTGCAAGGTCTCTAACATCCACCAGCTCTGTGATGTCGTCATAGAGGAGTGGAAGAGGACTCCAGTGGCAACCTATGAACCTCTGGTGAACTCCATGCCCAAGAGGGTTAAGGCAGTGCTGGAAAATAATGGTGGCCACACAAAATATTGACACTTTGGGCCCAATTTGGACATTTTCCCTTAGGCTGTACTCACTTTTGTTGCCAGCAGTTTAGACATTAATGGCGGTTGAGTTATTTTGAGGGGACAGCAAATTTACACTGTTATACAAGCTGTACACTCACTACTTTACATTGTAGCAAAGTGTAATTTCTTCAGTGTTGCCACATGAAAAGATAGAATAAAATATTTATAAAAATGTTAGGGGTGTACTCACTTTTGTGAGATACTGTATATATATATATATTTAATAATATGAGCACTGACACTGAAGTGTGAATCTCTTCCAAAAAAAAAAAAAAACACAATCAAGAAAATCTCAGCAAAAAATGAATATTTGATATTTCCTTATTTTCAGGTTTTTTTTGCAAACAAAGCATGTTTACTTGCACTTACCTTCATGTACTCTGGTAGAAGAGCTTCAGATATTGCTATGCATGCCAGAGGGATATTCCAAGAGCTTGTGGTAAAATGGCTGTGGAAAACTTCAATTATTCACATGTACTTTCTGTTGCAAGGAATCTCAATGTTGCCACCAGCCTTTGCTCTGGACATAATGGAATGTTAAGAATGGCTTCAAGTTTCCAGTAACTGCCTGCTTGATATTGTCAGGAGTGTATGGAGTTTTTTAAATCATCAGAATTATGTGTCCCTAGTCCTCTGAACAATTCAATATGAGATAATTTCTCTTATCTTCATCTATTCCTTAGGTTAGATGCTTCTCTTTTTCTCTAGTGTTTGTAAAAGGGACTGAACCATTAACAATGCCCATACTTTTCTAAACCCTTTGTTTTTTTAGGGGCCATGATGCATAATGCAATGTAAACAATTGTGATTTTTCGGATATTTTCTGCCAAAAGGCTTCACCAAAGCCTGGAAATGATCCCTGCCAATGTCCACTTCCGTTTGATTGGGTAGAAAATTCCAGGAGTTTTATTGATTTACAACAACTGGAATCTACAGAACTTGCTTCCAGACAATTTTAGTAGATCGAACAAAAAGTCCCCTTCAATCACATAAAAGTTTGATTTTTATTGCCATCAACTTGAGAATTTTTGCGGACTGTGTGTTTGATGGCTCTATCCTCCACTCAACTGCTTGTCAATCTCATCTCATCAGTTACGTGCTTTGGCAGCCTTAAATGTTATCTTTTTGAATTATTCTACAAAAGATTTTTTTTAAATAAAATTATATTATTACTTATACTGTATGTTCATAATTAGGTTAGGTTTTTCAACAAAATTATTATTGTACACTACCTATTCAATGGCAAATGATAAATCAAGCAACTGTTAATGCTTGCAAATGTTTGTGACATCCCCAGCCTAATTTGAGAGCAGTTATGACAGCACTCCAGCTAACAACTAAAGTCTTTTAGCTCTTAACAAAGATGACAAGTCATATGAAGGTGTAATAAAGACTCACCAAATTCCCAAAAGTAAGACTTTGAGAAATTGTACCGGTTCACAAGAAATTGGTTAAATCCTGTACTGCTCCAATAAATATATTCTAAATTTGCTTGAAGTAAAGTAGAACATTTTATGGAATTCTGGTGTTTTAATTAAAGGCTATTTCCACCTTTTACACCATGGTAAATTGTACACTTACAACTTCTATGTCTCCAACTGAAAATCTGTACCTCTGTATGGAGAGATAGCTGAAAGAAGAGTCTGCAGGTTCCTGGAATTGCACACACAATTCATTGATCCTAATTGCAATGTTCATATGGCAAAACTAATGAATACTAATTTTTTTACTAAAAATGTATGTGCATTTATGATTATTTTTTTTTTTTTTTTGCAAAAGGTTGACTTAGCCTTTATGTAGATGTAGCACCCCCTGTCAGAGAACAGTCTGTGACTTTTTTTTGTTATTTATTTGAGGGTTAATAACTTTGGTAACAACTTCAGGGACATCTTCCTATATACAGTCTATCCTCCTTTCTCCTTCTGCACACGCTTGCTGGCTCCAGCTGAATTACTGTTAGTTGATCTAGCAGGCTCTTTACAGACAAGAACTCGTAGTCCCTTGCAGTGTAGCAAGAAAACAGTGAACAGCTTATACTTCTCTTCCATGGCTACTGATCCCAGCACCACCTCTTCAGGCACTGCCAACCCACTTGGCTGCAGCTGCCCCTTTCACTAGCCCTCCAGGCTAACTTCTCCACACCAGTTCTCCAGACTGACTCTTCACCAGCTCATCCAGCTGACTCTCACTAGCCCACCCAGATGGCTCTCCGGAGATCTCCCAGGGAAGGAAGAAGACTTAAGCATACAGCTGTCTTCAGGGAGACTGGCTACATGTGGCAGTATCTCCCTTGTCAGTCCCCAGGAGTGCTGATCTACTCACTCTGTCCTCTCTTGCTCCAATGCCTCTAGAAAGGTCTACCTCCCATGTGTTACACCAACATCTGAGCCCCAGCCCAAGGCACGACACCCCCCTCAAACTAGAGGGTACCCCTGAGGGCCACCAACAGCACTGTATCTCTATCTTCCACCTGACTGCCCTGCTGGCATGGTTCATTTCTGTTTATGAGGTAAGCACTACCCCTGCCAGTCCACTCCTGTGGATTAGGCGAGGCCTTATAAATATTCAAGGCAGCTCCTCCTAACCTCCATCCACTAGCTTTAGAACATTCTCCAATGTCCCAGAAACAGGAGGAAGCACCAGAGGAGCTGTCAGGATTAGTCATCCAGCCCTGAACTCACTGAACCCTGATCCAGATTCAATAGCTCAGGCTCAGTCACAACTGCCAGGAAAATTGTTCAGGATGCAAAGAAAAACCCACAAATAACTTAAGGTGAAATACAGAACTCTCTGAAAACATGAGGTGTGGCTGTTTCAAGATACACCATAAGGAGACACTTGAAGAAAGATGGGCTGCATGGTCGAGTCGCCAGAAGAAAGCCATTACTATGCAAATGCCACAAAGTATCCTGTTTACAATACGCTAAGCAGCACAGAGACAAGCCTCAAATCTTCTGGCACAATGTCATTTGGAGTGATGAGACCAAACTTTAACCTAATACCGTGTATTACCCCCAATGACAGCTTGAATTCATTTGTGGTATTTGTGGATGAGGCTCTTAATCTCCTCAGATGGTAAAGCTGCCTATTCCTCTTGGCAAAATCCTAGTTGTGGCTGAAATTTTAGTTGGTCTACCTGAATGTGGTTTGGTTTCAACAGAACCCCTCATTTTTCCACTTCTTGATTTGTTGTAGAAATTTTATTAGGATGTGTTAATTATGTATTGTCACAGTGTCTCCCAGGGTCGGTTCACCGGTATTCGCTGTGTATAGCGAATATGGCTTTAACTGATATTGAGGAAATGCCACTTACAATGGAAACCTTCCATTAATTGGTAACCGTACACTACCAACCTGATCATCCCGGCCAGCAGGCGCTCTGAGCGGTTAACGCTGGAGCCAATGCCGGTCCGGATCTTTGAGGTGTGATGCGCGTTCCGTGGCGCATGTATATTACCGTCAACCAGGGGGCCCCTGTATTATGTGCAGATTAATCCGCTTGACGGGGATGTGCTTGCGGTATGGAATCAGTATTGCCTTTTATGTAAGGATAGTGGTCTGTAAGCTTTCTGTCAGGTTTGATCCACGTGACAGAAACCCGCAGCTATTTTCCTTTGTGCATAATTTAACCTTTAATGGAGCAGTAGTATAATCACTATTAAATATAATTCAATGAACTATATTACATAGGATCCATTGTAATGGTAGAGTTGGCTTTGCATGTGTGGGAGGGACAGCCTCTGTGAGGTAACATGTTGGTTTAATGGGAGCCATGTTTCCACACGGCTTTCAGTGTTATCTGGGGTGTGTGCATCTCCGCCCACCCAATGGCTGGGACTCATACAGGCTGCCCAGTTTTTCCACGTGCATGCACGCCCTTTCTATTGTATCGTTTAAATATAAACAAGTGTGTCATTGGTTGTTATTTTGTATTGAGCTGCTGTCATGTGACTGTGCCTTGGAGGCTGATTGGCTGATTGTGAAGCCACCAAGCCCCTTTGTTACCCCTGTCTCATCCCTATAGAATAAACAAACTCCAACTGGTTTGCAGGACCATGTGAATACGGCTTAGTGTGTCTGTGTAATATGTGGTTTAGCATGAGTGCATTCGAAATGCATTATGCGAAAGAGATGAAAAATGCGCTTGTTAAGGAAATTGAAATATAATGCACACAGCGTATTATAACTTCCTCCCCAGATTAGAGTTTGAACACTGCTGATTGCCATTCTCAATTTCTTGGATATCTTATATATCCCTTTCCTATTTTATACAGTTCAACTACCTTTTCCCATAGATCCTTTGAAAATTCTTTGCTTTCCCCATGACTCACAATCCAGAAACGTCAGTGCAGCACTGGATGAAAGATGCAAGGGTCTGTCAGGAGTCCAGAAACTCATTGACCTTTTATATACACACACACACACTTTACAAGCAAACAGATCACAGGTGAGGATGGTTACCTTTAATAGCCATTTAAACCCCTTTGTGTCAACTTGTGTGCATGTTATCAGGCCAAAATCACCAGGGTATGTAAACTTTTGATCAGGGTCATTTGGATAGTTTCTGTTGTCATTATGATTTAAAAAGAGTAAACACAGTTGATTGATAATAAATGGCTTCAGCCAAACACTAACCATGAGTGAAATAAAAGTTTTTGTGTTCTCATTCACATTCTCTGAAAAATGGCCAAGAATTCATAAATTCAGCCAAGGTATGTAAACTTTTGAGCACAACTGTACATCCATCAATATACAGAACAATATTCATCTTTAACCACTTGCCAACCGCCTGTCGTAGCTTGACGGCGGCAAAGTGGTTCGTTATCACAAACCAGCGTCACCTGGCGGCGTCCGCAATAACGAGTATTGTGAGAGCATGCACGCCGCTGGAGGCGTGCTCGAGCGCTCATTGTGTTCCGGGGGGCCAATGAGCGGGTAGGGCGGGTAGACCGAGATCTCCGTTCTGACAGATGGGGAAGGGATGTGATCACAGGCTTCCTGTATATGGAAGCCATGATCACTCCCTTCCCCCGACCAGCACAGTCCCCATAAATTTAGAACTCACTGAGGGAACACAGTTAACCCTTAGAGCGCCCCCTCAGGTTAACCCCTTCACTGCCAATGGCATTTACACAGTAATCAGTGCATTTTTATAGCACTGATCGCTGTATAAATGGCAATGGTCCCAAAAAAGTGTCAAAATGGTCACACATGTCCGCTGCAATATCGCAATACCGCTAAAAATTGCAGATTGCCGCCATTACTAGTAAAACATAAAAAAAATAAAAACCTCATAAATTAATTCTCATCATTCGTAAACGCTGCAACTTTTGCGCAAACCAATCAATAAACGCCGATTGCGAATTTTTTTTACCAAAAATATGAGGAAGAATATAAATCGGCCAAACCCGATGAAAAAAATGTTTTTTTATATTTTTTTGTTTGGATTTGTATTTTAGCAAAAAGTAAGAAATATTGTTTTTTTTTTTGCAAAATTGTCGCTTTTTTTTGTTTATAGCGATGATCAGAAATGATGCAGAGGTGATCAAATATCACCAAAAGAAAGCTCTATTTGTGGGAAAAAAGGACGCAAATTTCGTTTGGGTACAACGTCGCACGGCCGCGCAATTGTCAGTTAAAGCGACACAGTGCCGAATCGCAAAAAGTGCTCTGGTCCTAAACTGGGAAATCCTTCTGGGGCTGAAGTGGTTAAATTCTACCACGTATAACTTTCATTTATTGTGATGTACACTTTTGTGATATTGTGTATGCCATGGACTTGCACATTAAATGGATGTTCTCTCAAACTGAGGTAATGGGTGATTACTATTGCAAGCAGAGAATGAGCAGATAATTTATATGTTTGTAATCATTTCACATCTTCTTCATTCTTTCACAATAATCCACAGGAAATTGACATACAATATGACTAGTGTTGAGCGAACCCGGACTGTAACGTTCGGGTCCGTACCGAACTTTCGGGTGTCCGTGGCACGGACCCGGACATTTCAAAAATCGTTCGGGTTCGGTCCAGGGTTCTGCTATTTTACTCCACGTGTTGAGAAGCTGCAGGGCAGCCAATCAACAAGCGTTTCACTGGTTTGCCCTTAGAAGCCCTACTAATGGCATGGCTGTGATTGGCCAGTGCATCATGTGACCCAGCCTCTGTGACCCAGCCTCCAGCTGGAGTCACAGTGCTGCAGTCACATGCTCCTTGGATTAGTGTAGGGAAAGGAAGCTGAAAGCTTGATGGACAGATTTGAGACATTTTAAGACCTGATCCTGCATCCTGAGATAGATTACTTTACTACTGCTGTCTGTGCTGTTGCTTGTCGTCATCATTTCATTAGATAG
The DNA here is from genome assembly GCA_018402905.1 of Glandirana rugosa. NCBI lineage: Eukaryota > Metazoa > Chordata > Amphibia > Anura > Ranidae > Glandirana > Glandirana rugosa. Next base: position 99,951 of record BLSH010343011.1, read on the forward strand.
AGTCCTACGTCCTAGTCCAGAATTTTACAGAGTTTAGACAGGTAGTTCGAAAGTCGAAGGAAAGGGATGTGATTAGGTTCCTCGTACACTGACGTCGTGACACTGAGGTCGACCTCCGACCCAGTGTCTCCGACCCAGTGTACTACGTGACCGGTTAGTGTCGGTACGGTAATCATCCCGAAGATTCCCGTTTGGTCACTTTGCGAACAACTAACCGACGGGACGTCGAAGAGTTGTGCACCTCATTTTATCGTCTTGGGA
>BLSH010343011.1:173238-184161 GCA_018402905.1 Glandirana rugosa
AGGGACCCGGAGAGTCAGTGGAAAACGTGACCGATTTAGGATTTAGTGGATAGATCCGTATTTCTAGCCGTCAAGTTGGAGTTTCTGAAAGTTCTGGGACTGGATGACCTGTTTTAGGATAGAGGCATAGAAAGATCCAGTCTTTGCGTGGGAAGATCGGAGCAGAAGACCACGTCAATAGCTGTTTGTCCCAGTATCCAAAGATCTTTTGGGATTTGTAGCAGAGTGATGTTATGGATAAATTTAATGATTTTGTCCCAAAAGGTGGAAATGAAAGAGTACGACCAGAAGCGGTGAGCCAGGGATGGTCTTGGTTGACTGCAAAGAGGACAGGACATAGATGCAGCATTTTGTTTGTCCATGAGGAATGGTATGTATGCACTGTGAACTATTTTCAATTGTGTCTCCCTCAATTGCTCACAGGGAATTAGTTTCAGGGGTTTGTTATATCCCTGTAGGATTTTGTCCAGTAGGTCAGGGTCTTGAAAGTCTTTGAGGTTGAACTGCCGATCTTTATGCCTAGATAGGTGATTTAGGATTTAGCCAGTGCAAAAGGTGACTGAGAGGCCCAGGGACGATGAGTATTGAGGCCTATGGGAAGTATTTCACTTTTACTATAGTAGATTTTGTAATCGTTGAAAATTTGTGTGATGGTGGACATGTCTTTTTAAGGGTCAGCTGAGAATATGAGGACATCGTCTGTGAAAAATGCTGAGCGTAACTCGTGGTCCCCAATTTGGATTCCATGCAATGGAGCCATTATGTTAAGATCTATTGCCAAGTTGAATAAAAGCGGTGACAGGGGGCACCCCTGTCTTGCGCCCTTAAAAAGTTTAAATTCTTCCAAGAGGAGACCCGCCACCACCAACCTGGCCGCGGGAGAAGAGTACATAGACTGGACCAAATGAACAAAGGGGCCAGAAAAGCCCAGCCTTTTCAGGACCAGAGCGAGCCACTCGAAACTTACATTGTCGAAGGCTTTCTCCGTGTCCAGAATGATGATGGCAAAGTCCCCATCCTTGTGTTTGTTGGCATGGTTAAGAATCATTAGAACTTTTTTGGATGTTTAGTGAAGCTGTTCTGCCCTTTACAAAACCCAATTGCGTTGGGTGTATTAACCACTTGCCGACGGCTGATCGGCAAATGACGGCGACAAAGTGGCTCTGTAACGCGAATCGCCGTCATACGACGGCGGCCGCGAGATCGAGCCTAGTGAGCACGCCCGCACGCTCACTGTGTTCAGGGAGGGCCAGGGAGCGGGTGTGGTGGAGTCGATCTCCGCCGGCCACCCGCGATGCCCCCCCCGGAGTGAAAGAAGAAGGGGGAAGGGCTGTGATCACAGCCTTCCTCTACATGGAGGCTTTGACCACTTCCCTTCCCCAGCTAGGGCAGTCCCCCCACAGTTAGAACACGCCCAGGGAACACAGTTAACCCTTAGAGCGCCCCCTGTAGGTTAACCCCTTCACTGCCAATGGCATTTACACAGTAATCAGTGCATTTTTATAGCACTGATCGCTGTATAAATGCCAATGGTCCCAAAAAAGTGTCAAAATGGTCCGACATGTCCGCTGAAATATCGCAGTACCGCTGAAAATCGCAGATCGCCGCCATTACTAGTAAAAAAAAAAAAAAAAAAATAAAAACCCCAAAAATGAATTTTCATCATTCGTAAACGCGGCCACTTTTGCGCAAACCAATCAATAAGCGCAGATTGCGATTTTTTTATCGCAAATATGAGGAAGAATATAAATCGGCCAAAAACGGTGAAAAAAATGCTTTTTTGGATTTTTTTGGGATTTTTTTTTGGATTTGTATTTTAGCAAAAAGTAAGAAATTTGGGTTTCGGTCCTAAAGCTGGAAATCCTTCCGGGGCTGAAGTGGTTAAAGAAGGGAGGATGGAGGCCAGTCTGGTGGCTATTATTTTGGATTGGATTTTTACATCCAAATTTAGTAATGAGATGGGGTGATATGAGCCGGGTTCTAGGGGGTCTTTGCCCTTTTTGGAGAGTAGTTTTATGAGTGCTTGGTTGCCAGAAGGAAGGTAGTGACCTCCCCTCCAGATACCGGTATATACCTCCATTAAAGTGGGTACCAATAATGTGCGCAGGGTTTTATAGAATTCTCTTGTAAACCCATCAGGTCCCGGAGCTTTGTTGGGAGCTAGATGATTGATGGCAAGCGAGATCTCTGAACTTGAGATGGGGCATTGAGCAATTCGAAATGTGAAAGAGAGATTGAGGGGAGGGTTAATTTGTCAAGGAAGTTCTTGGCTAGGGCGTTGTCTGTTTGGTCAGGAGCATAAAGGTTGGCATAGAAGTTTTTCATAACTTGGCTGATTTCCTGGGGGTTTTTTTTCAGATTGCCAAGCGGGTCTCTGAGGGAGGTGATGTGCATGGGGGAGTAGGGTCCCCTGGCTAGTCTGGCCAATAATTTACCTGATTTGTTTCCATATTTGTGAAACTGGGCCTCTAACTGTGTATGCTTGGTCATTTCCAATGGTTCCGCCCAGGAAACAAAATCAGTTTTGGCAGATGTCCATTCCGCCCGATTTTGGGGGGATTCATTTGTGGATAGAGTTTGACTCTGAGCTAATTTTAGTCGTGAGCTGGCCATTTTAAATTTGGACAGGGAATGCTGCATAGGAAATTATTTTCCCTCTGATGAAGGCCTTCCCCACGTCCCAAAATAAATTGGGGTTACCTGTGTGGGAGGAGTTGGCTGCGGTATATTCTGACCAAGCTATGTGCATGTATTGCTGGAAGTCAGAGTTGTTGTGCAAGTATTGTGGGAATCGCCATAGGCGGAGATTTGGTGGTGACATTGAGTCATGGAAAGAAATCGATATAGGGGCATGATCTGAGATTCTGATCTCATGGATCTCGGCTTCCGATACCAAGGGTATCAAAGTATCTGTACAGAATAGGTAGTCAATTCTAGTGAAGACGGTGTGCGGGTTGGAGTAGAAAGTGAATTCTTTATCTAGGGGATGGGGTAGTCGCCAAAGGTCAGTCATGTGTAGGGATTCCATGGTGGAAGCTAAAAGTGTAGATTCCAGGTCATGAGGGTTACAGTGGGGTCTTATGGGGCGTGATCTATCATCTGCTACATGGGAGATGGAATTGAAATCGCCTCCTACTATGTGGGGAATGTGAGGTTTTTTTCATCAAACTGGAGGTCAGGTCATTGTAGAAGGAAGACCCGGGGCTGTTGGGGGCATAGATGTTGGAGATCAAAAGGTCCTTATTGAACAGACGAATGTGGATCATCAATAGACGTCTCAATAGACGTCCTTGAATGTCGGAATCTACCGACATTACTTCACAGGGGAGGTTTTTATGTAATAATATAACGACCCCGGCCTTGCGGCTGATTGCATCGGACCCTATCACAGATCCCACCCAAAGTTTTTTTAGTGTAGGTCCGATTGTGTCAGGTGGGTCTCCTGTAAGAGAGCTACAGTATGTCCGCTTTTAATCTCTTGAGATGCCTCAAGATCTTCATACGTTTAATGGGGGACCTAAGGCCTTTCACATTCCATGAGACACACCTCATATGGGGAGTGAAGTAGTGGTGATGTGAGCTGGATATGAAGGTGGTGAAAGGGTGCCCGATAAGCATGTAAGGAGAAAAGGTATAAGGCGTTTTGGTTGAGGGCTGGAGAGCCCAGAAGCATAGCTACAGGCATGCAGGCAGGTGGATTGGGGGATAGGAAGAAAAATGGGTAGGGAATATGAAATGCACATTAAATCTGCAACATTACAGTAACAAAATGAACCATAACTGAACCTCGCTTTTTTCCGCATGGGCTCGCAGACAGTAATTGCTCCCTACCACCAGCCATGAGACTCTGTTAAGACGGTGCCCGTATGGTGTCATGGCAGCCACATATGAAATGGCTTGGAGCGTCGGATGGTGGGTAGTGGATGGAGGCTGCCTGCTTTAAAGCCCGTGGGAAAAGAAGAGAAAACCCATATCAAGGTGAGACAAGTGCCCACAAGTAATGTGAATTTAGACATACCAATGCGTGTCCCTCAAAACAGTAGTCATGGGGCATTGTGTGGAGGTTTCAAGAGCAACAGTTCAGTTATTTGTTCCTCGCTTAATTAAGCCATTGGGAGCTGAAGGAGAAAAGACCAAAATATTAGGAGGGCATTTTTGTCAGCGGGGTTCTCCTGCATAGAGGGTTCCGGAAGGTATGAGGTGTTTTGGTGAGTCCTTTCTTGGACTGCATTGGTCAAGAGACCTGGCTATGGGGGTATCCTTGGTAGGTAGATTGGAGTGTTGATCGCTGCTTATGGAGTGCAGGTATTTCTCAGTTTCTTGAGGGTCTTGGAAGGTTAGTTGCTCTCCGCTGGGAGATTTAAGTCACAAGACAGCTGGAAAGGCCGGTGTAAATTTCATCTGACGTTGGTGAAGGACTGAGCAAACTTGTTGGAACGCTTTCCTTTTTTTTGACACTTTAAGGGAATAATCCGCAAAGATTAGGATTTTAACCCTGTCGATCTGATGGGACCTCGATTGTCTATATCTTTGCATTATGTCGGCTTTGTCTGCGTAATTCAAATATTTGGCAATGATGGTTCAGGGCGTCGATCGGTCAGATTGTATGCTCCCAATACGATGGGCTCTTTCCGCCATGCAAGGCCTTGGTAGGCCTAGTGCCTCTGGTATGCGCTTAGCGCAGAACTCCATTAGGGCATTTGGTTGAAGGGACTCAGGTATCCCTATAAAACGAAGGTTACACCTTCTCAACCTATTCTCAAGGTCATCTAGCTTTTGAAGGACATATTGGTTCATTTTTGTTTGAGCCTGCTTGGCCGCCTCTGACTGGTAGAGTTCCTCTTCAATATTGGCAATCCTGGACTCTGCTTCATTTATGCGGCCCTTGTGTTCGCCAAGCTCCTTCCTAATTAGCTGCATCCCTGCACTGACAACCTTTTCTACAGTGGCTGTGATAGTGGGTGCCAGGATAGCAGCCATAGCCTGAGCAATCCGATCGTGTGACTCTGCTTCCCTTTGCTGATGGGAAGGAGTGTGTGGACTGCTCATCTCCATCGCTGGTGCACTAGGCATAATCACCGTGTAGGCTGCATCTCCTTTTTCAAGGTTTCGCTCCATCTGTTGCTGTGAGGGGGTGCTGCGGGTGTTGTCCTGGCAGTGATGGGTGCCTGGGGGAAGTCTGGGCGGTATTTGTATGCTGGTATTCGGCTGTGGAGCAGGAGCTAGCATGGAGTGCTGCTACTCCATGCGGTGCCGGAACCGGAAGTCACCACTTGCTTTAACATTCCTTTCAAGGTTTTGTTAAACATATCCACTAGTCCATCCGTTTGTGTGTGGTACACAGAAGTGCGTAAGTGATTCATTTTAAACAATTTACACAATTCTTTAGTAACCTTTGACATGAAGGGTGTGCCCTGGTCAGTTAACAGCTCCCGAGGAATACCCACACATGAAAATATAAGGGACAGCTCTTTGGCAATACTCTTAGCAGAGGGGTTCCTTAATGGGACTGCCTCTGGATACCGGGTAGCATAGTCCAAGACAACTGGGAAATACTGGTGCCCTCTAGCGGACGTAAACAAGGGACCTAAGATATCCATGGCAATCCTGTCAAAGGGCACCTCAATGATGGATAAAATTACCAATGGGCTCTGGAAATGTGAGACGGGAGCAGTGTGCTGACAACCCGAGCATGACTCACAATACACTTTTACATCTTTGCGTAAGCCTGGCCAATAAAACCGTTTCAATATTCTTTTTTTAGTTTTATCCACCCCCAGATGTCCCCCAAGAACATGAGAGTGGGCCAAATCTAGTACCATGCATCTGTAAGGTTGTGGTACTAGTAATTGTTCCAGTCTCTCTCCTTGTATCTTGTCCACTCTGTATAACAGGTCCTTTTCCACAGAAAAGTGTGGGAATATAGCTTCCTCCACTGGCTCTTGGGGTATTGCATTTACCACTTTTACCTGTTCCCTTGCTCTAGCTAAAGTGGGGTCTCTCAGCTGGGACGTACCAAACTTTTTTTGTGTCGGGGGCAGGTCTGGCAGGTCTGTCTCCGAAGGGAGATTCTCTGTGTCACCTGCAAGGACCTCCAGCGTAAAATGTGAAGGCTCTTTCTCTTCGTTCTGCTCCTCCAGCAGTTCCGGGCAGCAGGAGTCAGATCCAGCTGGGGGCCTTGTTTCCTTGGCATTTTCCAATAAATCTCAGAAAAAAGGGAAGTCTCGTTTTTATTACGTTTTATTCATTCGATTTGGGACTACTCCCACCTCATGGTCCATGGTGCCACAGAGAGATTCGATAGATAGAATGGGGTAGCACTTGGTATCCCCATGAATACAAGCAACCCACATTAACTGTCGCTGCAACCTTTGGGGGTTCACGAGACTGGCATGCACTAAAGTTACTAGACTGCCAAAATCCAGCAAGGTAGTTGTCACGTACCTGGTGGTGGAGTCTGGCTTATGCAGTGGGCAACCTCTCTTACGACCCTGATTCGGGACAGGGGCTTGGGAGTGCAGGGAGGCACGAGGGTTGGACTGGGTCACTGGTGGTGGTGTGCTGGTCCGTGTAGAGCTCATGCAAGCAGAAACGTAGTGATGCAGGCCGGGTCGGTAAACAAGCTGGCGGAGCAGTACAGAAGGATCGGGCTGGAGAGTAGTCGGGTACAGGCAGAGTTTGTTAGCAGGTGGGTAGTGAGGTACAAGGGAGCAGGCAGAAGAGTGGTCGTGGTCCTGGAAGCCGAGGTCAGTGCAGGCGGAGATCAAACAGCAGGGTCAAGACAAGCCGGGTCACAGGAACAGACAATCAGGATAACAGGTCGCTTCAGGAACACACTAAAACTGTAGAACGGACAGCACTTGCTTCCTGGTGCTGTCTGCTTAAATGGCTGCCATTGGCGCGCACAGGCACGCGCGAGTGCACGCGCAATGCGCACAGGAAGCCAGAAACGGTGAAAGCGGGTAAATCCCGCCGAAAGGTACTTCTGCCCCTTGCAATAGTTCGATGGGGCAATCGTAGGCCCGGTGAGGTGGCAACTTGTCTGCCCCCTTCTTATTAAATACATCCAGGAAATCGTGATAAGCCGGGGGGGACTGCATCTCGGGTTTCCTGATCAGGGTCAGGATCCAGACATAGGACAGAAGAAGAAGGTTCCTGGGGTTGCTGTAGGCAGTGATGCCGGCAGTAGGTGGAGGAGAACCAAATGTCCCCTGTGGCCTAGTTAATGTCGGGGCAGTGTGCCCGCAGCCATGGGAAGCCAAGGATGACAGGGAAAAGCGGGGATGCAATAGCATCTAGGAGCAGGTACTCAGAATGGCCAGTGAAAGTCTTGGTGAGGAGGGGAATGGTCTCATGGGTAACTGTACCTGACTTGGTGATTGATCCATCGGCCAGGCGGATGACCATCCGGTGTGCCTTGGGTTTAAGAGGAATCTGGTGCTGTGCTGCAAAGGATAGGTCCACAAATCAGCTGCAGGCGCCTGACTCCAGGATGACTGGAACGTGGATACTCCCGTTGGGGAGTTGTAGAGACAGGGAAAGCACCAGATGAGTTGCCTGGTTGGGCAAGGACAGGACCACTCCCTCGGGGGAGATGGGCCCCTCTGCTGGACATGACCGGACACGATGCCCAAAACTTCCACAATACAGGCACAGGTTGTGGCTGAGAAACCTGTGTCTCTCTTCATTGGTAAGTGGTGTGCGTGGGTGCTCAGTATGCATGAGCCCCGGCAGATTTCCTGCAGATCGCTCGGTCCTGCGTTCCCGCAGACGGCGGTCCACCTGGATGGCCAGGTCAAACAGAGCTTCAAGGGATTGGGGCGTCCCCACTCGAGCCAATTCATCCTTCAGTGGCTCGGACAGGCCCAACCGGAATTGGTGGCGGAGGACCGCGTGATTCCATGCGGCGTCAGCAGCCCAATTCCGGACCTCCGCAATGTAATCTTCCGCTGTGCAGTGACCCTGCTGGAGGGCATGCAGAGCTGCCTCCGCGGTTGTGGCCTGGTGGGGGTCCTCATAGAGTAACACCATGGCCCAGAAAAAGAGGTTCAGGTCAGCTATTTCAGGTGTTCTCTGTTCCAGGAGCCAGTGGGCCCACGCCTGGGGATCATCCCGTTGGAGAGAGATAACCAGCCCCACCTTAGTGGTATCCGAGGAGAAGGTGCAGGGTTGCAGCGAGAAATACAGTTCACAGGCACTGCGAAAGCTCCGAAATTTCCTACGGTCCCCTGAGAACCGCTCAGGTAATGGCACCTCTGGCTCAGTGGGTAGGGTGCTGATGGCACACCCCACCGGCTGGAACTACATCCGTAAATCATCATATCCAAGGGGGATGTCAGTCAAGGCAATATATCCAGAAATGCTTAGACCTCAAATGCTGGTAGTATTTAACCTTGGGGAGATGCAGGCTAGAATACTGCAATCACTATTGTGTTAGTGATTGCAGTATTCTAGCCTGCATATATTGCCTTGACTGACATCCCCCTCGGATATGATGATTTGCGGATGTAGTTCGTTGGATGTGGGTCCTGTGGTTGTCTGATGGTCCCCGCTCTGGATGATCTCTCTGATAGAAGGCGGTTTCCCAGATTTTTTCTGGTAAGGGTATCTTATACACTCCCGGTGAAGGATTTCACTGCATGTGGGTGAAGAGTGTACCTATATAACTGTGATCATTCCTGGTTGAGAGGATTTTATTCTTACCGGCCAACACTTTGAAGTTTTTCCGGAGTTTGGTTTTACACTGGACACTGTCACTATATGACTGCACATTTGCACTTTATCAACACTGAAATATTGTTATAATATAGCGCTGCACTTTGTTTCTCTTCTCTAATCAGGATAACAGGTCGCTTCAGGAACACACTAACGCTGTAGAACGGACAGCACTTGCTTCCTGGTGCTGTCTGCTTAAATGACGCCATTGGCGCGCACGGGTGCAATGCGCACAGGAAGCCAGAAACCGTGTGGAACATCCATTTTCCTAACAGTAGTCATCTGGCAACTATCCACTTTAATGACACAAATCTGTTTCTCAGTGCCACCTAGCTATTGTGGGGTGCCTCCTGGTGTAGCAACAAAAGAGCTTTGCTGGGTCACACTGTGATCCATAGGTTCCTGGTTTAGCAGACAACTGGCGGCTAGGTGCCCCGGTTCTTGGCAATGCCAGCACACTATAGGATCCTTGTCCTGGCGGGTCTCCCTTTGGTGATTGGGCCTCTTCACGCCTTGCGCATCAGGAACCGCAATCGCATTTACCTCCTTTTTTCCCATTTTAGGGTGGGAGTGCTTTTTCAAAGGTTGGTGGGCTTCTGTCTCTTGGAGCAGGATTCTTTCGGTACTACAGCCCGAAGAAAGTCCTCAGTACACAAGTACCGCTCCACGAAGGCCACCAGCTCATTGGCATCTTTAGGATCAGTTCTCCCGGCAAACCGCTGTATAGGAGTTAGAAGGGCTCTTACAAAGTGGTCCACTATGACTTTCTCCACGATTTGGGCTGGGGTGGCAACCTCTGGCTGTAACCACATCCGTGTGAGGTGAATGAGGTAATACATCTGGGACCTTGCAGGTTTGCCCACCTTAAATTGCCAAGCACGGATGCGCTGAGCTCTCAAGGCTATTGTTATGCCAAGGTGGGCTAGAAACTCAGTTTTAAGAGTTTTATATTGCCGGGCCACAGCAGGATTCAGATCACAATAGGCCTTCTGTGGGTTTCCGGTCAAAAAGGGGGCAAGGACCTCAGCCCACTGGTACTGGAGAAGCCCTTCACGCTCTGTCACCCTCTCAAAAACCGCGAGGAAAGCCTCCACGTCATCCTCGGCAGTCATTTTTTGTAATGTAGCCTGCACTCGCTTGTGTAAGTCTGCAACATTGTCCACACATAGAGCCTTGTCAGTCAGAGACTGTATCTGACTCTGTATGAGCTTATTGAACTTCTGCTCCTGCATGGCCACTTTGGTAGCAGCCGCAAACAAGCGGTTTGTTTCTTGTTCCTCTGTGCGTGCTTGTACCAGCTGTTTAATTAATTCATCAATTTTCTCAACTGTTTACTGGTACCAGCGAAAACAAAATTTTTGTGTACTGCCCCTTTAAGAGTGCTGGCTTTTTTAAGAATGCCGAGGTACAGTTTCTGGGTCTTGTGCCCGCTCTAAGCCACCAATTTGTAGGGGATCAGACTCAAGGCAGGGACCAACTCATAGTTTCTTTAACACAAGTGTCAAGTGTCATTTTTAATCCACAGGACATGCATAAACAGAAGATAAAAGGCTTCTTGCCATAAATCATAAGCAAATAAACCTCTGCTCTACTGAGCCTTACTGTGTCCGTAGTCCGACAAAGTACTTGGTTTAAGGTAAGTGCCCTTTTTCAAGCAAGTAATTGTATTCAAGTTTCAGGGATAAGTAGCCATGCTCCTTGTTGCCTCCTTACATGGAGACACACACTCTCTCCCCGAGAGCCAGGACCAGCTGCCTTAATCAAGATCTAGAAAGAAACAAACTGCGGTCCATGGAATTGGGAGTCTGTCCCACCAGAGCTCTATCAAACTTCCGGTAAAACCAGCCCCGGAACAGGCTTTACTAACACAGGATAAAGAACTATTTTTCTTTACCAGGAAATCATTGCTGGCATTACCTTAGATTACAAATCTAAGAATCCGTGGTGAACTAATTCCGTCGACCAGGACCGAGAGCCCCTCTCTCACACACAGAGGTACATTCCTCCGTTGTTCCTCGTACCGATGAATAGGGACTTTGAACTTATGTTAATGAACGAACTTTTTCCCGTGAATGGAATTTGGTTCATGAAACAGCCTGATGCCTGTGTCATTCCGAGTCATCTCGTCTCCAAATAAACGAATACTAAATACCGTTCTTCGGAAAATAGAAGACAAATACGTACAGGACACCTAATTTTTACTGTGAA
>BLSH010343011.1:250718-266982 GCA_018402905.1 Glandirana rugosa
AATTCGGGTAGACTGTCACACCCGAAAGAAGTCTCTAGACACTTACGTAATTGTTCAGATAGAAGAGTTACCTTGTATCACTACTAATTACGTGAGATTTCTGCACTACACGATCGTACAACCACAGAAAGAACGTTGAGGTGCATGTAATTAGCATCCGGCCGTTCCTGACTGCGGAGCATGCGTGTTTTGCACAATACAACTTGTACCAACTGCTCTGTACACACGATACAACGGTCGTATGACCGCTTGTTGGTATGACCAAGTTTTCTAGTCTGCTCATACAACTCCCCTTGTATGACCGTCGTATGCTGGCTGTTCTAATCACGCATACTAACGATCGATTTTGCATACAACGGTTGTGCATACGACCTGTTGTATACGATCGTCATCCCGTGTGTATGAGACTTTAGAGTGCATTAATCATCACTATGTTCCATTGAGAAGATAGACTTGTTAATGCATTCACAGATCTCTGAAGAAAGCCCACACTGTCAGATGGGCTTAACATGGGAATAAAAAAAAAAAAAAAAAAAAAAAAAAAAAAAAAAAAAGGAAGAAGTGGAGACTGCCTTTACCAATCTGTTAGTACAATCAAGTAAAGCATATATCAGAAATAAACACTATGAAAGTTAAGGTAAAAGAAAATATAAAGAGAAGAGCAGCTTTGAATGAATCGCTTACCAACTGTTTCATTCTGCAAGAAATTAACTATTTTATAGACAATTTCCACCTTCACGTTAGGAGCCATTTGTCTTTTTTAATGACATCTGAAGCAATGTACAGTAGCCAATAGCAGAAACAACTCATCTATTAGTGATCCAATTCCATTAAAGTTGGGTTAATGTTGTTTTAAAGGGTAAAACTCCACCAAAAGCTCATATTATAGTTTATAGATGGAAAGCTAAATCACATGATGGCTTATTGGATCTCTAATGGATTCAAACTGCAAGATATCCCCACCAGAACGGTCAGTGCTGGCCAAATGCTATAGCCATTAAAAAGACAAATAATGGCATCCTACTCTCCTGATGTATTGTCCATAATGCATACAAATAAAACAGCTAGGGACCACAGCTGCAAATACCACCATGGTTAAGGGTTTTCTACATCAATAAGTGAACCTGGCATAGGAAGCACAGTATAATAACTGCTATAGAAGGAGAGCCGCATAATTCTTGCATCTATGCCTGCAGACCGCCAAAAGACATACTTTATTAAAAAGGACCAACGATGGCATGAAAAACATTTTGGAAATGCTTGGATGCAAGTGTTCTGTTTCAATAATGACTCCAGCGATACAAGGATGGAAGATTGCACAAAAGAGCATTTTCGCTCACAAAACAAATTAAACCTTTATTATTAGGTTGAATCAAGTTAAAAGAACATTTTAAAAGCCTGAGAGTCTGAGAAAGTGCTTTGCAATGCAAGATTTTATGATGGAAACCCCATTTGAAGGTTAAAAGCAAGCTGCAGCCTTTTGTATCAAATGTTGAAGCTTTCTCCACAGCCACAGGTTCCTTTAATGTTGGGGTTATTAAAGATGAACTCACTAGAGAGTTTATCTTCTACATAGTCCATTTCAGTTCCTAATAAAGTCAGCTGTGCTTTCTTCTCTATGAACACTCTCACTCCTGCGAGGGAAAAAAAAAAAAAAAAAAAAGTGCATTTACAAAAAAACTGGATTGTTCTTGAAGGTTAACAAAAGCAGCACTATAAAATGAAAAATGTAAAACGTACTAAAAAACACAAGATAATGTTAGTGGGCTTGCAAAAAAACAAAAAACAAACACACTGTAAACCTTAGTGACAAAAAAAAAAACAAAAAACAAACACTGAGAAACAAATATAATACAAACTCAATTAGATTGAATTGACAGCAGCATCTAAACCAACCAAACAATAAAAAAGTACACTATCCTTGTGAAAGTTAATAAATTACATAAAAAAACCAATAAAAAAGGTGCATAAACTTCAGTAGTCCCTCTTACTTAGGCAGTGAAGGATTGATAACGTGCACCAAAGAAAAAGAGTGCTCCCAAAAGGAATCACCAATTGTGGCACCTTCCACATGACGTCATTCCATATAGTCAGCCTGACTGCTTGGACCCGCTGGTTGTTTGTAACACATCATGTGCAATCCCTTCAAAATTGTACGTGCGATTTTATTAAAATCTTGGTGAAATACTACACTATGTAGATTTTCGGCTATACTTTAACTTCCTCCATGGAGTCTATGTTGGCTTAGATCATGGAACCTTTGCATGCAAGATCGTGGTATATATAGCTGCTATGCAGCAAGGTGCTCGATGATCTCCTTGTGGGATCAGAGCACCTGGTAAGGAGCTCATTTAAAAATTGGTTGTGGTAATTCGTTTTCTTTCTTCGGTGGTGCACATTATTCCTTCATGGAAGAGAAGGGACTATTGAAGTTTAGAAAATTTAAGCACCTTATATTTTTTTTAACTTATTTTTTGTAGTGTTTGCACATTTAATATGGACTTTATTTGCACAGATAGGTCAATTTAGGACAAGTTCATTATGTTTAATGCACTTTTATTGTGTCTCTTATGTGATTTATTAAACGTATACCTAGCACAAGGATAGCATACTTTATTATTTGGTTGGAACTATAAAGAGACAAACATTTTACTCACCTTTACAGAAACTATACATTTTACCATTTCAACAAAATTATTTAGGCTGCCTTTGATAACTTATTTTTAGAAGTGCAGGCTCCATGATCATAACCAGTAGTTCTCAACCCTGTCCTCAAGTACCCACAACAGGCCACGTTTGCAGGTTTTCCTTTATCTTGCACAGGTGCTTTAAATCAGAGTCAATGGCTTGGTATTTTGGGCAGCTATTTTATCTAAGAGAAATTCCAAAAACATGGCCTGTTGGGGGTACTTGAGGACAAGGTTGAGAACCACTGATCTAAACTATATGGCTTCGTGAGTCACAGCCAACATGCTACCAGTAAAGTCTAGAATACAACACAGTCTGCTTTTCAAGTTAGTCATTTGATTATTTTGCCCAGATCAGGATTAAAACATGGGCCCTGCACCTTTAAAGAAGAACTCCTGGAAAAATGTTGGTATTTTGACTATCCTATGAACTTCACATCCTGGAGTATAGTAAAGGACACAGGATCTGTAGTCCTAGAGCATGGGTTATATTCTGCTACTTTCAGGTGATTGGACAATGGTAAAAAAAATAAATAATTTACTGTAAAAAACCCCATCCACTCCACGGGATTAGTTTTATAGCAAGCAATAAATAGAAAGAACACTGTACTCCAAGATATGGAATTTGAAGGCAAGTCAAAGTTCCTATTATCTCATCATACAGTACAGGTCACAGGATCTGTAGTCATAGACCAGGGGACCTCCCCAAGCAAAAAAAAAAAAAAAAAAAAAAAAAAACACACAAACAAAACAATTTCCAGAATGTCTGCCCCCGCCCCATTTCCGGAGGTATATGAATGCTATCAAGAAGGATAGAGAGATGTGATCTGAGGCCTTTTGAGTCTATATAACAATAATTCCAAAAGATGGAAGCATCCTACACTCTGTTCAAGCTATAGGCCAATTTCATTGTTAAATTAAGAAATCAACCACATCGCGCACATATACGGCGGCAAGTTGGCTCCGCTGCGCAGATCGCCATCTATAAAATGGCGATCAGTACAGTTGGGGGCGTGCAGCGGTGCACGCTCCGTGGCTTGGGTGGACTCTATGTCCACTGACGACCCACCGCTGATGTAAACACAGTGGTTCCCCGTTCTGACAGATCTACTGATCCCTGTAATCGGGATCAGTTAGATCTGTCAGGCCCCTGCCAGCCCAGCCCCCATACAGTTAGAACACACACACACACAGGGAACACAATTAACCCCTAGATCGCCCCCCACAGGTTAACCCCTGTCCCTGTCAATGACATTTATACAGTAAATCAGTGGGTAGTTTAGCTGTGATCGCTGTATGCCAATGGTCCCAAGAAAGTGTCAAAAATGTCCGATCTGTCCGCTGCAATGTCACGGTACTGAAAAGTACAAGTAGTGCAACTGCAGAGGTGATTAAATACCACCAAAAGAAAGCTCTACTTGTGGGGGGGGTGGGGGGGGGGATGTTTTGTGTGGGTACAACGTCACACGCACAATGGTCAGTTAAAATGATGCAATGCAGTATGGCAAAAAATGGCCTGGTCATTAAGGAGGCAAATCCTTGCGGGACTGAAGTGGTTAAGAGTGAGATGTATGGTTTAGTCTAACGTTTTGCCTTCAGTGCCAATTTAAAAATTAAGTTTTGGACTAATCTGTTACAAACTGCCGTCCAAGGGAAAAAAAAAAAAAAAACAAAAAAAAAAAAAAAAACAAACAAACAAACACACACACGTTAGGCTGGGTTCACATATATGCGAATTGGATGCGATGACGCTTGAAAAACACATTGTTTTCAATGTGTCAGGTTCACATAGGTGCGGTGCATTCGCACTCCGCACTGCACAGAAAACGTGTGCGTTTTTTTGTGCAATGCGGTGCAAATTCCCGGCCTATTAAGTTCAATGGGAACGCATCTAACACGGAGAGGTGTTCCGCACTGAAAGGGGATCTCTGCCCCTGCTTGTGGCCTCTCTCCCCCCGCAGCCGCTGCGCTGTGAGAACTGACAGGGGGTGCCGAACGGCGGCTCCGCACCTTCACAGCAGCAAACAGGCTGGAATTTGCACCGCAATGGCGTGACTCCAGCCTAAAACATTTTTTACCCATCTGAGTTTGTCATCAATGTCACTGCCAACTCTTTGGTGTGCAGAGAGTGGAATTCCAGCCCTGCAGCTTGTGCCTATACTGACCAAACCCCCTTTTAGGTCATCATGCCTTGCAGTCTTTTGGAGCTTAAGAGTACTCTGCCACTGGGAAGCAAATAAGTAGTATCCATGTCATGCAGGCAGCAGTGTGAATACCCAAAGGACATTCTTCCTTTACAATGGAGAGAGGAGCTTTAAGCTCAACAGTGGAACCTATAATACTTCTATAAGCTTTAATTGAAGTGACTCTTAAGCTATAAAGAGCAAACCATAAAAAAAAAAAAAAAAAAAAAAAAAAAAAAAAAAAAAAAAAAAAAAACACACCCCACATTAGATTACATTATGCTTTTATTTGTAATAAAAAAAGGACTTAAAAAATGTATTGCGCATTAAACATCTTTATTGAAACCTAAAAGTAGTGTTCAAAGTGAAAGCAGTTTATGGCAACAAGATAACAGGTCATGACATGTAAAGAACACTGATCCTAAGGTGCTGGCTGAGCACAGCCTGTAAAACAGGGCTTGACAAATTTGCCTTGAATCTAGGAGCCGGCTAAAAAAAGTTAGGAGCCAGTTTTTTATAGCGTAGTGTGGGGTTGTCAGCACCAGGGGTAAGACAAGTAATTTGCGCCCCTAACTTACTCACAGCAGAGCAGCCAGTCAATAACTCCACCATTACATCAGGGTTATAGGCTGGCCAGAAAGAGTGACACTAAAAAATCTGTTATAGGGGGAAATTCCTTATTATGCCGAATGCATCGTGACTGTGGCACGTAAAACACCCTCATCTCCTGCCTAATGGAGCTTAAGGGTGGCAAAAACATGTCTCTACTGCACATCATTACCACCCAACTTGCACATCTAAACAAAGCCTTAGTGACATTGTAAATAAAATACAAAAAAAAAGGTGAAAAGTATTCCAGCGCTGCTGATCTTCTGCTGCCTCTTTGCAGCCACTTCCTGCCTACATGTGTGTCCCCCAAAGTGACTTTTCATTGCTCTGGTGGGTTTCCGGTCACCATGAAATACTGGAGCCCAGCTGCACAGAGTGGTAATTGTTGATGGTACTCAGGGCTTTATCACAATTTTGTTGCTTAGAATAAAGGTCACGTTTCTCGCGGTGACATCATCTTTCATATTATACAAAAAAATAATGGGCTAACTTTACTCTTTAGTTTTTTTTTTATTCATTAAAAGTGTATTTTTTTCTAAAAAATTGCGCTTGAAAGACCGCTGCGCAAATACCATGGGACATAAAATATTGCAGCAACCGCCATTTTATTCTCTAGGGTCTCTGCAAAAAATATATAATGTTTGGGGGTTCCAAGTAATTTTCTAGCAGAAAACACTGGATATTTAATTGTAAGCCACTAATGTGAGAGAGGGTTTAGTCTATAAATGGTTAAACTTTCCTGATAGCACGGAGATAATTGCTTGGAAAGAAGAAGAAGAAGATACATTGTTGTGTTACTTTTCTTCATTCTAAGTAGAAACAAATATCCCGGGCAGCGGCCAAGTTTAACAGCTGTTAGATTAAGCAGAGAACTCTCGGCTCTCGCTGAATCCGACACGCTGTTTTAACATGGGGAGAGCAGGAATGGCAGTCACTTGCCAGGACGCGATTTCTGGTCGCCATGGCGACCTGGCGCCCGGGGTTTGTCGAGGCCTGCTGTAAAATGCAGCAAATCCTTGCATGCAATTAGGCAGCATCTGTAGAAAGAGTGGCACATGCTTGGATTTTAGAGAAGAGGGTTTTCACAAACCTAAGCGCTGCTGCGATAACAGCCATGCAATCTGTGTACTTTAATTAAAATATGAAATTGTTCTTGAACATAGCAAAACTATTCTCGTAGGAAAACCAAAACACGCTAAAATAACATTTAGTACTTTGGTTGAGAGCAGAAAACAAATTGTGCCATTTTCAAATAAGTAAACTTACCATCTTGCACTACTTCTTCATCTGATACACCTTTACACTTTGCATATTCTAGGTAATATGACAAGCCATTGCAGCCCCTTGTACGAACACAGACTTTTAAGCCAACCTGTTATTAAGAGAGGAACAGGAGTTATGAATTACAAACCAGTTTTTACAGACTGCACATTTAAAAGGGTTTAGAAAATGTGTGTACTTTTTTTTTCCCCCTTAAATACACTGTCAAAGTGATTGCTTTTTGTGAACAGTCATGGAATCCCCATATCATTAGCGGACATGGTGATCCCATGGTCAGGAACCACACCTATTGAGACCAGGAATGTGTGCTGCTCATTCTAAAATATTTAGATTAAAAGGGAAAAATGACCCACATATTGCAGATATCAAAAGGTTAAAGAGACCGTATTGCCAGACCACTCAACATTCTTACCATGCAAGAGCTTAAGACAGTGAAATACATTAGCACAGAGGAGCAGGCTTTTATGGGAGGTGGAGTGGGAGAGGGATTTTGCTCCAATCTGGCTACATAGCAGCCCTTCTGGCTACTTCCATAGCTTCCGGATCGGTACTCTAGGCACGGCACTGGGATTATACCCGGACCCTGCCAAAATGAAGGAAGATACGCAGCTGGCCTGTAAAGTCACTTCAGGCACTGAAGCCTGCAATAGGCGCTCCTCCTTAGCACATTGTGCATGGTGTGGTGTTTGCCGCAGGGTGCTATACAGGTCCAAGGCAGGTGTGACCCAGGCCCCTGAAGACCACTATGGGTATACTCTTCCAAAGCGGGGAAACATGGCAGGAACCTGTAAAAGTGAAATTATAACTGCCATTTTTTAAGAGAGAAGGGAAAGTCTTGCAAAAGCTTTGGGGTACTTCAGTTGCAAAACGTCTGTGCAGCAGAGGGTGAAGGGGGAAGGGAAAGCCTTCTTCTGATTCAAAAGAATCTACACAGGAAAATGTAATTTTGGATGTTTCTCTCCCCAAAACTTGGATACCATTTCTGTGCTGGTGGTTAAGCCAGAGCCTCCAGATTCAGCATGACCAAAAATTACCAGTATGTGCTCAAAGGTGAGCCTCCTAAGCTGCTCAGGACCCTTCCTAAGCACTCTGTGGTAGAGGAAGCACTACACATTAATGACCTACAGTAAAATCCATTTCTCTGAGTTCATTGACGGACGCAGCAGCTCTTCATGACATATGGGGTTATCCACCTCATCACTAGGCGTGGACTAGGCATAACACAGTTCAGCTAAAAGTAGACAGCCCCTCCCAGGGGGCGGTCCTCACTTGGTATAACCCCTACACCCTGCTAAACACAAGCAGTACAAACTCAAGAAAAGAGGGGTGGGTGCTGCGTCCGTCAATGAACTCAGAGAAATGGATTTTACGGCAAGTCAAAAAATCCAGTTCTCTTTCGTTCACTGACGGACGCAGGAGCTCTTCATGACATATGGGGACGTCCCAAAGCAATGTCAAATCGAGGGGTGGGCAACGCAACAACAAACCTTCACCCAACAGAAGAGCACTCTTGTGTGAGACTAGACGTGCCTCACACAGTTGCCTGCAAAACCTTGCGGCCAAAAGCAGCATCCGAGGATGCTAAAACATCAACGTTGTAAAACTTTAAAAAGGGAGTGCACAGAGGACCAAATAGCCGCCTTGCACACTCAAGAGACTGACGCCTGATGTCGGACGGCCCAGGAAGCGCTAAACGCCCCAGTAGAGTGAACCGTGACCGAAAAAGGGGGCCCCAGACCCCTAATAGTAAAAATACGGTTCACTTCCTGTCGAATCCAACGACAACAAGTGGCCAACGAGGCTGCCAAATCCGTGTGGACCATCCACCACGACAAGGGGTGCGTCCGACCCCCCAAAAGGAGGCTGTGGACGCTAGGTATACCTGCAAGGCCCTAACCACATCCAGGGAGTGCAAAGCAACCTCCTAAGGGTAAGACGGGCGCAGGCACAGCAAAGGAAGGACAATGTCCTCATTGGCATGGAAAAATGATACCACCTTCGTCAAAAAAGGAGGTGATGGGCGCAAGACCGCTTTATCCTCGTAGGACCCGATAAAAGGGACCTACAAGACAGAGGCACCAACTCAGACACCCGGCAAACGGGTGTGATCGCCACTAGGAAGGCAACCTTTCCGCGAAAGCCATTGCAGGGAGATTTCTCTGATATTCTCCAAAAAGTGGCTTCAGAAGCACTGGGAGGACCAAACTGTGGTCCCATGGCGTCAAAAGGCGACCGCACCTGGGGGGGGGGGGGGCACATATTGAACCCCCTGCATAAAAGTACAGATCACTGAATGCGTCGCCAAAGGACGCTGAAAAAAAAAGAACGTCAGGGCAGAAACCTGCCCCTAGATAGTGCTCAACGCCAGTTTTTGGTTGAGGCATTATTGAAGGAAGGCCAGAACCCTACACCGAAAAAAGGGATGGGGGTACCACCCCTTCCCACCCCGCACCAGGCGATGCAAGTCTTCCAGGTGCGGTGGCATATCACACGTGAAGTGGACCATCGTGCCTAAAGCACGGTGGGAAATGCTGATTCGGAGATACCCCGATCCCCCAATACCTGGGAATCAATAACCAGGCCATTAAAGCCAGAGAGGGTAAAGCAGAATGCAAGATGCAGCCCTGGAACAACAGGTCCTCGCAAAGCAGGAGTCACCAGGGCCCGTCCAACCACATCAGTGTATCCAGGACACCGAGGCCAATCTGGTGCTACGAGAATGGTCGGCATTTCCTCTACTTCTATCCTGCAAAATAGGTGCAGGAGCAGCTGGAGAAGGGAAAAGGCATAGATGAGCCGATACCGGATCCACGAGAGCACCCGCCGTGTCAGCCAACGGGTCCCTTGCTCTGTTCACGAAGGTCTGTACCTTCTGAGTCTGCCGGGATGCCACTACCGCAGACAGATCTGCCAGAACACATCCAGATGCAGGGACCATTTCCCTTGGTCCAACCTCAGACCACTAAGGCAGACTGCTAGCCAATTCTCGACACCTGGAAATGTAAACGGCGGCAATCACCAGCACGTAAAGTTCTGCCCACCGAAGAATGTGAGCCACCGTCAAAGCAGCAGCCGAGCGTCTTGTCCCACCCTGATGATCCACATATGCCATGGCATTATCCGACCAAACTCGGACAGGACGTCCTTACAGCCTCCCCGACCAGGAGAGGCAATGCCTGATGGCCCGAAGATCACGAACATGCATCTGGACACGAGATTCCTCCGGAAACCAGCAACCCTAGGTCGCCAACACCCTCAGGGCTCTCCCCCACCCGGCAGACTGGCGTCCATAGGAGCCACCGTCCAAAACAGGGAAGAAAACGACTTACCCAAATGCAGGGCCGGGGCCTGCAACCACCATAGTAGTGAGGATCTGGTCTGGCGGTTTAACCTGATCAACCGAACCAGGCATGAGGGGGACTTGTCCCACTGCAGAAGAACATTTTCGCTGCAGAGCAGAAGTGTGACGTGCATATGGGAGGAGGAAACCAAGGGCCCCAGAACCCACATGCAAAGCGCAGGGGGGGGGGACCACTTCTGGGACAGTGGGGACCTCCCCGCCAACTGAAGCGTCTGTGCTTGGTCGGAGGAAGAAACCTCCGTCCGGACTGAATCTACGATCAGACCCAGAACCTCCAAAAACGATGTGACGAAGCCAACACCGATTTTAGGAGAAGTATCACCCAGCCAGACTCCCACAGCCTCAATAGGGCCAGAACCGGGGCTATCAATCTGGCGAAGACCCGAGGCGCAGAAGTCAGGTAAAAAAACGGGAGAGCCACAACCTGTTAGTGATGCTCCATGACCGCCAAAGCGCAGGAAACGCTGGTCCAGGGCACATACGGTGATATGCAGGTGCGCATCCGCCCTGTCAAGATAAGCCAGGAAAAACCTCCCTGGTGCGTCACCATGGTCGCCAGACGCCACCTTGAACCTTCGAACACGTAGAAGGCAGTGGAGGGCCAACGGGCCAATACCGGCCAGGCCCCCGTTCCCCTCCGACCACAAACAGGACGGAGTAAATCCGGGGACGGGACAGGGGTATTCACCCCTTGACAAAGCCGGTTCCCAGCCAGGTGGGCGGCCTGCCCAGAAGGAGCCGCATACATGGGGCAAAAAACCTGCCCGGATGACGGGAACTAAATCCCATTTTGTACCCAGACAAAAATCACCCCGAACACCCAGCGGTCCAAAAATTCTGAAAGGTCACTGACCGCAGGCATCCCTTCACGCTGAGAAGGACTTGTCGCACCTATGCTGCCAGGGACACTTCCGCCCACCTGCGGGATCTTTGACTGGCTGAGAGCCCTAGCCCGATGGCGGGAGGAATGAAGGAAAAAAAAAAAAAAAAAAAAAAAGAGAGGCCTCTTCTGGGCCACAAAGGAGTGACCCGTGCAACCCTAGCGGAAGACAAAAGCTCTTCCCCCATTATAGGATCCTCACCATCCAAAAGTGGCTCCAAGAGCCACCTACTTGAAAAGGCAAGACCGCCAGGGCCTTCCTAAAAGACAGGACCCTACCGAAGACCCAGTCAACAAGGTACCAGGGGGGCCGCATCCAGAGCACAGATATCTAAGCCCTGCAGGAGCTGTCAGCGCGCCCCACACATGCAGGAACTCCGCATTAGTAGCTTCGCAGTGCGAAAGCTCAGCCCATCAGAGGGCGTTTACAACACCCAAGTGGAAGCCAATACAGGGCGAATAGCTGACCCTGCCAGAACAACCCCGATCTGGCAGCAGACTCGGCGCTCCTGTCAGCCGGGCCTAAGGACGGCATGCCATCCCCCGAGATCGTGGTCGCCAAGATCAGGCGAGACATAGTGGGTTCAACCACGAGCCGCCACGTACAGAAAAGAGGGGACTGAGACCGCTCCCAGTCCCCGCAGCTCGACACCTGGGGGACCCACAGCCACACGGGCCAGGCTAAGCGGCCCGACGGGGACGACCCCTCCCTTCAAGGGTCCAGCCATATCCCCCAAACAGGGAACTTGTGGCCCCCCTAACAATGGGAGAAAGGGGTCGCTGCCGGGCGCATTGGTGCCGGCCCGCCTGCGAAGCGGGCCGGGCAACAGGGCTTCCCGCTACATGAAGTAACATGTCCGAGAACACAGGATATCTGCGATGGTAGACCGAGTTGCTACCCTTTAACCCACAGGTTAACCACTGTGATCAGTGCGCTGACTGGTGCCTTTCCGTGCGCCGCAGTAACCGCCGCATACTCCGCCATACTATTCAGGGAAACTGGGGGCACACCAACCGATATCTCAAGGGGGGCCCCCCATCATAGAGGGGACCCGTCAGGGTCCGACTGTTCCCAGAGGTAGGAGGGGGATACGGCCCACCATACGCACGCATCCCCACCCGGGAAACCCAGGACCGCCTCGCAGTCCCTAAGCGCCACGGAGAGGTCAAGTGGGGAGGCACCTGCATCAGCTGCCATTGTAACCCACCCTGGTAACATGGCCCTCAAACTGGGACCTGTAGTACCAGGAGATCAGGCACCCCCCCCCCCACTCCAAGACTGCGCAGGACTTCCACAGGAGGGTAACCCCAGGGGGACTCGCCACCTGCCCGCTCCCTCCTTCTGAAAGCAGCCGTGCATGCCGTTGCCCACCCCCGCTGCATGCCTCCTTCTCCCTGCACGTGCTGCTGCCGAAGCAGGCCTGTGCACAGCAAACATTCCCCCAACCCATGCAGGGACAGGGCTGTGACCAGTACCTCAGCTCCTGTGTGGGGGGTAAACCAGTGCAAGAAGGCCAGGGAACCCCCACCCCCCCACACACACACACGTCGGACCGAATGCATGGGCCACCGCAAGATGGCCGCCATGCACACTAGAGGCCAAAACATGCGGCCGGCCACAACAAAATGGCGGCCGCGATCAGCAATATGGGCCGAATATGTGGCCGGCTACAGGAAAATGGCCCCCAGACCACCGCAAAATGGCGCCGGCCGCGGCTACCAGCCGCCACAGCCTAAAGGTAAGGGGCGCCACTAAGGGCCCCCGCGCCCCAAGGGAACCCCCGGTGGGGGAGGGGGGAGATAGTGCAGCACCGGGGGGGAGGGGGGAACTTACCCATCATGATGGGTGGAGCGGGTTTCCCACCCGAGACAGACCTGCCACAAGGAGGCTGGCAAGGAGTAGCCAGGTCCTACTCCTTACAATAGCCAGAAAAATAAGTGTGCTTAGCAGGGTGGAGGGGTTATGCCAAGTGAGGATCGCCCCCTGGGAGGGGTTGTGTCTGCTTTTAGCTGAACTGTGTTCTGCCTAGTCCACTCCTAGTGATAAGGTGGATAACCCCATATGTCATGAAGAGCTGCTGCGTCCGTCAATGAACGAAAGAGAAAGAAGGGCAGCTCTTTCTGTGAATTCTGTTATTGCCTGCCTCAACGGATCCCTTGGGATTCTATTAAGGATCTCCTGATCTTTAAAGTCACAGTAGACAAAACACGAATCCCTGTTTAAGGGGTCTTTTGTTCTAGTGCAACCTGCCATGTAGCCTATCTTTGCCTCTGTGAGACCCTTGTATTCTGGTCCAAACATATGGCTCGTGACCTGCATTCTATTCTCACAGACCCTTCTATACTTCAGCACTTGAAACTTTGGTGTGTGGACACTGTGCAACAGATGTCCAGAATTTGGGAAGAAGAATGAATAAGAACTCAGATGCCTGGGATTTGATATATTCTAGATGTCTGAGGCAGGGACATTGTTTCCAGGGGTTACAGGCTGGAGTTTCGCTCTCCACCAAAAACTCTGCAGAGACTGGAAGATCTGCGTGTAGCCCTTCAGAAATTGCTTACCTCGCAGGTAATTGTTCCTGTGCCTGCAGGGGAGGGGTTTCGGGGACTCCAACTGATTTCACGTTTCAGTAAGCCAAGAGCAGCATTTGTCCTATCCTGGACCTGAAGTGCCTTAATGTCCTTTGAATCTACAGGCTTTTTTGCTGGATTTACGTTGGATTCTCAATAATTAGAAGACTGCACTGGATCCAATTTATAATACTTGCAACTGATCCTGGACTCTTCCCAGGCCTTTCTTCCCTGTTCAGGACCCTACACTCTCAAGTCTGAATACTCCTATCTAGACACTGCCCCTCAATATGCTTTTGCATAAGGGTCCAAACCACAGTAACTCAGCAACCTGTCTGCGTGGGACAAGTCTTTGGAAATCCCATGCATTTGTCTCCTTGGCCTGCCTCTCCCTGACTTGGTGGATTTTCAATCTGGCATTGAGAGTCAGGTAAGCAATTTCTTCCAGTGACCTGGGAGACTCACAATAGATTCCAGTCTATCAAGATGGGTAGGAGATACTACAAAATACAAGCTTAGCCACAGTAAAAGAAATACATATTGTAAAAAATAAGGCTAGGGCTACAATGGCAATTAAATATCTACTAGGAGACAAATGCTTGTTAGTAGTAGTCTTGGTTGCATGGTACCAGAATGAAAGTGTTGCCAATGAGATGACCATCAACAAATTTTCTAGCAGTATAAAGATGTAATCATCCCTGCTGCCCTAGGTTATTTTGCATATCTTATCAATAAGCTGAATACATTTTCATTTAAGACCTAGAACAGATCCCACTCCTTTAACACATCCAACTTATTTTAACAAGTTAAAAAAAAAACCTCTGATTCCATATTTGCCAATATTTAGTCAACAGCAGCTCTATATTACTTAACCCTTTAATAACATATTTACTGTTCCGATAAGACTCTGAAAACAGGGAGATATGAACATCAGGGTTAGGTAGAGCTCGAGCATAGAAAGATTTTTTAAAATGTATTTTTTGGCATAAAAGAACATTGTGAACTGACAATATTCTGCACAGATGCCAGACAATTGATCCCAATTTCCTGTGGCATTCAAATGATAAAATTATTCAGAGAAATAATGTTTTTTTCTACTCACATGTTCTGGTTTGTCTGCTAAAAGATTTTTTACTTTACTTACAGCAGATGGTGTCTAAAAAAGAAAAAAGACAAAGTTCTATGGTTAAATGCATTTTTCCTATTACAAGTATAGACAGACAATGTCTCAGAAAGCTAGGCCATTTGTAGTTATTTTCCCCAGATCGTTATTTAACCAGTTCAATACCATGCACTTTCACAACCCCCCCCCCCCCCCAGTCCAATTTTCACTGCTGTCACATTTTGAATGACAATTGCGCGGTCATGCGACGATGTACCCAAACTAAATTGTTATTTTTTTTTCCCCACAAATAGAGCTTTCTTTTGGTGGTATTTGATCACTACTGGGGATTTTTATTTTTTGCGCAAAAACTTTGCAACTAAATATGTAATTTTTCTCCTTCACTGATGAGGCTGGACTGATGGGTGGGCATCTACAATGGATCAGCACTAATAATCAATGTGCCGATTATCAGCGCAGACCCCCCCCCCCCCCCCGCCAGGAGAGGAGCCGATGGGCTCTCCTCTACACGTGCCTGTCAGTGCGAATAGAAGAAAAGCCAATACACAGCTTTTCCTGTTTATCACATGAACAGCCATGTCCAATCGCAGTGTAAAGAACCTACGTCATAGGCTCTTTACCTAGATCGGAGATGCGATGACACACCATACTACAGATTGTCGCACAATTGCAGCTTCTCCTGCTGGACATCATATGATGCCCAGTCAGAGAACAGAACCACTTTCCGGCTGTCATATTGCTATATGGCAGGCGGGAAGTGGTTAAAGAATGCATTTAGTCAAAAAAAAAAAAAAAAATAGGAATTTTGACTTGGGTTAAAATGCTGCTGCGTTCAGGTGACTGGACACTGGCAAAACATTGCCTGGGCTGCCCCTAACAAGGCTTACAAGAAAAACAAGGGTTTAACTTAGGGTTGCACTGATATCGATACTAGTATCGGTGCCAATACCAAGAATTTGCCCGAGTATCGGTACTAGTGCAAATGCTCCGATGCCTGATCCGGCGGCCTCACTGGTGATTAGTGTGGGGGGGGTGAAGAGTTACAAGCACCGATCCCCACGTATAACCTTTCAATAAAGCCTCTGGCAGCCGCTTCTCCTCCTCTCCCTTCCGCTGCTGTCTATGCAGCGGGGCCAAATCGATGCTGGCAACTCCCCCCCCCCACGATCACCCCCGACTGTCCCGTGTGCTCCGCCAGCTCCTCCTCCCCTGTCCCCGATCTGTCAGGATGGAGAGCGGAGGAAGGAGCCGGTGTATGTATGTATGCATGCATGCATGCATATTTCCTGGACCTCTTCATGTCAGCCTAAAATTACGGTAAGTAAGAAAACTATTTTCTATACACACACACACACCTCTATCCATCTCTCTCTCTCTTATTTATGGGCTCCTTCCTTTTCTGAATGAACAGAATCAGTGATCAATGACTGTCCATTCATAACCGTCACTGAGCATCTTAAACTGTATTTACGATGCTCAGTGACGGTTATGAATGGACAGTCAGTCCCCTTCCCTATCTCAAAGGGGAGATGTCAGGGGTCCGTTTAGACGTACGTACGTACGTATGTA
>BLSH010343011.1:293124-322060 GCA_018402905.1 Glandirana rugosa
TATTTCTTGGTTTGCATATATTCACTTGTTACAGGCATCGACCCTGTTTAATTATTTTTGATCACTTTTATTAGTCTTTTTAGGTTAGAATCTTCGTTGAGTCACCCAGGACAGGAGAGGAACCAATTGATTCAACCGGGTGTCCCGTGAACCAGAGATCGAGGTGGCCTGGTGGAGGCATAATCCACACATGTGTGTCTGACCTCCTGTCATAAGAGGTCCATAAGTTCCGGTAAGGGCACAATTGATCGTGGTGGAGGTCTTGTTCACTGTTGGACTCGTGTGATGCATGCAGATTCACTTGTATGGAGGATTTAATTAATGGACTTTGAGTTGCTTCTAAGATTGGATTTTTCTGATTATTTTCACTAGTTTTTATTAATTTGTCCCAGCTACGGACATTGTTCACTTATATACGTTTGGTTCTTTATGTCCCTTCACAAGCGCAGCTTTGTTTTGATTTAATTTGTATTTGGGGTGTAGAGATCACACTTTATTGTTGCAGCTGTGTACACAGGGATTTACTATTTGGCAGGGTGAGCGCAGTTTTCTATATTTTTCACAGTGCCAAAATATTGGTCCTAGTAGTAGGCAGAAACATGGTCCATAGTACAGGTAGAAGGCCAGGAAAGAATGGGGACGGGGCTAGAGGCTTCTTTGGTAGATCCAGGCAGCAGGCAGGGATGTGGTCAGTGACAGTGAACAGAATTGTCCAGGCATCAGACAGGAATATTGTCAGTACAGGCAGGGATACTGTCCATATACAGTCCAGGTAGAGATATTGCCAGCAGTGCAAAAATATTGGTCTTGGTAGTTGGCAGAGACATGGTCCATAATCATTGTCCAGAAACAGGTAGCAGGCCAGGAAAGAATGGGGACAGGGGTAGAGGCTTCTCCCACCCAAAGCTCTAAGAAGCCTCTGAGTCTCCAGACCCTAATCTGGGAATGAGAAAATGAAAAAAGTTTTCTTCATTCAGAAAAACAATTCTGGAGCCCCTCACATATGTGAGACCCCTGTGTTATGAATCCCACTACTCCAGGGTAAAAAGATCAGTCCAAGAGGCAGGCAAAAAACGTGGTCAAACAGTCCAGGGTCAGTTCCAGAGCAGGCAGAGGTAGGTACATTTCAGCGTTAGGCAGAAGCATGGTCGTATAACATGATGTAATTATGGTGGGTATGGCGCTGTTCATCAAGAAATATCCAATATTTAACTACTCATGAATTTTCCAGAATGCTGGTAATCTAGGTGTATTTGGTCACCGCGAAAGATAAGTACATTTTCTCAACTTGTAATATGACAACTGAGTAGGTGCTGTGATTACACTAGTTGGGATTTCATATCATCTAAAGTATTATTATTAGTGTAAGTGCAAAAACAAACATTCAGGGCCCGTGACATATACAACAAAGGGGGGATGGAAATGTAATCAATTCTTAATGTTGGTGTAGAACCGACATTGCTGGTAAAAGTATCAAATCTGATCAAACTGTGCAAAGAGTGTTTCTTAATGTAACCATCAAAAAAATGTATAATCCATCTCAAAATTAATAAAATATTTAAAGCAAAAAACTTAAAATAGAAAAAATAAAATAAAAGGAAAATAAAAAAAATAATTAGTGACAAAAATAGGTGATGTAATCAATACCGTCCATTATGTGTCACCCTTAAAATAGTGAAGAGTGAAAAACTGACTATAGGATATCTCAAAACAGTGCATACATAAATAGTGCTGTTGCAAATATATAGAAATCCAAAATGCTAGTGTAAAACGTCCAAAAATATCTTTGGTGAATACAAGTGGTAATAGAGTTGAATCCTCCACTGCAAAATCATGTGCCAGGTGTTCCACTCTCCCAATTACAAAGCCACTCACCAGAGAGCGCTCCCCACCAAAGGGGTATACGCTATAGATGATGCTAAAACGTAACTCTCCACCGTCTCCCCCCGCAGTCAGGACATAGAAATGAGAAGACAATATCTTGCTCAATATTGTATGACTCTTTAATTATTAAAATAGTATAGAACACTCACATTTAGGCTGAAAAATCAAGCATGGGCCATTGGTAGCGAAAAACCAGGAAGAAGTCCGCTGTGTCTCCTGCGTTTCACGGCTTGAAACCGGACGTGACGTGTGGCGTATGGCCCCGCCTACGCGTTTCATCATAGGACGCCTACTGGAGCAGTGCCATCTTGGTACACTCCCGGCCTTATATACTGATTGTAATTACGGACACCTGTACACAAGTCGCGGCCATATTGTTGTGAGTCAAGATAGCTGCCGCCATAATATTGCAGCCAATGTTATTAGATACGAGATGAGATACGCAACAGACACGCCGTCTTATACATATAGAAATATTAAAAGAAAAATAAACAATAGAACAGTGGCAAAATACATTAAGCATATATTGAGATGTATATATCATATGTGGGTGTGCGTATGCTTATATGACTGCTTTGATATATTCAGTTACTAATTGATTTAAAATAGATTTAAAATACTAAATAAGGTGCTTTATTACTAAAAATCTTCAGATGTATTGTATTATAAAAATCCACGAAAATATATATATATAAAGAATTATATATGAAAAACATATATAAAATAAAAAAATGTATATATATAAGTGTACATGTATATAGAAATATATATAAAAAAGTATGAAAAAAATGTTACTATAAGAGAGGAAATCTATAAAAATTCCTGTAAAATACTGAAAAAATACTGACAAAATATATAAAAGGGAGGAAATGTGCTGGTAAGGTGATACTACTGAAGAAAATACTGAAAAATATATATGTATATGAAGGGGAGGAAATATAAAGGTGGTGAAAAAAGGTGGTATTAAGGAAACACCAAACCCACAAGAAATGTAGTAGGGAAAAGTCAAAAATTGGAAACAAATAATTAAAAAGTGTATTAAGTACATAAAAAACTTAGGTGGTGATGTTTGAAATTGGTGTTGTTAATGTTGCACAAAGGAATGAATAATAAATAATATACCATGAGGATAAAAGATGAGGGCCAGTAAATAGTTATAGACTTAGTACCAAAGATTAGGAGCGAATATGTTGAGGAGTGTATTAAAACGTATATTAAAAACTTGGAATTAATATTAGTAATATTGTACAAAGGGATAGGTGGTATAATCTGAGGATAAAAGATGGAGATGAGGGCCGGTAGGTGGGTGTAGACTTAGTATAAATTGGGTCCCAGCAAGGGGGGGTTTAAAAATCTGTAATAAAACAATTCAAGTCTCAATATTCATTCCATCAGGATGGAGGGTATTCATTAGGAATATCCACTTTGTCTCATTTTGCAAGACTTTTTTTGTCTTATTCTCTCCCCTCCAATGGCCTGTGATTTTATCTATACCATAGAAAGATAACAGGGAAGGGTCTTTGTGGTGATATTCTTTGAAATGTCTCGATACACTATGTTTGGAGAACCCTTTTCTGATGTTTTTAATGTGTTCTCTGATCCTTATATATAGGGGTCGTGTGGTCCTTCCTATATATTGCATCTTACAGGGACATTTCAGAAGATAAGTAACATGTGTACTCCTGCAAGTGATTAGATCTCTTATTTTAAATACTTGTCCCATAGTGTATGATCTGAATGAAGTAATTTTATTCTCAGATGTTTTACTCACTCGGCAGGGAAGACAATTCTTGCATCTAAAGAAGCCTTTCGGGTTAGAGGATACTTGGACGTGTTTTGGAGGGTCTAGTACATTCTGTACTAATCTGGTCCTCATTGTCGGCGCTTTTCGGTAAATAAACCCAGGTTTAGTTGGTAGAATGGTCTTCAGGGGTTTATCTGATCTTAGTATGGACCAGTGTTTGTTAATGATTTTTTTCCACTCTCTTATAATGTTGGTTGAAACCTGTGAGAAAAGCTACTTCATTTACATTGTTATCCTTTTTATTGTTTGTATTCAACATCTGTTCTCTATTCATCTCTTTTACTTCTTTCCTGATTTTTTCCAAATTCTTCCTATTGTATCCTTTTTTATGAACCTTTCTATTAAAATGTTTGTTTGGGCTTCATAGTGTTCCATATTGCTACAGTTCCTTAGAATTCTTATGAACTGTCTCTTTCTTATACTATCGATCCATCTGGGGTGATGGCAACTCTTTATAGGTATATACCCATTTCTATCTGTTTTTTTAAAAAAGGTTTTTGCATTTAATTTGTCATCCTGTTTGAATATGGTTAAATCCAGATAATCTATGTGATGTGTGCTCCAATTCCCTGTAAAGGTAAGTCTGTATTTGTTGTGATTTAGTTCTGTCAGGAAATCTTTCAGTGCTTCTTCCGTGCCTCTCCAAATCAAAATGATATCGTCGATGTATCTGTGGTCGTTTTATTCCGTAGATGCTTTCTTCTTCCCCTTTGTTTAGGACAATATTTGCTACGCTGGGGGCAAATTTGGCCCCCATGGCAACTCCTTTCGTTTGTCAGTAAAATCTTCCCTTATACCAAAAATAGCTACCGCTCATGGCCATCTCTAGGCCCTCTAGGATGTAATTTATCTGTGTCTGTTTGATGTCCGTGTACTTATGTAATGCCCATTCCGTACATTCTAGTGCATCTTTTTGTACTATACTGGTATACAAGGAGTTGACATATATCGTTACCAGCAATTCTCCATTCTCTTCCTTTATGTTTTGGAGGTCTGCGAGTAATTGTCTACTGTCCTTTAGGTAGGAATTCCCTTTCCATACCGTACCATACCGGACCAAGACCAACGTATCAAGAACACAGAGAGGTATATTAGGGACACACCAAGGCAACACAGAGAGGAAAGGAGAAGACCCCCGAGACAACAAGGATGGGAAAGAGGAGACGTACAAGAGAAAAGTGAGGGGGCACAAAGAAAAAGAAGGTGCAAAAATTAGGAGCAGGTATTTTTAACTTGAGCGATACTGTTTTTTAACGAAGAAGAAATGAGGATTCTGAATTTGGGCCTTAAGTATGCACCCAGCAAAGGATTAGATAAGTTTGAAACGTTTATTGACTTACACAAATTCATCAGAAAACTGAATATGAAAAAAAATTTTAGTCTAAAAAAGCACAATCCGACTGGAACGAGACCCACCGAATATAAACATACGACACTTAAGAACAAATCCACTTTTAACCCACAGAATTCAAACAATGCAAGTCTAGATGTTTTCAAGAGATTAGTAGAGGATGATATAAAGAAATTGAAGGTGGATAGGATAAAGGATGGGAATGTTTATAAAAGTATTAAACAGATAGAAAAAAAGAAAGGAGTGGTCATAAGGCCAGCTGATAAAGGCGGTGAACTGGTGATATTGAACAAGAAGGATTATGAAGAGGAAATGAACAACTTACTGGAAGTAAAAGATACCTATAAGACTCTGAAAGTAAACCTTAAAAAAGAATATGAGAAAAAATGAAATCAATACCTGAATAAAGGCAAGAAAAAAGGTATTATCAATTTATCACAAATAAGGAAGCTAAATATTTATCCTTAAAAGCACCCAGAACTCCAATAATCTATTACCTTCCGAAAGTCCACAAAAACCAGAAAAGCCCCCTGGAAGACCCATCGTGAGTGGGATAGACCCTGTGTACTCAAGATTGGGACAATATCTGGATCGATTTCTCCAACCACTAGCTAAGAAAGGGAATTCCTACCTAAAGGACAGTAGACAATTACTCGCAGACCTCCAAAACATAGGGTAGTATATAGACAGGCTAGGGTAGTATAGGGGCAGGCTAAGGTAGTATATAGACAGGCTAGGGTAGTATAAAGACAGGCTATGGCAGTATAGGGGCAGGCTAGGGTAGTATATGGACAGGCTAGGTTAGTATATAGACAGGCTAGGGCAGTATAGGGACAGGCTAGGGTAGTATATGGACAGGCTAGGGTAGTATATGGACAGACTAGGGCAGTATAGGGGTGGAATAGGGTAGTATAGGGGCAGGCTAGGGTAGTATAATGGCAAGCTAGGGCTGTATAGTGATTTTTGAGCATGACAGGCTATGCAACATTTGGCCATCCAGCAGATCAGCAGCCAATAATAGAAAATATGATGGACACCTTTTGTGTCCTGTCACACAGAGCTAACTTACATTACCTCTCTGTTGCTCTCTCCCAGTGCTTCCACAGTCTTCAGTGCCTGGCCTCACACATGCACCAGAGCAGAAGAAGGCAGGCCGGGTGCGAGGCTGGCCTCACCCCCTCCTTCAGTTTCACCCAATAGAAATGCAAGCTTTGCAAGCTGCACCCGAACTTCGTCTGTCGGCGGAGCCAGTGGGGAAAGGATCTTTCATTGCTCTCTGTCTCCTGTGGGTACCCCGTCCCCAGCAGCACACACTGTGTGCGAGCACCCTCACACCCGCCAACTATGAGCATGCATGTTGAGAGCAGCAGGGCGGCCCGAGGGCCAGTTGTTACTCTGCCCCCTGGCCCAGTCTGCCCCTGAACTACACACAAATCTGCTGGAAAAAAATTTTGGCCACCAATTTGCTGCCCCTCTAAAAGTGCTGCCTGGGTCCAATGGACCCAATGGGACCCATGGTAGGGTGGCCCTGGCTGCAGCTGCTTATCAGTGTATTGTAACAGAGGTGGGTCCCATTGTCAGAATACAATGACCTGGCGGGAGGTATTCCTTCATCCACCTTATTTGTGTGGCTGGAGGAATCTGTTAGTTTTTCTTCCAGCCTGCTAGCTGAACAAAAAAGACTATGTATGATCAGCTTAAGGCTGGGTTCACACCTATGCGAATTGGATGTGGATTTCCTTGCATCCAATTCGCATAGCAGGATTGTGACTGACTCTCTGTGGAGTCCTGTGCGTCTTTTGGTCCATTTCAGGTCCGAATTCAGCCAAAAATGTGGGCTGAAATTGAACCTGAAACGATGAATGGGGACGCACCGGATACCTGCTGGGAGACGCTGCATTTTCAAATGTGAACCCAGCATTAGGCTCACTATACATGCTAGGCCGACCATACACTGTTCAAATCTGGTTGGTTCAGCAGGAATAGGCCGAGATTCGAACCGTTAGTGGGCAAGCTGAATGTGCCAAGTAGATCGATCAACTTAGGTACAACCATTGTGCCGGATTAGTTTGCAAATACTAGCAATAATCACTGTCTTCTTCCAGCTGGGGCAGCTTACCCTGCCCGTCCCCACCACCTCCCCAGCGGGAGAAGACAATTGCCAATTTCCCTGTCAGCGCTGCCTGAGTTGATGGGGGAATCTTGCAAATTTATTTCCTGCAACCCGTGCAAAGAAATTTGCACTGTGCATGGCCAGCCTTACATTCAATCTCAGCTTTGGAACTGTCAAAAATATGTAATATAAGGACCCACCGCAAGTATCCAATCAGACTGATCTTTGCACTATATACTTGCTGGTAGATCGGAAGAAGATTGTATAATCAGATTTTAGTCTAGGTTCACATCTATGCGGTTGATACGTTTTTCAGGCACATTTTGTGGTGCATTTTGCTTTTTAAACCCTTGTTTTTGATTCATTTTTGCATGGAGTTTTCATACATTTTGCTTTTTGTGTTTTGTGTTTTTCTTTTCCCCATTAAAAACCTTATATATATAGCTGGTTGCTAAAAAGCAGGCCGGGAAGCCAGCCGCCGCGTCCTTAACAACCGATGAGTCATAAGCCAAAATACATTTTATAAGAGGCGTGGTGCCCCCCAAATCCATAACCGACCCTTTTCCAAGCATGAAGTCCAGCAGGTCAGGAAAGGGAGGGGACGAGCGAGCATACCCATCCCTCCTGAACTATAGCAGGCCGCAGAGCCCCCCCGCCCCAAAGCATCCCTCCCATGTTGAGGATATGCGGCCTGGCATGAATCAGGAGGGGGGTGGGTGCTGATAAGGGTGTGGTATGGATTTGGGGGGCCCCCGCCATTTTTATTTTTTTATTTTGGCGTGGGGTTCCCCTCCAAATCCGTACCAGACCCTAAGGGCCTGGTATGGATATGGGGGGAGGGGGACCCATGCCGTTTTTTTCCCAATTTTTTTGCCGGCAATTCTTTTTTAAAATTCTGCTGGAAACCCGCTGACAGCTGATGGCTCATCGGATGTTAAGGACAAGGCAGCCAGCTTTACGGCCTGCTCCTTAGCAACCAGCTATATACACTGTTTTCAAAGGGAGGAGGGGAATACAAATGCATGAAAAAATGCATAAAAAACACAACACTTGCGTTTCTGGTGCGACTCCATTAAAGTTTATTACACGCAAAACGCAATCTTCAGCGAGGAAAAAGTCCCCTGCCCTTTCCAAAAATGCACCGACTTAAAAAGATAGATGTGAACAGGTACCATAGGAAACCATGTTAAATGGACTGTAGTGCGTTTCTGCAAAATGCAAAACACACCAAAAAGCGCATAGGTGTGCACCTAGGGTTTATAGTGTCCTTGCTCGAGGGCAATAAATGGGATACTGATTTTCAGGTATTGAATTACATACTGTATGTTTTTGGTACCATGCCCAGTAGACATGTGCAATTTGTTTTGTTCTGAATTTGTTTTTCAACTGAATTAGAAAAATATGTTAATTTGGAAATATTTGAATAACGAAAATCCGTTTAACAAATTTTTCCGAAATTTGAAAATTCAAAAATCTGAAATTTGGAAATTTAAAAATTCAGAATTTCGAAAATCCGAAAATTCGAAATTCTGAAACTCTAAAATCCGAAAATTTGGAAATTCTGAAATTCAGAAATTTGAAAATCCGAAATAACTAACATATAATAACTATTACTAACTATGAAATTATAAGTATTGGAATTTCCTTTCAAATTTGGCTGTTAGTGAACGTAACGAATACGAATTTATCCGAAGTTACGAATTATCCAAAATAACGAATGCCGCATCTAAACGAATGGAACATAATGAATTAATAATTGTAAATAATAATAATACAAACTTTTTATTATTATTATTATTCATTATTAGTAATTTGTTACGTTCCATTTGTTTAGATGTGGTATTCGTTATTTCGGATAATTTGTAACTTCGGATAAATTCTTATTCGTTATATTCTCTAACAGTCAAATTTGAAAGGAAATTCCAATACCTAAAATGTCATAGTTGGCTATTATTAGTTATTATTTAGGATTTTCGAATTTTCAGATTTCCGTTCTTATTTTTAAATTTTTACATTTTTGAATTTCCGAATGTTCAAATTTTCGGATTTTTGAATTTCGAATTTCCGATTTTTTGGATTTGTCGAATTTGCGAATTTTCGGATTTGTCAAATTTCCGAATTCTGAATTTCCAAATTTTCGAATTTCTGATCTTTTCCGAAATTACAAATTTATTAGAATTAACGAATTTCGATCATAACGAAATACAAAAACAAAAAAATGAATGAAATGAAAATGAACAAATTTTTTGGCAGTACAAATGTCTAATGCCCAGGCTGTATTATATTAACGTAGGCTCTTGTCGCAGTGAGATCTTGCATAAAAAGTTGTCCATAGTGTATTTCAACCATATGGGTACACACACGCTAAAGCCAAGCTTGTTATATCCCCCCCATACTCATGCCCTCCTCTCAGACATTTCCATGAAGATCAATAATACAACTATCAGTCCCTCCCCTTATGCCAGGGTACTAGGTGTAATCCTAGACTGCGACCTATCCCCCTGGCCCCAAATCCTTTTTTAACTAATGAAACCACCAAGCTCCTCATTCACTCCCTTGTTATCTCTCACCTTGACTAGTGCAACTCCCTTCTCCTTGGTCTGCCTCTCCATAGGCTATCCCCTCTTCAGTCTATCATGAATGCTGCTACCAGACTCATCTACTACAAACGGTTCACTGTCTGCCACCCCGCTCTGCCAAGCTACACTGGTTTCTGCTTAGCGAATTAAATTCAAAATACTAACCACGGCATAAAAATCCATCCACAACTCTGCCCCCAGCTACATCACCAATCTTGTCTCCAAATATCATCCAAACCGTCCTCCACTGGACCTCCTGCTCTCTAGCTCCCTTGTCTCCTCCTCCCATGCTCATCTCTAGGATTTTTCCAGAGCCTCTCCCATCCTCTGGAACTCTCTACCTCAACCTGTCTGGCTATCTCCAAAGGGCCACCATTAGGCGATTCCTAAAAACTCATCTCTTCAGGGAAGCCTCCAACTAACAACTGAATTTTAACTCTTCTATCAGCTCATCCCTAACAGTTAATACCTTTTGTACCACTTGCCCCACCCTATTAGATTGTAAGCTCTTAGGAGCAGGACCACTTAGCCCTCTTGTATTTTATTGTATTGTAACTGTATTGTCTCCCTTTATATTGTTAGGTGCTATGCAAATTGTTGGCACTATATAAATCCTGTATATTCTAATAATATACTGTTTTGTTAATTGGAATTCACATCACCACACTAAATACCCAAAACACAGGTACAAAGAAAAATATAGAGAATAATACATGAGCATCGGTCAGAAAGGGGATACCAATTTCCAGCAATTGCACATTTTTTTTTGGTTCCATGCAAAGTAGAACTCCAGGAAAAAAATGTTTCCGTTGCAGTGGAGCTGTGCCCATGGGCGTCCACAGAACTTTTTCCAAGGGGAGGGCTCATTTTAAGGTCACTCATGCTCTGCCCCTTTTCGAAAATGTCATGAAGGGGAGGGGCTTAGTCATTATCACATAAAGCGCAGGCATTCAAATATTTAAGAAACCTCACTGTGCCCATCAATTGCAGCCTTACTGTGCCCATCAATTGCAGCGTCACTTTGCCCATCAATTGCAGCATTACTGTGCAGGGGCATGCCTAGAGCATTTGGCACCCGGGGCGGATCCTATATCTGGCACCCCCCCCCCCCCCGAAAAACGCAAGGTGGTGCAGATTTTTGGGGATTAAATCGGGTGACGAGGAGGCAATATAATGCTTCTCTGTCGTCTGTCAAACATCCTCTGAAAAGTGATCCACTGTGGTTCACTATTCAGAGTGCAACACTAGTGAACCCTAATCGCCAGCAATGCCCCTCACAGGGCCGATCCTAGGGTCACAGATGCCTGAGTGCAAAAATATTTCTGATGCCCCCACATGGATGTGGTCATCTTACTACCTCCCCCCTTTACAAATGTTTCTATGGCAATCACTGCAGCCTCACCAGTGCCCATCAATGCAGCCTGATCAATGCCCATCAGCGTGGCCTCACCAGTGCCCATCTGCGTAGCCTCACCAGTGCCCATCAATGCAGCCTGATCAGTGCTCATCAGCGCAGCCTCACCAGTGCCCATCAGCGTAGCCTCAACAGTGCCCAACAATACAGCCTCACCAGTGTCCATCAGTGTAGCCTCAACAGCAGTGCCCATCAATGCAGCCTAACCAATGTCCATCAGTGTAGCCTCAGCAGCAGTGCCCATCAATGCAGCCTAACCAATGTCCATCAGCGCTGCCTCCCCAGTGCCCATCAATGCAGCCTAATAAGTCCCCATCAGCGCAGCCTCACCAGTGCCCATCAGCGCAGCTTACCAGTGCCCATCAGCGCAGCCTGATCAGTGCCTATCAACGCAGCCTCACCAGTGCCCATCAGCGCAGCCTCACCAGTGCCCATCAATGCAGCCTCGCCAGTGCCCATCAATGCAGCCTCAGCCTCACCAGTGCCCATCAGCCCAGCCTGATCAGTGCCCATCAGCGCAGCCTCACCCATGCCCATCAATGGGGGGGCAGCAGGGGG
Organism: Glandirana rugosa; assembly: GCA_018402905.1. Taxonomy (NCBI): domain Eukaryota; kingdom Metazoa; phylum Chordata; class Amphibia; order Anura; family Ranidae; genus Glandirana; species Glandirana rugosa. The sequence continues at coordinate 304,828 of BLSH010343011.1, forward strand.
GCCCTCAAATGTGTCATTCCAAATGCAGCATTGTTAGTTGCCCCCCCCCAGCTTCTTCTACCTAGGTCCCGGGTGCACTGCTTGTCTTGTCCTGCAGGTGGGTCCTGGTCCTTCCTCACCAGCTGGGAGCATGGGACCGCTGGTACATCCCTTCCTCCTGGGCACCTCAGCTGGGTAATTGGCCTGGGCTGGAGGAAACTGGGGGGGGAGTGAGGTAGAGCGGGTGGGGACTCCCAATTCATGTCCACAAATATAGCAATATCCTGTTGTACAGTTGTGTAGTTAAACCTCTTCTCCAAGTCCCCTGTGTTCGGCGGGGACCGGGAGACAGGCAGCGGACTATTTGTTCATTTTCGGACCGTGGATTAATCCGACCAGCGTGCGCTGCTCTCTATATGAATACACTGGAGCTGCCGTGAGTGCCGCGGTTTATTAATCCGCGGCCCGAAAATGAAGAAATAGTCCACTGCCTGTCTCCTGGTCCCCGCCGAACACAGGGGACTTAGAGAAGAGGTTTATCTACACAACTGTACAACAGGAGATTGCTATATTTGTGGACATGAATTGGGAGTCCCCACCCCCCTGCTGAGATCAAACCCAGCCCTGCTGACACCCCCCCAATGTGTGGCACCCGGGGCAGACCGCCCACCCCCGCCCCCGTGTTAGTACGCCACTGTTACTGTGTCCATCAATTGCAAAGTCACTTTGCCCATCAATTGCAGCATCATTGTGCCCATCAATTGCAGTCTCACAGTTCCCATCATATGCAGCCTCACTGTGCCCGTCAAATGCAGCCTCACTGTGCCCGTCAAATGTGCCCTGTACAGTACGGAGGGTGTACAGTATGTATATATAGAGGGGGGTGGATGGTATTAGTATATACAGGAAGGAAGGTGTGTATATAGATGTATACAGGACAGATGATGTATATGTGCAGTCAGTGATGATGGAGGAACACAGGAAGGAAGGTGGGTGTATATAGTTGTATACAGGAGGACAGGACAGATGATCTGATCTTTCCAGCAATAGCTTACACCTCCAACATGCTTCTCCTAACTGCTGTAACCTGTAGTTCTTCTCTCAGTCTCACTGCTAAAAGGTATGCCAGTCCAGTGTGCCTCTTGATTTTTTCCTGTGATGACTGAGGGCGGCCTAGGCAGCGACGAGTCCTCCTTCCTTCCTCAGACCTCCTCCTCCATTCTTCTGTCCCTACACTACTCCAGTCCTCAGACCACTTGAGTGAGCAGCGCCATGCTGACCAGATCTATATCTCACTCACAGTGACAGTCTGCACTCTGCACTGTAGTGACTCACTGGAGGCTGGACTCGAGTGGCCAAGTGGAGCCATCAGAACAGTGAGCAGCCACTCAGCAGAGTCATAAAAAAGTCCACAGCGGCCGCGGTGGACCCTTGCAGATTCCAGGGAGGGCACTTGACCCCCCTTGGCCCTACCTGTGGACGCCCATGGCTGTGCCCCCACTGCATGGGTAAACTGCTTGTTTTGTCCAGGGGTGCACAGAAAGGCTATACTTACCTTCGATCCCCTGGAAACAGCGCTCCCCCATGTCCAGCGGTGGACTGTTCCTGCTGTTCTCAAATCCAGAGCCAGTCAATGGGTATTATGACCTCAGGAACAGTCCATTCATAAGACTGCTAGCATGCGGAGATAGCAGGAGCGGCAAGGATTGGTCTTGTGTTTGGAGGATCGGGCAATTTAGGTATGTATATCTCCGCTCTCCTCACCCCTAGACCAGTTAACCCATGTAGTGCGGGAACAGCCCCACTGCATGTGAAAAAAAAACATATTTCCTGTAATTCTTCTTTAAATTTTTGTAGACTCTTGCTAGCAGCAAGATCCTGTGTAAAAAGTGGTCCGTAGTGTATTTCAAACCATATGGGTAGACAAGCACTTATGTCCATATTAAATTGGTTCTGAACTCAAAAGTTTTTTTTAGCTTAATGCATTCTCTGCATTAAGGTAAAAAATGCCCCACTACTTGTCCTATCCCACCACCATCCCTAAACACTTACCTGATTCCTGTCACTGTTTTAGTGCTGCTCCTCTCACTTCCTGCTTTTAGGGGAGAAACTGAGGGCAGAGGAACCATAGGTTATTGCTGCTGTCAGTGAAATTTTGAGGAGGGAGTGGGGGCATGGCATGGTCTATGGATGCACAAAACACAGCTCTGGAGTGCACATGCACGGATGCCTTCTTAGCACCTGGCTTGCTAAGGAGGTACCCAGAGGAAGGAAAAGTTGACAGCATTGGCGGTGGACTTCCTAAAGAGGAGGTAAGGGACATTTCTGTGCCATATTGCTGCACAGAACAGGTAAGTATAAAGTCTTAATTATTTTAACCAAAGAAAAACAAGAACAGCCTTTTGTATCACTTTAAGCATCTAAGGAGCAGTTTACACATGGTCCAAGGCTAAATAGAGGAGGCTGCACCACTCCAGCATTCCTTCGAACTCCTGCTGCATTTCTAATGCTAACTGCTTCGTGCTTTACAGCTTTCACCATGAGTGCCGGTTCACATAGGGGCAACTTGCGATCCGACTTGAGTTGCCTCAAGTCGCCCCAAGTCGCTTGACATCCGAAATCCCATTGAAATGAATGGGAGCCGTCTTAATATACACGACTGAAGTCGCTCCGACTTCAAGGCGACTTCTGAAAAGGTTCCTGTACTACTTCTAGGCGACTTCTATCCGACTTGTGCCCATAGGATTCAATAGAAGTCGCCTCCAAGTCGGATCCCCCATCTACATGGAAGCGACTTTACAGTTGAAAGAATAGAATGTATTTTTAGGCAGCACCCTCCCTCCCTTCTCTAATTGGTCAAGGCAAAGTCGCCTAACAAAAGTTGTGTTGTAAAGTCGCCTGAGGTTGCGCTGGAAGTCGCACTGAAGTCGCCTAGCCAAGTCGCGCCAAAGTCGGGTCGCCCCTATGTGAATGCAGGCTGACTGGCTATCCAAGCCACACGGTATGGAGCAGTTAGCCATAGAGGGGATGCAGTGTTGCTTTGACAGTGGGGATGGACCCGATGTTTGAGTGGAACGTAAGTTCCACTCAAACATTGGGCGTTCGCCGAATAGCGAACATTATCATAACATTAACATTAACATACGAGTTTGCCCACCGGGGAGCGCCCCATAATGCACTGCAAGATCACAGTGCATTGATGGCTGCTGATTGGCCAAAGCATGCACCTGACCTGCATGTTTTTGTCCAATCACAGCGCGCTCTGCTGTGAGAGCCATGATTGGCCAAAGGCAGGGTGCCTTTGGCCAATCATGGCTCAGCAAGTCCACGCCTCACACTATATAAGGCTGCTTACACGGCAGCCGTATATAGTGTAATAATGGAGAGAAGTTGAGCTACATTAGGCAGGTTAGTTAGTGGCATGCAGCCAGTTAGTGTATATACAGTATATATACAGTTTAGACTATATACAGTCAGTGCAGGCAGTGTATTTATATATATATATATATATATATATATATATATATATATATATACTCTGCATTCAGTGTAGGCTATATACAGTATACAGTCAGACCCTTATCCAAGCTTGCAACCTGGCAGGTCAGGATGGAGGGGGGGGGGGACAAGCGAGCAGCACCATACCAGGTCACATGCCCTCAACATGGGGAAGGTGCTTTGGGGTCCCCACCCATTCACCAAAAAAGTGTAAAAAAAAGTAAAAATAACAGGAGACAGTTTGGGACAAACTGTTTTGGGGGCACCCCCCACATGTTGAGGGCATGTCGCCGGATAAGGGTCTGGTATGGATTTGGGGGGACCCCACATCAATTTTATTTAAAATTGTGGCATGGGGTTCCCCTTAAAATCCATACCAGACATGAAGGGGGGGACCCCACACAATTTTTTTCAGTGATTTTTCATCTATATTGCCGGAAGTCAGAATTACAACCGCAAGCAATTTTAAATTAATTTTTGTCTTTAGAAATATAATCCTGCTGCGGCACTGTTCTAAACATCACACAGATGCGCCACTTTACAGGCAGACTAAGGGGACCGCTCAGGAATAATATTTAAAGGAATATTTAATTTTTATTGTTTCACTTTATCGCATTATTAAAATCATTGCTCCTGAAAAAAACAATTGTTTTAAAAACATTTTTTGCATTGATACATGTCCCCTAGGGCAGGACCCAGGTCCCCATACACTTTTTATGGCTAATAACTTGCATATAAGCCTTTAAAATGAGCACTTTTGATTTTTCATGTTCTGATCCCATAGACTTTAGGGTTCGCATAATCACACACATTTTTTGCCTGTTCGCAGGCTCTGGTGCAAACAGAACCCCGGGGGGGGTGTTTGGCCCATCCCTATTTGACAGGTAGAGGTGGAGGCAGTACTGTATAGAGGGGAGAAATCAGTGAGTGCTGGTATTGTAATAAGAGGCAGAGAAGAGTGGACAAGAGTGAATGTGGGGGGGGGGGGGGGGCATATGGTGTAAAAAAAAAAAACAGAAACCCCATCAAGTAACATTTGTGTTCTGACTAGAAGGGGGACCCCAAGATCAGGTTTAACATCTTCCAGAACAGTCACGTGAGAGATCTATGCACCTACTGGAAACACCTACAAAGAGGTTAAAAGCTCTCCAGCATGTCTAGACTCTCAGTTCTTGTGTTTCCTGCATCACTTGCAGGCGTATCTTTTTGCTGCTCCTTATTTGCTACCCCGGTACCTAATGCAAGCAAAAGTGTCCTATGGGCTGGCTGTGGGGGATGGCTACCACTTCCATCCGGTTGCAACTGTTTTCTAGGCTCCTTGGTGTTACTTTTAGCCCTAATTAACACTGGTGCAGCTTTAAAGTGATTGTAAAGCCACCCCACACCCCCACAAAAAAAAAAAACCTGCAAAGCAAAAGCATAATGAGCTAGTATGTAGCGTATACTAGCTCATTATGAAACACTTACCTCGGAACGAAACTGTTGCAGCGGTCTCGGCACACTGCTGTGACCGGCGACATTGCTCTTCCGGGTCTGCGGCTCCTTCCAATCCAGCACTGTGATTGGCGGAGCCGCGCTGACGTCACTCATGCGTACGGGAGCCGTCATTTATGGCACAAATAAAGAAGAAACGGCACCCTGGGCGCCGATTCTTCAGTGCGCATGTGCTGATGACGTCGGCACATGCAGATACAGGGGATATCTCCTAAACTGTACAGGTTTAGGAGATATTCCTGGACCTACAGGTAAGCCTTATTGTAGGCTTACCTGTAGTTTAAAGTGGTTGTCATGACTTGACAACAACTTTAAGCCCATGTTTACATTGGGCCGATTTGGCATGCGATTTGACCGCTATTGCCAGCAATGGCACCACCGGAATCGGTGCACTTTGCGGCGCCGCACCGGTTACCAAAAGTAGTTCCTGTACTACATTTGTTGACTTTGGGGGCGATTTGAATAGACATCTGTGCAGGATCCCACACAGATGTCTGTCAAATCGCCCCCAAAGTTGGACTGCATTGCCGGTTTGAAATTGTGCGAGCTTAGCTGAATTCAAACCCATATCAGTGTAAACCTAAGCTGAAATCGCCACAGATCAATGCAATTGGCACCTTCGATTTCATTGGGGCTTGTGACTTCTTCTGACAGGAGTCTGTGCAAGTCGCAATTAAAAAAGTAGTGCAGGAATCTTTTTTAAAGTCACTGTGACATGAGTCGCAATTTGAACAGTTTCATTGCCAACAATGAGGTGCGACTTGTCATGTGATTTAGAACTGTCAAATCGCATGACAAATCACACTGGTGTGAACGAGGGCTTAAGAATTAATCAAAACTGGAACAGACAGAATCTGGAGCAACCAATCAGCCTCTATTTTCATCTTGCTCAGTTAATCTTTGCAAATTAAATTGGTTCCCTTGCACAGCTGCTCCAGATTCTGTCTGCTCCAGTTTTAATAAATTCCCCTTATTGTGTTTCAGGTGGATGTTCCTTACCTCCATAGTGGTGCACTAGGTTCATTTCCATTTCCTATTTTCAATTTTCATTTCCTAAAAAGAATATAACTGTCTTCCGAAATTCAAATTTTGAATAGAATAAATTAGAATAGAATAGATCAGAATAGAGAATAGAAAATAAAATGAAAATAAAAAACTAGAATAGAAAAGGATTGAATAGAATAGAAAAAAAACAATAGAATCGAATAAAATAGACTGTAACCATTTTCCAAAATTCAAATATAATAAATTCTAATCCAAATAGAATAGCATAGAATAAAAAAAGAATAGAACAGAAAAAACCCCAATAGAATAGAACAGAATGAAAAAGAATATAACCGTCTTCCGAAATTCGGATTTCGAATAGAATAAACTCAAATTCGATTTGAATTTTCCCAGTTCGGTCAAATTTAATTCATTTCAACAGAATTTGGAAAATTCTAATCAAATTATAAAACGAATGAATGAAACAAAGCAAATTAAATTATTTTAACGAATTTGACTAAACAAAACTATTTAAGTAACGAATCTAAACTAAACACATTTTTTCGTTCTGCACACGTCTTGTTGATTGAGGCCAGAACTTTTGGATCACCCTGTCATGAGACACTATTTCAGGGGTCTCCAAACTTTCTAATGAAAGGGCCAGTTTACTGTCCTTCAGACTATGAGGGGGCAGGACTGTGTCCAGTATAAGTAGAAAATGCCCTGGCATCAATGGAATTAAACAATGTCCCACTATTAGAATCAGTGTGAAGAATAATGCCCCATTGTTGGTATCAGGGGAAGGAATAGTGCTCCATTACTGGTGTCAGTGGCAGGAATAGTGCCCCAAGGGTCAGATAAAAGCAAGCAAAGAGCTGCAATTTGGAGACCACAGCACTATATGATATAAACCTCATCCCCTCCTCTGGACCACAGGAGCTAACACTTATAACCCATATCTCCAGTTACTGGATATTATGGCACCTTGCATAAGGCGACCAACTCCCGCTGTGATTAGACACAGCCGGAGCCACTCAGTGGGTCCGGCTGACCCGATGTCCACTGGATCCACCAATTGTTCCCAACTTTTTTATAAAAGGCAGATCGCTGTTCTGAGACAAGGGAGGACCTAGATTCTGTGTTTCTGCTAAGCAGGAACAAAGATCTCTGCCTTCCCACAGTACAGGCACCCCCCACACAGTTAGCAAGCACTCCCTAGAGACACATTTTACCCTTTGATCGCCCCTGATGTTAACCACTTCCCTGCAAGTATGCAAAGTGACAGTGCATACTTGTTAGCACTGATCACTGTATTGATGTCACTGGTCCCCAAAAAGTGTCACTTAGTTTCTGATTTGTCCACCGCAATATCCCAGTCCTGCTATAAGTCACTGATCACCGCCATTGCTAGTAAATAAATAAATAAAAATTCCATAAAAATATCCCATAGTTTGTAGACGCTATAACTAGAGTTGAGCGAACCCGAACTGTAAAGTTTGGGTTCGTACCAGACTTTAGGGTGTCCGTATCCCGAACCCGGACATTTGAGAAAAAGTCCGGGTTCGGGTATTTTTCCGTGCCTGTTGAATAGCTGCAGGGCAGCCAATCAACAAGCGTTTCACTCGTTTGCCCTTAGAAGCCATCACAGCCATGCCTACTAATGGCATGGCTGTGATTGGCCAGTGCATCATGTGACCCAGCCTCTTTATAAGCTGGAGTCACGTAGTGCTGCATGTCACATCATCTCATACTAGTGTAGGGAGAGGATGCTGCTGCTGTGAGGGACAGATTAGCTGTAGATAACCATCTCATACTAGTGTTGGGAGAGGATGTTGCTGCTGATGTGAGGGACAGATTAGCTTTAGAAATTCTGTTAAAAACAACGATTTATTGGTGGGTGGGTGGTAGAGGAGATTTTTGTTTGCTAGAGTACATTTTGTTTGTTAAGCAAAGTGCCTCATATAAAACCTAATCAATTTTTCTGTTTGTTACGTCAGCGTTTGCAGCCATTTTTGCAAGTGCAGTGCACTTGCAACTGCTTGTGTGTCAGGGACACTACTTTAATCGTGTTCTGTTGGTTCAGTTGGCAACATTTTGGCATATTTAAATACTGCTTTTACATTGCAGTTAGACAAATTAAAATTTTTTTTTTTTTTTTGTACAAAATATTACATTTGCAGCCAGCGGGGCATTTCTTGCACAAAATTAAAAAGTGCGTCTACATTGCTGGCTTAAATATATATATATATTCTAAATACTACATTTGCGGCCAGCGGTGCATTTCTTGCACAAAAATAAAAAGTGTGTCTACATTGCTGGCTTAAATATATATATATATTCTAAATACTACATTTGCGGCCAGCGGTGCATTTCTTGCACAAAAATAAAAAGTGTGTCTACATTGCTGGTTTAAAAAAAAAAATGGTGCTACTTAGTAAATTTGCACCTTGCTGTGCATTTCTTGCACAAAATTAAAAAGTGCGTCTACATTGCCGGTTTAAAAAATAATATTAATTTGTGCTAAATAGTACATTTGCTTCCAGAATGAGGAGATTGTCGAATAAGGGACGTGGTCGTGGTGCTGCTGGTGGTGTTGGTGAAGCTCCTGTTGCAAGGAGAGGACTTGGTCGATCTGTGCCAGCTACACGCAATAGTGAAACACCTTCCTCAGGTGCGAGTAGCCGACAGAACCTTCAACGTTATATGGTAGGCCCAAATGCCGCTCAACGATTGGTGAGGCCAGAACAAGTACAGGCGATAGTAGATTGGGTGGCTGACAATGCCTCCAGTTCCTTCACATTGTCTCCCACCTGGCCCCTTGCTGAAAGCTCAGAGTTGGCACCTAAACCTCATGGCCATCTGTCTTTCACCTCAGCCCCTTGCAGTCTGAGCCCCAAGTCATGCAGCAGTCTCTTATGCTGGTAGACGCGCTGCTGAGGACATTCCCAAATGACACCGGGGGCTCAGTGGAAGCACGAGGCGAAGGCAGAGGTTGCCAATGCAGGTGTGGCACCGCCATCACCTCAGAAGGCAGGGTTAGCATGGCCGAAATGTGGAAAAAAGCTTTGTCAGCACCACGCCACAACAAACAGCACCACCAGCTGATAGGCAACGTCTTAGCAAGAGGCAGCATTTCAGCAACATGGTGGAACAGTATGTGTGCACATGCGTACACGTACTGACTGATGGGTCTGCCCCATTCAACTTCTGGGTCTCCAAATTGGGCACATGGCCTGAGCTTGCCCTTTATGCCTTGGAGGTGCTGGCCTGCCCTGCAGCCAGTGTATTGTCGGAACGTGTGTTTAGCACGGCAGGGGGCGTTATCACAGACAAGTGCAGCCGCCTGTCCACAGCCAACGTGGACACGCTAACCTTTATTAAAATGAACCAGGCATGGATCCCACAAGACTTGTCTGTACCTTGTGCAGAATAAACATTTAGACCGGACTCACACAGCCATTGGTATACTTAAGTGAACTTATTCTTTTTTTTTTTTTTTTTATAGAACATAAGTCTTTATTGGAATTTGTAACAGGAGAAACATGAAAAATAAACCATGGTACATTTTATATGGAAAAAGTGAACCCGTGCTAGAACATCTCTGGGTTTGTCTGCAGATAGTGATCTTTTTTTTTTTTTGTCTCAATATTTTGGGGGCTACCCCAATTAGAAAAAAAAAACAAACAAACAAAAAACAGTGTTGGCTAGCTCCTGCTCCTCCTCCTCCACCGCCACTTCCACCACCTACACCGCCACGGTCACCGCCTCCTCAACCTCCTATTCCACATCCACCTCCTCCTCCATTTTTTTTATGTGATTTTAAGTTATTTCCCTATCCACATTTGTTTGCAGGGCACTTGTCCTACTCTTACCCCCATTTTGCTTCCCTTTGCAGTCCTCTAGCCCTTTCCAGGACTCTTTTAGAGCCATTTTAGTGCCCAAAAGTTTGGGTCACCATTGACTTCAATGGGGTTCGGGGTCAAGTTCGGGGCCGAACTCAAACTTTTTCACGAACGAACTCGCCGAACCCGAACATCCAGGTGTCCGCTGAACTCTAGCCATAACTGCGCAAACCAATCAATATACGGTTATTAGGATTTTTTTTAACAAAAATATGTAGCAGAATGTATATCGGCCTAAACTGATGAAGAAATTTGATTTTTTACATTTTTTTATTGGATGTGTTTTATAGCAGAAAGTAAAAAATATTATTATTTTTTTTTTTTTCAAAATTGTCAGTCTTTTTTAATGTTTGTTCTTTTGTTTATAGCGCAAAAAATAAAACCCGCACAGGTGATCAAATACCATCAAAAGAAGGCTCTATTTGTGGGAAAAAAAGGGCATGAGTATGTATCTGGAAACATACCCACAATGATGCTGGTTGCTCTGGTTATTTATTTACATATATACAGTATATATAACTTTTAGAATATATATATATATATATATATATATATATATATATATATACAGTGGGTATGGAAAGTATTCAGACCCCCTTACATTTTTCACTCTTTGTTATATTGCAGCCATTTGCTAAAATAATTTAAGTTCATTTTTTCCCTCATTAATGTACACACAGCCCCCATATTGACAGAAAAACACAGAATTGTTGATATTTTTGCAGATTTATTAAAAAAGAAAAACTGAAATATCCCATGGTCCTAAGTATTCAGACACTTTGCTGTGACACTCATATATTTAACTCAGGTGCTGTCCATTTCTTCTGATCTTCCTTGAGATGGTTCTACACCAGGGCCATCTTTACCGCAGTGCAAAAGGGGCAGCTGCCCAGGGCCCTGTCATTGTTTAGGGGCCCAAAGCAGAGCTGCCCCTTATGCCTGCGCGCTGCCCGTAAATTACCAAAATCAGACCTCCATGTATAGTCCATCAGCAGCAGCGGACGGACCAGTCACCACCCACGTCATCCAGCCCCATCCAGCCAGTCAGTTTGTTTCACTAGCAATGACAGTGGCACAGGGCGGTCACTGCCAATCGTATCCGCGGAGTCTTGAGCGGGCAGGCGGGGCCTTGAGCGCCACTGACGCTCTGACCCCGCCCATTGCTTTGCGTGCTGCCTGACTGGTGTGAGGACCGCCGCCGCGGCGCCGCATAGTAAGAAGAACAGCCGCCGTGCTGGTGTCACAGGCGGTCACGGTCACTGCACTACCATAGGCAGAGGAATGTGTGCTGGCTGGCTGCCTAAACTACACTACACACAGGCAGGCGGCAGTGTGGAAGACGATTGAAACCCGGCACCAATCGGAGCTGAGCTGGCCAGCAAGAGGAGGGGACCAGTCTGCAGACGAGATCACCAGCAGGTAGGTAGGTCTTCCTCCCCTGGCTCCCAAGTCCCACTCGGTACTCCCCCATCACCCCACGATTATTATATTTTTTTAGGTTTTTAAAACTTTTCACCTGCACCTGACCTGTGTCCCTGACAGTGCACGCAGCATGGCAGCATGGGCCAGGCCACCAGACCACACCATGGCCTGGTCCGTCCATGTCATGCATGCTGGCCTCATTTACGTTACATGATGTATGCGTGTTTACACAGGCACACAGCAACCCATTCATTTGAATGGGCTGCAATGCCTGCGCTTCCTGCTGAATAAAAATTCTAGTATTGGTGTCGGTGCCGATACTGAGCATTTGCAGAGTACTTGTAAGCAAGTACTTCAATTTTATAAGAGCAAAATTAAAATGGGGGGCCCCAAGAAAATGTTTGCCCAGGGCCCAAACCATATTAAAGACGGTCCTGTTCTACACCCTCATTTGAGTCCAGCTGTGTTTGATTATACTGATTGGACTTGATTGGGAAAGCCACACACCTGTCTATATAAGACCTTACAGCTCACAGTGCATGTCAGTGCAAATGAGAATCATGAGGTCAAAGGAACTGCCTGAAGAGCTCAGAGACAGAATTGTGGCCAAGGTTACAAAAAAAATTCTGCTGCACTTAAGGTTCCTAAGAGCACAGTGGCCTCCATAATCCCTAAATGGAAGATGTTTGGGACGACCAGAACCCTTCCTAGAGCTGGCCGTCCGGCCAAACTGAGCTATCGGGGGAGAAGAGCCTTGGTGAGAGAGGTAAAGAAGAACCCAAAGATCACTGTGGCTGAGCTCCAGAGATGCAGTCGGGAGATGGGAGAAAGTTGTAGAAAGTCAACCATCACTGCAGCCCTCCACCAGTCGGGGCTCTATGGCAGAGTGGCCCGACGGAAGCCTCTCCTCAGTGCAAGACACATGAAAGCCCACATGGGGATTGCTAAAAAACACCTGAAGGACTCCAAGATGGTGAGAAATAAGATTCTTTGGTCTGATGAGACCAAGATAGAACTTTTTGGCCTTAATTCTAAGCGGTATGTGTGGAGAAAACCAGGCACTGCTCATCACATGTCCAATACAGTCCCAACAGTGAAGCATGGTGATGGCAGCATCAGGCTGTGGGGGTGTTTTTCAGCTGCAGGGACAGGACGACTGGTTGCAATTGAGGGAAAGATGAATGTGGCCCAGGACAGGGATATCCTGGACAAAAACCTTCTCCAGAGTGCTCAGGACCTCAGACTGGGCCGAAGGTTTACCTTTCAACAAGACAATGACCCAGTCACAACAACTCTGTGACTGTTCTTGAATGGTCCAGCCAGAGCCCTGACTTAAACCCAATTGAGAATCTCTAGAGAGACCTAAAATGGCTGTCCACCAACCTTTAACATCCAACCTGACAGGACTGGAGAGGATCTGCAAGGAGGAATGGCAGAGGATCCCCAAATCCAGGTGTGAAAAACTTGTTGCATCCCAAAAAGACTCATGGCTGTATTAGATCAAAAGGGTGCTTCTACTAAATACTGAGCAAAGGGTCTGAATACTTAGGACCATGTGATATTTCAGTTTTTCTTTTTTAATAAATCTGCAAAAATGTCAACAATTCTGTGTTTTTCTGTCAATATGGGGTGCTGTGTGTACATTAATGAGGGAAAAAATGAACTTAAATGATTTTAGCAAATGGCTGCAATATAACAAAGAGTGAAAAATTTAAGGGGTCTAAATACTTTCCGGACCCACTGTATATATATATATATATATATATATATATATATATATATATATATATATATATATATATACATATAATTGGTCCACACAGGGGATATTTACATTGTGTGGGGACATGAGAGGTGGAGTATTTTAACTGTCCATCATTTGGTTTTTTTGTGATAATTTAGAAAAATATTAATAAAGGATTTTGTAACAACGCCTATGAGGAACTGTTTAACTCCCCGGAAATGTGCCAATCTAACCAGTGCTTATATGAAGGGAGATGAAGTGCGTTGAGCCAAGATCCAGTTTAATTTGTTAAGTTTTTGATTTAAAAGGTTTTGTGGAAGGAAGGCTCCCTCTTCATTACATACTGCATATGTTTAGAATTGTACAGAACTGGTTTATTTTATGGTATTTTGGGCACATTTTAAATTGGGCAAACGTGTACTGAGAAAAATATGTTGAACACAAAAATGCAAACAGCCCCAATACAGGGACAAGACAAATTGCCTTGATTCCAACATTAATGTGCTGCATTGGGGTGACCTGATTCAGAATGCAACGAGTTGCAACATGCTCAGACTTATGTTAACCACTTCCTTACAGGACACTTACACCCCCTTCCTTACCAGACCAATTTTCAGCTTTCAGCGCTCTCACACTTTAAATGACAATTACTGAGTCATGCTACACTGTACCCAAACAAAATTTTTATCATTTTTTTCTCACAAATAGAGCTTTCTTTTGGTGGTATATAATCACTGCTGGGTTTTTTATTTTTTTCAATATAAGCGAAAATTTTGAAAAAAAAACACTTTTTTTTAGTTTGTATTGAAAAATTTTGCAAAAAAGTCATTTTTCTTCATAAATTTGGGCCATAATTTATACTGCTACAAAATAACCCAAATTAGTGGATGCCTAGTTTGCAAGGAGTTGACCTGGCTTCCCTTTAGGGGAATTGCGGTCCTGTTTCTGACCATTTTTTCTTTATTCTTTCTTTACTTTTATTTTATTTGACTTCAATCAAGCATTGATCTGCTATCAAGAAGCCGGCCGGGGCATAGAGAGTCCATGGGCTCTGTACTCTGCCCGACCTGGCCGACCGATGCGAGCCAGTCTCGCTGTATGGGGACCCGCCGCATCCTGCCTGTTCCGTGCGGGTGGCCTGGGGTGATCCCCACTTACGCCCAGCCCCGGATGCGATTCGGGTAGGGCGATTTTATGGCCTGCAGCATACCGTCCAGGCAGAGGCGGAAGGTCTGCGATGGCGGTCGTCTGGAGTGGTGAGTGAGAGTTCCTTCCCTCCCCCCTTTTCAGGGGGCGGAAGGGGGACCGATGACCCTTGAAAAAAAGAAATTTTTTTTTTTCTGGGTAGCCTCCGGTAAGGGCGCATGGAGCCCCTTTTTCACCCCCTCACCACCCCCCCCCCCCCTGCGCTCTGCACCCAATCGTCCGGCGACCGTCCGTTGATTTTTCGGCCGCCACTTTACCGTAGCCGCGGACATGCTGAGCCTATGGAGCTTTCCCTCTAGCGCTCAGAGTGGCTGTTTGCGGTACTGCACCTTCCCTGCAGGTGGTTTTCGGCCTCTAGTGTTCAACGGTCCCCTGCCTATGCAAAAACGTGTGGTAAACATTTTTCTTTTCTCTTGGAACGGTGTGTGCTCCGGACAGCGTGGCTCTTCTGACAATCCTCAAAGGTTCCAGGCAGCAAACATCGAGTATAGCTGGGCTGGGGGGGCATATCCGGATGTGAAAGGCAGCGGACGTGCGGGAGATGAGCTCCAGCCATCTTTAACTATATCCTAAATCATCCACCCTTCTACACACCCCGCAGAACCGGCTAATTGCTACCCTGTGCCCTGCTAGCTGCTGGCCGCATATCCAGGTTAATATCGCGGCCTAGTCCACGGAGTGCTGCCATCCATCCCGATTCCAGGCCATCTGCACTCCAGAACCTCATCTGCCACCTGCCAAGCGGTACATCTACCCTTCTGACCACCGTGGAGAGGCACAGCTCGTGGATTTTGTGAGTACAGGGGCTTAAAAGGGGACCTCGGCCTGTACATGAGCGGCGGCCATCTTGGTACACCCTCCAGGGCCTGATACTCTCCTGTACAGGGGATAAACAGACACATTCCTCCCTGCAGTCACCCTGATACCTGGCCCATAGCCTCTGTACACCCATAGAGACCTAACTGAGGAGGGGGAGAGGGTCATACAACAATTGGCAGCGACCTACTTATGCACCAGCCTCCATATACACTCTCCCCAGCAAAACCACATCCGAAGCTCACAGTGCCTGACACCTCCACCTGACCAGTGCCCTCTCCTGCCTCCCATCCTTCTCCTGATATATCTACCTGAAAACTGAGACCCACATCTCACACTGAGCGGCGGAATGATGGTCAAATATGGTCCCCCTGCACCTTTCTCGGCAGCAGAACAATTGGCCCGGTTTAAAAGACAGGAGGGTGCGGGTGATGCGACGGACCCAGAACGCACATTACAACCCTCAATGCACTTAGCCCCCTCCTCACTACCATCACAAGGACTGAACGACTCTGGCCCAGTTCTCTTTAAAACACAGGATGAGTCTCATTCGATCCAGGATCCCCCCTACAGTCCCACTGATAGTACTGCCTCTGGTCCGCCTGCAGCGGAACCTACCTTGGCCGAGATTATGATGGCAATTCAGGACTGCAAAAGTTCCTTATCGTTACAAATTGAGACTATCCGCATTGACAATTCTCTGTTGAAGCAGGATGTGCAGACTAAGGGAAAGGACCGTAGCTGCCGAGGAACGCATTAGCACCTTAGAAGACGAAGTACACCCGCTCTCAGCCACAGTACAGGAAAACACTACTGAGCTTGCGACACTCCGCGCAAAAATTGATGACCTGGAGAATCGCTCCAGGAGAAATAATCTCCGCTTTGTGGGGTTCCCAGAAAGATCTGAGGGTTCCCGACCTGAGCGATTTCTGCACTCGTGGTTGTGAGACACGCTAGGGGTTGAACACCTGTCGCATGCTTTCCTCATCGAGAGAGCACATCGCACCTCGCCACGAGCACCAAATCCTGGGTCCCCCCCACGCTCCTTGATTGCTCAGATCCTCAATTTCCAGGACAAAGTGACCATTATGCGCTTGGCAAGAGAAAAAGGCCCACTTAAATACAATGGGAACACCATTTCCATTTACCCTGACTTTTCAGCTGATGTCCAACGTCAACGGGTTTCCTTTTCTACAGTAAAGAATCGTCTCCGACAAGAGGGTCTGCAGTACGCCATGCTCTTCCCTGCCAAACTGAGAGTCATATGTGACGGTAAGGCCCACTTTTACAATACTCCTAAGGAGGCTATGGCATGGCTTGATGATCATGTTGGCCCGCAGCGTCGCCGAGGACGCACGGGACAATAGAAATGGGAAAACACGATGTTCATCTAGAATATGCGGCCACCCTGCTGAATCTTAAGAGACACGACTTGTTGAACCATTGCCGAGCGGAGCTCTCCTTTTTTTTGCTAACTGCTTCCGGAGGAACAGGACTTACACAGTCTACTGTCCTATACTTGAACTTTTGTACCATAGGAAAAGCGCACTGAGACAAGCACCTCATTATCCTCCTCAGTACACTCTTACAAGTCAGTTGCCACACGAAGGAAGTCTGTTCCTCATCGGGTTATGTTAATCGCCTACCAGTTCTTCATATCCTCTGTTTGGAATGTGGTTCAACCCACACATCCACCAGATTGTTTCAAAGACCATATTGCCACTGGCAGGCTCATGATCGCGGTCAGTAGTACCATTGCAAGATCCCCTTCTAACAGTATCATTGAAACGGACGACTACACAGGGGACTTCTTGGCTTAACCAGAGCAATATATACTCCTTACAGGAACTTAACTTTTGCTTTGATGGAGCTAACATATCCAATTCACTAACCCCATCCCATCTTTTTATGGCAAAGCCATGGGAACCGTTCTTCACCTGTTTTTTTCTTTTTAGGTTTGTTGGAGAACTTGTGACTGGTTTGGGATCCAAGCTCACTAAGTTGGGGATGGTTGAGCGGGGTGGGACGGGCGGAGGGGGGGGAGGGAGTTAATGACCCTACTCAGGTTTCGAATGGGGATCTATTTTGTACTGTCGATGTTTATCGCTAATACAGCACTGCCTTATATTCACTGCTTTACAGGGACAAAAACTTATATTACCAGTGGTCTGCCTATGGGTATACTTAA
>BLSH010343011.1:336036-347099 GCA_018402905.1 Glandirana rugosa
CCCCTGTTGACGTGTCGCCTTTGGGGCGTCTACTGGCCCTCCTTACTGGTTTGTGTACTGGTTTTATACGTTGTGGTGTATTATATGTTAACGTACACTTCCTCGTTCTCATATTGGGTAACTTGTACGTTTTTTAGGTAACCATTGTCTACGTACCTTTTTCTCTTTGTAGACGTTCAATTTACGGAGGTAGGGATAAAGATTATATATTGTGTCCGTCCTGACTCCGTTCTGTACACACGTCGTTCGGAAGTCAGGATCCAAGGTAGCGATCTACCCACCCTGAAATTTACTCCACGTATTTCTTACGTGGGGGTAGGGCCCAAGTATAGTTTTCCTTTTTTCAAACCCTGAAATTTACTCCGTATATGGTCATCCTATGGCCTGGTATATGCCTCATTTAAAGTCCCAAACTTTTTTCCTTTTGATATGAACCCGGGATGGGGGTGCATTCTTTATGCACCTCATTTAAAGTCCCACCCATCTAGCGATGGAACCTAGGACTGAAGGCTTGCTGCACACATGTCTTGCCTCAGTCCTGCCTGTGTTATATATTAGAAATAGGGATGGAGGCATTTAACTTGCAGATGTTTCTCTTTTTCCATGCATCTGTTACCAATGGATTTTTTGCATGTTCAATGGGTTATACTCTTGCTCCTTCACATGCAATTGTATATTATGTGGTGTTGCATATTTTGGTCATGTGTTTGGTCATTCCTCCCGGTCATCTGCGGGGTTTCCGCTGTGCAGTTGTCCCCCTGGGGCCGGTTTGTTTGTCCACTGTCCGGGAGCTGCGATGCGTACTGTGTGCCCTCCCCCTCCCTCCTCCGCACTCCTTCGGAGCGTGGATTGGGGGTCGGGGCAGGCTCCCCACTACGCATCGGCGTCACACCTGGCGCTCGCGTATGACGTCACCTTGACGTCTATGCGCTAGCGCCAAGTCCATTCTCGGCTGGCCTACGTGGGGAGGTCACATGGTGCCACTCAGGGATGGCGGATGCCGCCCTTCCGGTGACACCCCTCCTCCATTGACACGCCCGTGTGACGTTGGTGAGGTTCCCCACGCGATCGGCCGGCGTGCGCCTATATAATCCCACCGGCACACTCCTTCACTTGCACGGTTGTGCCAGCCACACACCACTTTGGCGCACACCATTGACTTCACTATCAGGTAACTATGACCGAGACCCTTATCTTGGCCACATTTCTATAAGTCACTCCCCTCCCTGACACCTTCCCTTCTGGGACTGTGTTCACATTTTATCGTTTTTTCCAATTTTCAAATTTTTCTTCTTTAGAACCTGGGCACTTGTTTCACCTACATACACTGCGTGGGACTGTTTGGCGCATCCGGCGTTCTGTCGTGGGCCTCTCACCTCAGCTCCCGTGATGGACTACGCACTGGCCCTATGGTGGACCACACTGCATGGCTCTAACCTTTCGCTTCTATGTAAGTGAGTCGGATTGGATACCCCTCCCCGCTTTTTTGTCAACAACATACACTTTTTAAGCTGATTGAGGATGTACGTTTTTTCTTTTTTAGACTATGTTGACGCATTCGCCCCTGAAGAGTGGTTTACACCACGAAACGCGTCGGCATTCCCCGGATTCAGTCATGACTCGATTTTATGATATTCCCTCTTTTCTAATACACGCTCTGATTGGTATCACGCACTGGCTTGAAGCGCTCCTACTGGTCACTGGGAGGATGGCCTTAGATGCTCATATATATGTACCATATGAAATGCTACTGAGCCTGTATTCATATGTATTTGTACATGCACATTACTATGTATGTATGATGATACTACTTATACCACTATGTTCATATTCTCCAGTGGTTTGGAATGTTTACAACTATATATACATGAAATGGAATCTAGTTGGTGTACATGTATAAATGTTTATACGCCTATTACTATATTAATGATGTTTACCATCATTTTAATAAACATGTTACCTACATCCTATGGCCTGGTATATGCCTCATTTAAAGTCTCAAACTTTTTTCCTTTTGATATGAACCCGGGATGGAGGTGCATTCTTTATGCACCTCATTTAAAGTCCCACCCATCTAGCGATGGAACCTAGGACTGAAGGCTTGCTGCACACGTCTTGCCTCAGTCCTGCCTGTGTTATATATGGTCCTGCATAAGGACAAGGCGGTCTTGCGAACCCTTCCTTCCTTCCTTCTGAAGGTGGTTTCTTCTTTTCACATTAATGAAGATATTGTTCTTCATTCTTTGTGCCCTCGTCCATCACACCCAATGAAATTGAGATGCATGCCTTGGACGTAGTGAGGGCCTTACGAATATATTTAGCTGCTACAGCCTTTTTTTTCGGAAGGCTGATGCCTTATTTGTACTGACAGGGGGTCCGTGCAAAGGCTTGGCGGCCTCCTCGGCTGCTACTTTCATTGGATTAGACAAACCGTGACCCACGCATATTCTTTCTGGGCAAGGTCCCCCTTTTCGGTCACGGCTCATTATACCCGGGCTGTTACTACTTCCTGGGCTTTTAGACACCAGGCCTCGGTGCCACAGGTGTGCAAGGCGGCCTCCTGGGCCTTGGCGCACACTTTCTCTAAGTTTTATAGAATTATGTGCTAGCATCTTTGGATGCTGCCTCTGGCCGCAAAGTTTTGCAAGCGGCAGTGTAGGCCCCTCTGGCGCCTCCTTAGAGGTTCTGTTGGGTACAGATGTTATTGTTTGCCCACCCCTCTTTTTGACACAGCTTGGGGACATCCCCACATGTAATGGAAAGCTGCGTCTGTCAGTGAACGTAGGAGAAAAAGGGATTTTATTAAAACTTACCGTAAAATCCTTTTCTCCGAGTTCACTGACAGACGCAGCACCCACCCCTCTGTGCTCTGATCTATGTACGAACTGATGAGCTATGCTATAAAGGGGGTTTATGTGGGAAGAGAGGACGGCCCCATGGGAGGGGCCAGCTGTTTCTTTTCCCTGCCTAGTTAACTCCTAGTTGGACAAGCATAAACCCACACGTAATGAAGAGCTGGGTCTGTCAGTGAACTCGGAGAAAAGGATTTTACAGTAAGTTTTAATAAAATCCCTTTTTTTCCACAAGTCTTCGGAAAACGTGGAAAGAAAATGAAAACTTATTTTTTTTTAAACAAAGTTGTCAACTTATATGATATTTCTAACACATAGCATGTACATAGCAAAAATTACCCCCCAAAATATATTCTACTACTCGTCCCGAGTATGGCGATACCACATGTGTGAGACTTTTACACAGCCCGGCCACATAGAGAGGTCCAACATTGAAGTAGTACCTTCAGGCGTTCTAGGAGCATAAATTACACATCTAATTTCATTCATACCTATCACACTTTTGAAGGTCCTGGAGCACAAGGACAGTGGAATTACCCACCAAATTACCCCATTTGGAAAGCAAAAACCCCAATGTATATTTTATGAGGCATGGGCTGCAGATAGGTACTCGGGTACTCTTATGGGCTGCAGATAGGTACTCGGGTACTCTGATGGATTAGTAAAAGGTACTCAGGTACTCTGATGGGCTGGTAAAAGGTACTCGGGTACTCTGATGGGCTGGTAAAAAGTTCTTGGGTATTCTGATGGGCTGGCGACAGGTACTCGGGTACTCAGATGGTCTGGTGCCAGGTACTTGTGTACTCAGATGGTCTGGTGCTAGGTACTTGGGTACTCAGATGGGCTAGTGACAGGCACTTGGGTACTCAGATGGGCTAGTGACAGGTACTCAAATGGGCTAGTGACAGGTACTCGGGTACTCAGATGGGCTAGTGACAGGTACTAGGATACTCAGATGGGCTAGTGACAGGTACTCAGATGGACTGGTGACCGGTACTCGGGTACTCTGATGAGCTGGTGACAGGTACTCGGGCACTCAGAAGGGTTGGTGACAGGTACTCGGGTACTCTGATGGGTTGGTGACAGGTACTTGGGTACTGTGATGGGCTGGTGACAAGTACTTGGGTACTTAGATGGGTTGGTGACAGGTACTCGGGTACTCTAATGGGCTGGTGACAGGTACTTGAGTACTCTGATGGGTTAATGACAGGTACTCGGGTACTGTGATGGGCTGGTGACAGGTAATCGGGTACTGTGATGGGCTGGTGACAGGTACTCGGGTACTCAGATGGGCTGGTGACAGGTACTCGGGTACTCTGATGGGTTGATTACAGGTACTCTGATGGGCTGGTGACAAGTACACAGGTACTCTCATGGGATGGTGACAGGTACTCGGGTACTGTGATGGGCTGGTGACAGGTACTCGGGTACTGTGATGGGCTGGTAACAGGTACTTGGGTACTCAGATGGTCTGGTGCTAGGTACTTGGGTACTCAGATGGTCTGGTGCTAGGTACTTGGGTACTCAGATGGGCTAGTGACAGGCACTTGGGTATTCAGATGGGCTAGTGACAGGTACTCAAATGGGCTAGTGACAGGTACTCGGGTACTCAGATGGGCTAGTGACAGGTACTAGGGTACTCAGATGGGCTAGTGACAGGTACTCAGATGGACTGGTGACCGGTACTCGGGTACTCAGAAGGGTTGGTGACAGGTACTCGGGTATTCTGATGGGTTGGTGACAAGTACTCGGGTACTCTGATGGGCTGGTGACAGGTACTCAGGTACTCTGATGGGCTTGTGACAAGTACTCGGGTACTCTCCTGGGATGGTGACAGGTACTCAGGTACTGTGATGGGCTGGTGACAAGTACTTGGGTACTTAGATGGGTTGGTGACAGGTACTCGGGTACTCTAATGGGCAGGTGACAGGTACTTGAGTACTCTGATGGGCTGGTGACAAGTACTCAGGTATTCTCATGGGCTGGTGACAGGTACTCGGGTACTCAGATGGGTTAATGACAGGTACTCGGGTACTGTGATGGGCTGGTGACAGGTACTCGGGTACTGTGATGGGCTGGTGACAGGTACTCGGGTACTCAGATGGACTGGTGACAGGTACTCGGGTACTCTAATGGGCAGGTGACAGGTACTTGAGTACTCTGATGGGCTGGTGACAAGTATTCGGTTACTCAGATGGGTTGATAACAGGTGCTCGGATACTCTGATGGGCTGGTGACAGGTACTTGGGTACTCTCATGGGATGGTGACAGGTACTCGGGTACTGTGATGGGCTGGTGACAGGTACTCAGGTACTTTGATGGGCTGGTGACAGGTACTTGGGTACTCAGATGGGCTGGTGACAGGTATTTGGGTACTCAGATGGGTTGATGACAGGTGCTCAGATACTCTGATGGGCTGGTGACAGGTACTCGGGTACTCAGATGGGTTGGTGACAGGTACTCGGGTACTCAGATGGGTTGATGACGGGTACTGTGATGGACTGGTGACAGGTACTCGGGTACTCTGATGGTCTGGTGACAGGTACTCGGGTACTCTGATGGGCAGGTGACAGGTACTCGGGTACTCTGACGGGCAGGTGACAGGTACTAGGGTTCTCTGATGGGCAGGTGACAGGTACTCGAGTACTCTGATGGGCAGGTGACAGGTACTCAGGTACTCTGATGGGCAGGTGATAGGTAATCGGTACTTTGATGGGCAGGTGACAGGTACTCGGGTACTCATATGGGCAGGTGACAGGTACTCCGGTACTTTGACGGGCAGGTGACAGGTACTAGGGTTCTCTGATGGGCAGGTGACAGGTACTCGGGTACTCTGATGGGCAGGTGACAAGTACTCGAGTACTCTGATGGGCAGGTGACAGGTACTCGGGTATTCTGATGGACAGGTGACAGGTACTCGGGTACTCTGATGGGCAGGTGACAGGTACTCGGGTACTCTGATGGGCTGGTGACAGGTACTCAGATGGCCAGGTGACAGGTACTCGGGTACACTGATGGGCAGGTGACAGGTACTTGGGTACTTTGATGGGCAGGTGACAGGTACTCGGGTACTCTGATGGAAAGGTGACAGGTACTCGGGTACTCTGATGGGCAGGTGACAGGTACTCAGATGGTCTGGTGCCAGGTACTTGGATACTCAGATGGTCTGGTGCTAGGTACTTGGGTACTCAGATGGGCTAGTGACAGGTACTCGGGTACTCAGATGGGCTAGTGACAGGTACTAGGGTACTCAGATGGGCTAGTGACAGGTACTCAGATGGACTGGTGCCAGGTACTTGGATACTCAGATGGTCTGGTGCTAGGTACTTGGGTACTCAGATGGGCTAGTGACAGGTACTCGGGTACTCAGATGGGCTAGTGACAGGTACTAGGGTACTCAGATGGGCTAGTGACAGGTACTCAGATGGACTGGTGACCGGTACTCGGGTACTCTGATGAGCTGGTGACAGGTACTCGGGTACTCAGAAGGGTTGGTGACAGGTACTTGGGTACTCTGTTGGGCTGGTGACAGGTACTCGGGTACTCTGATGGGCTGGTGACAAGTACTCGGGTACTCTCATGGGATGATGACAGGTACTCGGGTACTGTGATGGGCTGTTGACAGGTACTCGGGTACTCAGTTGGGCTGGTGACAGGTACTCGGGTACTCTGATGGGTTGATGACAGGTACTCGGGTACTCTGATGGGTTGATGACAGGTAGTCGAGTACTCTGATGGGCTATCCGGACTGCGAAAATTGCAGCGGACATGTCGGACCATTTTGACACTTTGTTGGGACCTTTGGCATTTATACAGCGATCAGTGCTATGATAATGCACTGATTACTGTGTAAATGCCATTGGCAGTGAAGGGGTTAACCTGGAGGGGGCACTCTAAGGGTTAACTGTGTTCCCTCAGTGTGTTCTAACTGTATGGGGGCTGGGCTGGCAGGGGGAGGGGAGTGATCACGGCTCCCATATACAGGGAGCCTGTAATCACATCCCTTCCCCCCTGTCAGAACGGAGTTCCGTGTTTACATAAACGGACCTCCATTCTGTCACTCTGGGGGGTGATCGCGGGTGACCATCAGACATCGAGTCTGCTGTACCCACTCCCAGGCCCCCCCTGGAACACAGTGAGCGCGCCTCCGGTGACGTGCACGCTCTCACAATACTCGTTCTCATGGCCACCGTCAGGTGATGGCGTTTCGCGATAACGAACCATGTTGCCGCCGTCAAGCCATAGTGGGCGGTCGGCAACTGGTTAAACTGATGCACAGCCTCAAGGCACCCCATTCTAAAATGTAAAAAAGCTATTCTAATAGTTTTACATAATACAGCAACATCCACATGTAGGACACCCAACGTTAGAGGTGATTTATAGAGTTGAGCGAACCGGAACTGTAAAGTTCGGGTCCGTACCGAACTTTGGGGTGTCCGTGACCCGGACACGAACATTTGAAAAAAGTTTGGGTACGGGTATTTGATCACGCATGTTGAATACCTGCAGGGCAGCCAATCAACAAGCGTTTCACTGGTTTTCCCTAGAAGCCATCACAGCCATGCCTACTAATGGCATGGCTCTAATTGGCCAGTGCATCATGTGACCCAGCCTCTTTATAAGCTGGAGTCACTTAGTGCTACATGTCAAATGCTCTCTGGCTAGTGTAGGGAGAGGATGCTGCCGGCACTGTGAGGGACAGATTGCAGATATAATAACATCCCATCCTGTATTACAGAACGATCTGATTGTGGACTAGGTAGAGATTACTACTACTACTGCTTTTAGGGACAGATTGCAGATCTAATAACATCTCATCCTGCATTACAGAACGATCTGACTGGACTAGGTAGAGTCTACTGCTTAAAGGGACAGATTATTGTTCTAAAATCATCGCCTACTCCTATAGGGTCAGGTTCCTGCTGTTGCTGTAAGGGACAGATTATTGTTCTAAAATCATTTTACTTCCTTTTGCAGCCCTCTAGCACTTTCCAGGACTTTTTTACAGTCATTTTTGTGCCAAAAAGTTTGGGTCCCCATTGACTTCAATGGGGTTCGGGGTAAAGTTCGGTACTGAACCCGAACATCCAGGTGTTCTCTCAACTCTAGTGATTTATTTGTCCGAAGCAAATACACTTTTGCATACTGGTACTGTTAGCTTTTCCCTTAATTCTGTGGTCCTGCTTTTGGGCTGCCCAGTGGTTTGGTTTGGGTGTGGCTGGGACTTCAACCGGTTGGACAATCAATAAACCAAAACAAGTTGTAGGTTCACAAAGATTGCAAAGGTTTTATTACGTAACAAGGTGTTTTATAAACTTTAACCACAAATACTCCCCTTAACTCCCCTTAACCACTATACCCACCCATACTGCTGTAGCCAATTACAATGCCTACAGCTATATTCTGCCCCGATACAACAAGGTTATACAAAGTCTAACATTGAATTATATATATGACGTATAATATGGGTATAATATAGGTGAGTAAACAACATGTTACTTAAGCTTGTTCCTTTTATGTTGCAGAAGCTTGCATATTTCTTCTCCAAGCCTTGCAAAGAGCTGCAAAATATCTGGTTCCATTTCCTCCCCTAGCAATTGCGGTTAGATTGTGGTTAGATTGTCTACACACCTGTAACTCATTTCTCTTTATAAAAATGATTATAGAAAGTTAAAAATTTTCCTCATAAGGAGGAACCTTAACCAAGTCTATAGAAAGGTCAAAGCTGATTTAAAATGGATGTTTGATCAGAATTCTCTTACAATCCCCTCTTTGATTCTATGGAATCCTAGATTCCATATAA
This sequence comes from Glandirana rugosa, assembly GCA_018402905.1. Lineage (NCBI taxonomy): Eukaryota > Metazoa > Chordata > Amphibia > Anura > Ranidae > Glandirana > Glandirana rugosa. The sequence goes on from BLSH010343011.1 coordinate 344,692, forward strand.
TCATTCCTTATACCATACATCCGTTTGCAATAAAACCATATCATGTGAGTTAGGCTCAATCTGATGTTTCTTATGTTTTGTCAAATCCAATGATTTTCTCACCCCCCATATGGCAAATTTCAATGCACAGTATATGAGCAGAAGGATCACAATGATCATTAGGAAGTAGGGAGGAAAACAAAGAAATTGTCAACTCCTTTACTAAGCATTTGCCTAAAACATGGAATGACACAGCATACCACTATACCTATAACTATGAGTATGACTAATATGATAAGACCTAGCTGAATAAGGGCTTGCTTCCAGCTGGTGAACCACCCAAAGTATTAATTACAAGGATTGTCTATGCCTGAGTTAGTTACCAAAATATTGTTGATTATAATAAATGTAATTTATCCATTCTACATTCTAATTAACAGTTATTATGGGGATAAGTGATACAAATCCAGCTGCCACTTAATCTCTGGCTTTGAGTTCACCTTGGACCCTCTTTGAACATCTATATATATGTACCCCTATGAATATAACAATTTTACACTGACAAAATACTATACGACAGTGAACTATATGGCAGTGATCAAAAGTAAAGGTGGATACATATATATATGGTGTGTTATACCAGAGTGTTGTGAGACTGGGAGTTTTACCCTTTTTGGGTAATGACCACCTCTGTACTAGTACACATGAGAAAAGTCAATAAAATCACTAGAAATGGGGGTAGGGTCAGGGGGATTAAGGGCCATTGTCCAAAGTTCAGGCAGCAATTCATTTTCAGGGTCAAGGTTGTCCACCTCCGTTAATACCCCCTTGTCTTGACTCTCTTTTCTGAGGTCAGGGCTATCTGCCTCCGTTAATACCTCCTTTCTTGCTTCTGGGACCTCTGGGTCAGGTCTCTTCTTTACCAATTTTACTCCAGGCAGGGTTGTGTTCTGTTAGGACTACAGTTCTGGTTATAGCTATCACTGTGGTCTGGGGGCTATAAATGAAGTCCGAAACACAGTACAACAGGTCCGCCTATGTGTAATCCTACTAAAAGTGAGGGCTTAAAATGTTTTATAGTGAAAAATATGTATAAAACGTAAATGTGTTCTGAGTTGTAACCTAGGGATGATCATATAATCATCCTAATCAATGTCTGTATCTTCTATTAACAATCAAGCAGCTAAACGGGTGGTTTTTTTCACGTGACCACTGAAAGAAGCAGTGCTGCAAGAAATCCATCCTGTAGCTGGGATCATCACATATCCAAGAATTTTTTGTTTTCTCAAAAGCAGCCCCATCTCCTCCTGTCTTGTCTCAAATAAATACATTCATTAGTACATTATGAAGATACAAAGGGAACATCAACTTCATAAAACATAAATACAATGTATATTATGTGATTAGCTAAATTCAGCTTTTCCATGAGAACCGAGCATAAAACATTCTCTCAAGATAAGGCCAGGAACAAACTAGACTAACAGATATTTAAAGTGGAACCCTAACATACAAAATGGATACCGTCAAATCCTTTCAAAATCAACATTTTAAAGGTTCACATAAAGCATTACTCTAGCTACATTTTAATAAAAGACCCCTGACCTAACCCAACATTTCCCCCTGCTCCCAACTCAGAAGCCTGCCTCAGTGGGGATAAAAACAGCATCACTCTCTCATACAAGCAGTGTGACTAATCCTGGTTTGTCATATAAGTCAGGGCCTTGTGTGGACAGCGCTGCATATATTACATCACCCGCAGCTCCATCCGCTACCCTTGAGATGAGTCCCTTCATGCATGGTACCAGACAGCAGCCTGCGCATAATAATACTGACAGTACCACCGCAACCGCGGTGGCCAAAGACTTGCCCCACTTGCCAAACCAACGTTCCATCCATCCGGTGAAGGGGTCCTCAATCCCGCTATTTTCTGCCAACACCTAAGACAGCATCCCCAAGCCCTTCAATGCTTGGGACACACTGCCATCTGGGGCAGCATTACTAGGGATAAATGTGCAACACGTGGTGCCAAACATTATACAGACCCCTCCCCTCTTGGCCAGGAGCATCTCCAAGGAGATTCTGTTCTCGCCCTAACTCCTGGGGAAGTGGCCTACCTACCTTGCAACCAAACCGTTCACCCCGTTCAGAAACCGGTGGCGCCAACGCCACCATGACAGTCATAATAATACGCGTCCGACGACAGACCATGGTACGTACTTCCCTGAGTAGAGTTCCCATCGCCTACCTCGACGCCCACTACATTATATACGTCGCGACAGGTGTGTTCCGGGACTGAATATACTGTTTGGTCCTAATCAGTGTGACGAACATACTCTCTCACTACGACAAAAATAGGGGTGACTCCGTCCGAAGACTCAACCCTCGTCCCCCTTTACAACCCAATCCAGTCCCCAGAAAATAATTTTACA
>BLSH010343011.1:347109-357391 GCA_018402905.1 Glandirana rugosa
TCGTGGATAGTCTCCTAGGGGAATCGCTTCCCTTCGGTTCCCTTATAATATGAGTGTCATGTCTTGGTCCTATTGTTCCATTAACCCCACCATTATGTCGGTCTTCTATCTGACTCGTATTTCTGACCAGTAAGACTGTTCTTACTTACCAACCTTACCTACTTCAAATGTCGGTTAAGATGATTACGTAGACTGACACATCACACACGGTCACCTTCTGGTTCGGATCACTGACAAGGTCAGGGGGGGTCAAAAGTTATACTGTACATAGAATAACTACTGTGACAATCCGTGTATAGGTAAACACCAGTCTTCCAGCTCTGCTGGAGATGTTGTTGGAGGTCTGCAATTAACTGTGCTTCTTCAGGAAGGATGGGAACCAGGCTGGGCATCTGTTCCCCTCTTCCTGATCAGCTAAAGCATGTACTTTGCTAACATCATCTATCCCATGGATATGTGCCTAACAGTGTCATCAATAAGATACATGTCATATTGAAAACTGGGGGGGACTGGAACAGTCACTAGGCTTGGTCTTCCACTGGCACACACTACACAGTCAGATGCATTAGTAGAATTGGCTGTAAACTTCATCCATTCCAACCATTCATTCTTGTCAGAATGACCAGTCTTTATGCTCAGTCTATCTTCTGGCTGTATTACCACCCCAATTACCTTGTTATCCTGGTTCTGTACTGTGAGTATAATATTCCCTTGGCTTCCCTTCGCTAAGGGGATCCTCTGATAGGTGCTCATGTCATCTGGGGGAAATCCTAGCCGAACTAGTCTCCCACCTGTGGGGGTCTGTTGTCCACCATACATTCTCCCAATAACCACATTTCCACACATATATATTATAGGCCTCAAGGTCATAAGTAACTTTTGTTGGGTCAAATACCTGGCTCTTTGGTAAGGTAAACACTATGGTCTGCTTTGAAGCTTCCATAGTCAACACTGGTGTTTCTAGTACACCCCACCCTTAACTTCTCCTGTATTCTGCCTTCTCATCCTCCTCCTAGAGAGATCTGACATTTTCTTTCTTTCAACTTCAAAGTTTCCCAGAGCCAATAGGTGTCAAGACCCACGGCAAATAATGTACAAGCAATAATCAGAAACCTTCCTTGAGGGTTTTTTTTTATGCTTACCCAGGGAAAGCAGAAAAATCATGGTCACCTCCTAGCTACCTATCCTATGTGTTGAGTTCACAGTGTTACTTTCACCTCTTGTAGGAGGGAGGTGGTCTCTCCTTCCAGGATGTGAATCCCTTTATTTAAAAGAAAAGATGTTCCTCCATTCACAACACTCACCCACATATATTTGTTTTCTAGTCTAATGATTGTTTTGGGGACACTCTTTTACCCTCGAGGATATTAGGGTCTGGATGTTTGCTTACTAACTTTGAGAGCGGTAGGTGCGGTTAAGAGTGCCTGGTAGGGTCCTTCAGTTTTTCCTTTTTGTGCACCTTTATCCAGATCCAATCTCCTGATTCCACAAGAATGAGTCTTTCACCTTCTGATGTGAAACCTGGGGATGGAACAAAACTGATAGACAGAATTGGATTAGAATCTGAGCCTAACCACAGGGTACCTTCCCTTGTACCACCTTGCATTTGCACTTTTGTTCCCTTTGTTATTGCCTTTTGTGTGGCCGGAAGGAAGCTTTGGAGTTATGATTGCTGCATCCTCAGTTTTCATCAACCCAATATCACTTTTGCTGGCTAATCAGAGCGTCAGGGGTAGAGTGGCCAGTTCTTCCCCTGCTACCTCTATCAGCAATATGTCCAATCATTTATCCTCCTTCCACACAAAACGTTCAGAAATGTTCAACACCTCTTATTATACATCTATAACCTGTATTCCCACCCTCTGCAATTCTCCAGGCATCATTCCCATCACACCATGCCCAAGGCTTCCCAGTGCGCCTGAGTGAGGTGCGGGGACAACAAATCTTGCTGCCTGTAAAATCTCTTAAGGGTGGGAGCACATATCACACTCATATTGATGTTACTATTTCAATGACTGATTCACTTCTATACAGATCTAGTTTCTTCTATATTAACAAACAACTCATAAAACAATCATTAATCTTGTATTTTAAAATATCACACTTCGTAACATTTATTACTTAAACCAGTTTATAACATATATAGACATCTATCTCCTATGATCATTCAATATTGTCCCATCACATACTGTTAAGTAAAGGTGTTCTAGCCTGGTCAAGTATCTTGTACAAAATGCCCTTGACCGATAGGTAAATTTGATTTTGGTAGGTGGGTGGAGCTTCTTTTTTTTTCCTTTTCACGCCCAATAGGCTGGACTGGAAAACTAAACATTTAAATAATTATAAAAAAATAAAAAATAAAATCATGGCTACCGTTTAGGAATTTACAGGGCGTTGGTAGCAATCGGCCATCTTTGCTTTGTTCCAAATAATGCTAAAATCACATAGCAAAACAGATTCTTTCAACTAAGATTTCACTTCTATACAAAAGTTAAACATGTCCCTATGCTTCACAGAAATCATCATCTTACAAAATATATTGTATGGATCAACACAATGAACACCACAGGTGCCCGACACAAATAGTAACAGACTTGGTTTGGAATCCGGCTCACCTTCCGAATCCTTATTAAGTCTGTTATCCATCTATAATGGAATTTCAACAATAAAAATACTTAAGTAAATCTAGATTATAAAGTATAAGGCAGAGCACCGCAGCACAATATTCATCAGCAATTGTAATAACAGTAGTAGGACAGTAGTGTTTATGAATAACTAGAAGTGAGCACATATACATTGTAGGAAACAATCTCTGCTTGACATGAATGTCTACACCGAGGACAATACAAAGGATAACCACGATAGGTCTATGAGACCTGAATCACTATAGGCATTTATCAATTTACACAATCCACCTCTATGTATCTCCGGAGTTCCAGAGTCACAAAATAAACTTGTCCGTCCACACCACAAACCTGAGGGAACGGAATCAGTATTCCATCCCCGTATTACTACTTTCCCTATGCTAAACTACGGGTGAGAATATCATCCCCCCGATAAACAAAGTCCCTGCCACCGTGACAAGCTGTCGCACAGTTGTCCCCTGCCTCTTATAAACAAGGAGCGAGTCTGACCCCTCCTGTACAGTAATACCTTTCTCATGAACAAGGAGCGAGTCTAACCCCTCCTGTTCAGAAATATCTCCTACTTCCCTTTTTTCTCTTAAAAGATCATGCCGCATCCAGAACAAGCAATAATTCAATCAACATAAAATATATGCTGGAATCATTACTCACCTGGAGTTATGGAACCATCCTCTGCTACCATTTGTTAGCTTTTCCCTTAATTCTGTGGTCCTGCTTTTGGGCTGCCCAGTGGTTTGGTTTGGGTGTGGCTGGGACTTCAACCGGTTGGACAATCAATAAACCAAAACAAGTTGTAGGTTCACAAAGATTGCAAAGGTTTTATTACGTAACAAGGTGTTTTATAAACTTTAACCACAAATACTCCCCTTAACCACTATACCCACCCATACTGCTGTAGCCAATTACAATGCCTACAGCTATATTCTGCCCCGATACAACAAGGTTATACAAAGTTTAACATTGAATTATATATATGACGTATAATATGGGTATAATATAGGTGAGTAAACAACATGTTACTTAAGCTTGTTCCTTTTATGTTGCAGAAGCTTGCATATTTCTTCTCCAAGCCTTGCAAAGAGCTGCAAAATATCTGGTTCCATTTCCTCCCCTAGCAATTGCGGTTAGATTGTGGTTAGATTGTCTACACACCTGTAACTTATTTCTCTTTATAAAAATGATTATAGAAAGTTAAAAATTTTCCTCATAAGGAGGAACCTTAACCAAGTCTATAGAAAGGTCAAAGCTGATTTAAAATGGATGTTTGGATGTTTGATCAGAATTCTCTTATAGAGAATAGTATTCCAATGTTTCTCTTCTCCCTCAATTTCTCTCCATCACTCAGCTAATGTCACCCCAGTGCTGAGGGAGAAAGGCCGAGGAGGGTCCAACTAGGATGCTGTGGAGGCAACAGACATCCTCCTTATCAACTGGTTGTTAGGATGCCGGTATCTAGAACGTTGTAATGATGAAAATCTGTGGCTTTGTGTAACTAAAAAGGCATGCTTGATCCACTTGCTGGCTTGTATACACTTTTGATCAATTTTTAGGCATTGGCCAAGGCACTCTGATTGAAAAACGCTGTTCTAATACTATAATAAAAGGCAATAAACTTGTGTCCATAGATATGTGAGCCTGAGATTCAAGCACAGTGTACACGTGTAAACCGTGGCACACAATAAGGTTTGGGTATTCGATCACGCATGTTGAATAGCTGCAGGGCAGCCAATCAACAAGCGTTTCACTGGTTTGCCCCTACAAGCCATCACAGCCATGCCTACTAATGGCATGGCTGTAATTGGCCAGTGCATCATGTGACCCCGCCTCTTTATAAGCTGGAGTCACTTAGTGCTACATGTCACATGCTCTCTGGCTAGTGTAGGGAGAGGATGCTGCCAGCACTGTGAGGGACAGATTGCAGATATAATAACATCTCATCCTGTATTACAGAACGATCTGATTGTGGACTAGGTAGAGATTACTACTACTACTACTACTGCTTTTAGGGACAGATTGCAGATCTAATAACATCTCATCCTGCATTACAGAATGTTCTGACTGGACTAGGTAGAGTCTACTGCTTAAAGGGACAGATTATTGTTCTAAAATCATTGCCTACTCCTATAGGGTCAGGTTCCTGCTGTTGCTGTAAGGGACAGATTATTGTTCTAAAATCATCGCCTACTCCTATAGGGTCAGGTTGCTGCTGTTGCTGTAAGGGACAGATTATTGTTCTAAAATCATTTTACTTCCTTTTGCAGCCCTCTAGCACTTTCCAGGACTTTTTTACAGTCATTTTTGTGCCAAAAAGTTCGGGTCCCCATTGACTTCAATGGGGTTCGGGGTAAAGTTCGGTACTGAACCCGAACATCCAGGTGTTCTCTCAACTCCAGTGATTTATTTGTCCGAAGCAAATACACTTTTGCATACTGGTACTGAATAGTATTCCAATGTTTCTCTTCTCCCTCAATTTCTCTCCATCACTCAGCTAATGTCACCCCAGTGCTGAGGGAGAAAGGCCGAGGAGGGTCCAACTAGGATGCTGTGGAGGCAACAGACATCCTCCTTATCAACTGGTTGTTAGGATGCCGGTATCTAGAACGTTGTAATGATGAAAATCTGTGGCTTTGTGTAACTAAAAAGGCATGCTTGATCCACTTGCTGGCTTGTATACACTTTTGATCAATTTTTAGGCATTGGCCAAGGCACTCTGGTTGAAAAACGCTGTTCTAATACTATAATAAAAGGCAATAAACTTGTGTCCATAGATATGTGAGCCTGAGATTCAAGCACAGTGTACACGTGTAAACCGTGGCACACAATAAGGCTATACTTTCTCACTTATCAGAGAATGATAGGTATAGTAAATTATTTTCCAAGAGAACATACTGGAATTTTATTCTAGACTTATTTATTCAGGATTTAGAAATACACCTATTTGAGCATCCAGGCATGGCAACATTATTTGATCCTATGCAACAATAGAGATTGGTAGACATCTAGTGGCAGTTCAGTAATACTACAGATATGACACAATCAATTTCTTTTTTCAAGCCCAACTCCAGGTTTTAGTGACCTTTAGCCCTGATGCAGTGCGGGAAATGCCACAATTCCTGTGTGTTTCCTGCACAGCATAGCAATCACACAATCTGCTGCAGGTGTCAATTAACCACTTGCCTACTGGGCACTTTTACCCCCTGCCTGCCCACGCCAATTTTCAGCTTTCAGCGCTGTCACATTTTGAATGACAATTGCGCAGTCATGCAACACTGTACCCAAATGAAAATTTTATAGTTTTTTTTCATACAAATTGAGCTTTCTTTTGGTGGTATTTAATCACCAATGGGTTTTTATTTTTTGCTAAATAAATGTAAAAAGACCGAAAAGTTTGAAAAAAAAAACATTTTTCATACTTTGTTCTAAAATGTTGCAAACAGGTAATTTTTCTCCTTCACTCATGTGCGCTGATGAGGTTGCACTGGTGGGCACTGATAGGCAGCAATGGTGGGCATTGATGGGACTGCACTGATAATCAGTGCCCTTATTATCCGTGTAGATGTTCCTTTTATACAAGCCAGTTATCGGCTCTCCTCTCTTCAGCATGAGGAAAGGAATGCTGATAAATGGCTCATGTTCACATTGTGATCAGCTATGATTGGACACAGCTGATCACGTGATAAAAGGCTGCTGTGATTGGCCATTTACCCCAATTTGTGATCAGATGTATCCTAATGACACTGCGTCACAGTGCGCGCCACAGCACTGGCTGACTACACTGCAGCCTTCATTTAGCTGTAGCGCAGTTGGCAAGTGGTTACGTTAATGAAAGTGGTCGCAAAGCACAGTGTGTTTGCCTGAACCAGATCACATGGGTGTAAACACCCATGCGATCTGGTTCCAGTGCAAACAAATAAAGCTGCCTGCACCCTTTTCATGCAGATGCAGTGCAATGTGAGCCATTCAAAATAAATTGGCTCAAATCGCACAGCACAAAATCACGTCATTTGCACAGGAAAGTTCACTATTGAATTCTTCAGAGCAGTTTGCCATTTCCTGGGCAATAGACAACATTATAATTACGGTTACTCCCGGCTCCCTCAAAAAAAAAACCTTTTAGTGTAGTGCCAGTCTTATGGGGTGGACTAGGCCAGGGGGCAGGGTCCAGAAGGCAAATTGGTCTGGTGCCCCAATAAAGTGGCCACACTGCTTATGTATGATAATACCGGCCAGCCTGTTGTCCGGACAGACCATCAGCCGCACTTAATACAACTGGCAGCCGCCAATACTAGTAAGTGTGGCACTGCCAGGTCTTAGCAGCCTAATGCTCCGCCTACCCTCCTCTGCAGCATCCTTGGGAGGAAGTTACAATATGTAATGTAACTTCCTCCCAGGGCTCTCTGTGTCAATAGCGTGGAGAAGAGAGAAGCCCCCATGTATGGCAGCAGAGGTTTTTTTTTTCTTTGCATTCTCACTGACAACTCTGAAGAGGGCGTGTAGGTGGTTTCCTTCCTGCTTGATAACTTCGAAGAGATATATAAAGTGATTACAGGATTATTTCCTTGTGAATCATACTTTGAGCACTAATGAATCTCACCTATTGTCCTGGAATTGATAGGGTTAAATCTTGAGAGCGCCACGGTTGGCGGGCTTTTGTAGTCTTCTGGATGAGAAGTAAAGCTGGAACGTATACTTTTTTTTGCAACCTGCTGATCTGTCTTAGGCCCCTTTCTCATGGGGCGGTTCCACTTAGTGGACCCCACCAGCTCAGCAAGAAATCACTCCGTTGATCTCCGCTGAGTCGGCGGATGACAGATCTGTCTCTGCTCCCGATGCAGGGATGGACCTATTAGAGCTCCACTGTTTTCTATGGGAAGTTCGGATGAAAACAGTCTGCATTTTCATCTGATCCGATGGACGGATGGCAAACATATCACCCATATGTCTGTTTTGAGCGGATCTTATGGCAGACGGGTGTCAGCGGACACATCTCCTCTGACATCTGCCTGCCCATAAAAGTGAATGGGTGGCCCGTTCGCATCCGCCTGAAAAACACACAGGCAGATCCGAATGGGCCAATCGTGGGAAAGGAGCCTATAGGAACATCTTTATGCCAGTTAATCCTGTTTAATTTAGCAACACATGAACATAGGATTACCTGAGAGAGCATCAGATTCTCCTGTGTTTCCTTTTAATTGCGCAGAATTAATGATTTTACGGTACTTCACTATGGAGGCTATTCTTTTTTTCATAATACCATTTATGGATGGGTGAAGCCCAGTGTCTGCAGTCTCATGAGGAGCAGGTCCTGCATTGCTGATACCACTACCCTTATCTGACCATCACCAGGAATAAGCCCATTGTGATCCCCAGACTGCAAAGCTGGGAGTCTATTTGTTCTGGTGAGTGGGGTCACAAGAGGGGACTGTCACTGAGCACCACAGATTGCATATTTGGCACCTGTTTTGAGCACGGAGCACTTTATTTATTTTCTTTGTTTAAGGACTATATTGGATGGTTGCAACCATCCTAGAATTGTGCACAGCAATATATGCCATTTTTGTATACTTTGTTAGCAACTGGCACTTTTATATGTTTAAGTATTTGTTGGTTTATAACACTGAGGGTGGCGCAGCATGATTTCGTTTTTTTAAATTGTAAGGGTACCTTTCTATAGATACCTATGTTGCAGCAGCCCCCAAACATCCACCTGTCCCTGGATAGGATTTAAGGGATTGGTGTATGCAATTTATTTACTGCTCTGTAGCGCGGATTATTTAGCACCAAGCCTATAATAAGGCTTACGTGTAGGTGCCGGGAATATCTCCTAAATTTGCACAGTTTAGGAGATATTCCCTGTATTGGCACATGTGCACTGACGAATCAGCCCCAGGGTGCAGTTTCTTCAGTTAATGTGCCATACCCATCCGCTCCCACACAAATGCGCAGGAGTGACGTCAGCGCAGCTCTGGCCAATAACAGCACTGGCGCCCGCACTGTGCTTGGACGGAATCACCGAACCAGGAAATAGCATATCGCCGGTCACAGCGGTGTGTGGACACTGCTGCAGCAGCTTTGTTTAAAGGCATTTCATAATGAGCTAGTATGCAATGCTCATTATGCCTTTGTTTTACAGATTTTTTTTTTTTTTTTTTTTTTTTTAAGAGTTTACAACCACTTTAAGCAGGCAGTAGATTATGAAAGTTTATTTCCTGCATCCATGGGTTGCAGGGAAGAAAATGGCTTGATTCACCCATCAATACTGACTGTGGAGCTGTTCCCCAGGCTTGGGGGCGCAGGGAGATGCCCCTGCCCAGAGAACAGGTGCATGAGTTTAGTCAGGCCTAGGGCAGCACAAAACCTAAATACACCACTGGTAATAAAGCATCAAAATTATCAGAAGGGCCAATCATTATACAGTACAAGGCCCAATAAGCTTGTTCAAGACTAGGTTTTCAAGAAAAATGATTTTTTTTGACTTACCGTAAAATCCTTTTCTCTGAGTTCATTGACGGACGCAGCATCTCTTCTTGACATATGGGGTTATCCACCTTTCACTAGGAGTGGACTAGGCAGAACACAGTTCAGCTTTTAAAAAAAAAAAAAAAAATAAAACCACAGCCCCTCCCAGGGGGCAGTCCTCACTTGGAATACCGCCCCACACACCCTGCATAGCTAACTCAGTTCAGAACAAGCAGTACAAACTCAAAAAAAAAGAGGGGTGGGTGCTGCGTCCGTCAATGAACTCCGAGAAAAGGATTTTATGGGAAGTCAAAAAATCTATTTTTTTCTTTCGTTCATTGACGGACGGAGCATCTCTTCATGACATATGGGGACGTCCCAAAGCTGTGTCAAACCAAGGGGTGGATAACACAACAACAAACTGTACCCAACAAAAGAACCCTCCGTGAGAACCCAGACGTGCCTCACACCACCGCCTGCAAAAACTTTGCGGCCAAAAGCAGCATCCGAGGATGCTAAAACATCAACTTTGTAAAACTTGGAAAAAGGTGTACACAGAGGACCAAGTAGCCACCTTGCACACTTGAGATACAGACGCCTGATGTCGGAAAGCCCAGGAGGTGCTAATCGCCCTGGTAGAGTGAGCCATGACTAAAAAAGGGGGCTCCAGACCCCGAATGGTATACACACGTGTCACCGTCTGTCTAATCCCACGGGAAATGGTGGCCGACAAGGCCGCCAAATCCTTGCGCGGGCGATCCACCACGACAAAGAGTGCATCCGACCTCCAAAAAGAGGCCGTAGTCGCCAAATACATCCGCAGAGCCCTGACCACATCCAGGAAGTGCAAGGCAACCTCCTTAGGGTGAGACGGCCGCTGGCACAGCAAAGGAAGGACAATGTCCTCATTGGTGTGAAAAGAGGAGACCACCTTAGTTAAAAAGGTGATTGGCGCAAAACCACCTTATCCCTATGTAGGACCAGATACAGAGACCTACAGGACAGAGCCGCCAACTCATACACCCGCCTGGCGGATGTGATAGCCACCAGGAAAGCCACCTTCTGCAAAAGTAGCTGCAAAGAGGAGATTTACCTGATATTTTCAAAGGGAGGCTTCTGAAGCACTGAGAGAACCAAATTAAAGGTCCCATGGCAACCGAACCTGGGGGGGGGGGGGG
>BLSH010343011.1:357562-374507 GCA_018402905.1 Glandirana rugosa
CCCCCCCCCCCCCACTTCGCATCAGGCAATGTAAGCCTTCCAGGAGCGGTGGTAGATCTTACGTGAAGTGGACTTGCGTGCCTTGAGCATGGTGGGAATTACCGATTAGGAGACCCCCCCCCCGATCCCTCAACACCTGGAATTCAATAGCCAGGCCGTTAAAGCCAGCGAGGGTAAAGCAGGGTGCAAGATGGGGTCCTGGGACAGCAGATCCTCGCGAAGCGGGAGGCGACAGGGAACATCCACCACCATCCGCACCACGTCGGCATACCAGGGACGTCGAGGCCAATCCAGCGCTACCAGAATGGATGGGATCCCCTCTGCCTCTATTCTGCACAACAGGTGCGGAAGCAGCTTGAGAGGGGGAAAGGCATAGAGGAGCAGATACTGGCACCACGGAGCCACAAGGGCGTCCGCAGCACCTGCCAATGGATCCCTTGTTCTGCTCACAAAGGACTGCACCTTCCGATTCAGCCGGGACACTAGCAGGTCCACGTCTGGCGTGCCCCACTTTAGACAGATCTGACGGAACACATCCGGGTGCAGGGACGACTCTCCCTGATCCAGCCTCTGACGACTGAGGTAGTCCGCTTGCCAATTTGACGCCCGGAATGTAAACAGTGGAGATTGCTGGCAAGTGAAGTTCTGCCCACCTCAAAATGTGGGCCACTTCCGCCGCCGCCGAGCTTCTCGTTCTGCCCCGATGATTCACATAAGCCACCGCCGTGGCATTGTCTGACTGAACTCGGACCGGCCGGCCTTGTAACCTCCCCGACCAGCGGGAGAGACCATGCTTGATGGCCCGGAATTCCAGCACATTGATCGGGAGATGGGGCTCCTCCGGGGACCAGCGACCCTGGGTTGACAACAACCCCAGGACCCCTCCCCAGCCACTTAGGCTGGCGTCCATGGTGACCACCGTCCATTCCAGGGGAAGAAACTACTTCCCCAGCCACCAGACGAGGGAGGACCGGGTCTGGCGGTCCAACCTGATCAACTGATCCAGGGACAAAGGGGACTTGTCCCACAGCAGGAGAATTGCCCGCTGCAAGAACCGGGTGTGACTCTGGGCATACAGGACTGGCTCGAAGGTGGACACCATGAGCCCCAACACCCTCATGCAAAACCTCAGGGAGGACCACCGCTGTGATAGCAGGGACCGCACAGCCACTTGAAGCGTCAGCAGCTTGGCCGGCGGAAGAAACACTTTCGCCTGTGCCGTATCCAAGATCAGGCCCAGATACTCCAAACGGTGCGACGGAGTCAGCACCGACTTCGGGAGATTCATCACCCAGCGGTACTCCTGCAGAGAGCTCAGAGTGATGGCCACGTTGTCCCTCAACGCTGAGGCCGACTCCACCACAGAAGAAGGTAGTCGATATACGCCACCACCGCTATTCCCCTCTGCCGCAACAGGACCAATAGCTTGCTGAAGACCCGGGGAGCGGAGGCCAGACCGAACGGGAGGGCCACAAACGGGTAGTGGTGTACTCCCACTGCGAAGCTCAGGAAGTGCTGGCGCTGAGCGCATATGGGAGTACGCGTCTGATGTCCAAGGAAGCCAAGAATTCTCCCTGGCGAAGAGCCGCCACCACAGAATGGACTGACTCCATTCTGAATTTCCGCGCCCTCACAAAGATTGAGAGCCTTCAGGTCCAGAACAGGCCAGACCCCATCCTTCTTTGGAACCACAAAGAGGTTGGAGTAAAACGCTCCGCGGTCGGAACCAGGACGACCACCCCTTGGCTGAGAAAGGGGGTCCACGAACCCCAAGAGACATCCCACCCACCCGAGCGACGGGCGGGGGCAACCCATCATGCGGAGGAGGGCTTCTCCTCCACCTTCCCTGGCTTACGCTGCCAGGGACATTTTTGGCCACCTGCGGCGGCCTTGGTGGGCTGAGGGCCCTTGCCCGCCGCACGGAAAAACTTTTTCTGAGTCGAAAAAGAGGGGCCCGGCTTACGTCGGGGCTCCTTACCCCTTCTGGGTTCAGGAAAGAAAGTGCTTTTCCCCCCCGTGAGATCCTTAATGATCTCATCCAGGGAAGCCCCAAAAAGCCGACCACCTTGGAAGGGCAGGTCCGCTAGGCCCTTCTTCGATGCATGGTCCCCCGACCAGCATTTCAACCAATGCAAGCGCCTGATAACCACCACAAAGGTGGACAGCTTTGATAACATGGGAGCCATGTCCAGGGCTGCATCGCAGAGATACCCAAGCCCCTGGGCCAGCTGATCAGCAAGCTCCACCGATTCAGGAGGAACCTGAAAGCTGCCCAAATCGTGGTGCAGAATAGACGTGAGCGCTTGCCCCACCAGTGCCGGCCGCCCCGCCAAAACTAACATTGCCTTTTGTCAATGCCTCGGTACACCTATCGGCTGGGTCCTTGAACAATGGAGAGCCCTTCATCAGAATAGTAGTCGCCTTGTTCAGGCGGGTCCACCGTAGGGGGGCGCCCACTTTTGCAACAGGCTATTCCCAAAGGGATAGCTCACAGAAAAACGCTTGGGCATGGCGAAAGTGCTCTGAGGCAGTTGCCATTCCTTATAAACAAACTGATCGAAATATGGCAAATAAGTAAAACACCTTAGGGACCCGGGCCGGCTTGTGCGTCCCGATGGCGTACACCATACCTTGCGCAGCTCCAGATTCAGTGTCTCATGGACCGCTGAAATCAAAAAGCTCACCAGCGCCTTCTCATGAGCAACGGTGGCCCCTGCGGATTCCTCCTCACCATCCGATAGCTCAAGGGGGGTCCCTGCCACGGTGGAGCCCCCCTCTGGCTCCGATTCCTCCCCGGAAGATAGGGGAGGGGGCGGCCGTTTCTTCGCCACCCAGCGGTCATGAATCGGCTCCACCCGGGAGAAAAAAATCCTCCAGGATTGCAGTCAGTCAATTTGTCAAGAAGGACCACGGGTCCCAGCGCGCCCGGAGTCATCCCGGAGACTTCCGACGGGGAAGCACCTGCTTCAGCCACCATTGCGCCACCCACACCATCCACAGGGGCCCAGGTACTGGGAACAGGTGCCCCCCCCACCCCAAGAGTCTGCCGCACAGGGTCCCATGGGCACCAGGAGTACTCACCAACGACTCGCTCCCTACTCCGGGAGAGTGCGCTGCTAGGAGCTGCTGCTGCTGTCGTCCGCCACTGCCATTGTCCCCCACGTGCTGTCTGTGCTCCTGTGATAGAGGAAGAAGCGCCAGAACACAGAGACCATCCCCCTATGCCTCTCCATACTGCAGAGCATGGGCGGTCACCCAAAAATGTCCGCCAGGCACACTAGAGGCCAAACAATCGATTGGGCCTCCACAAAATGGCAGCCGCGGCTACCACATGCAGCCGGCTACAGGAAAATGGCGCCACCCGCCGCGGGAAGCGACCACAGAAGCGGCCCACGTGGGAACCTAGGCCAAAAGGGGGGGCAAGCGAGCAGAGCAGCACGAGGGCGGGAGGGGGGTGAAGGAAGGGAGAGAGGCCAGCCCAACACCCCAGGGGGGAACCGCCTGCCCCCCACACCCTGGCGGGGGGGCGCACTTACCCATCCAGACAGGTGGAGCGGGTATCCCACCCGAGACAGACCTGTTACCCCGCTACTCTGGGGGGAGCGGTCGACCATAGAGACACCCGTGACGTGGGCTCAAGAACTCGGTCCTAAGTGCACCGGCGGGACGTTTAACCCGCAGGCTGCCCCGCATGAAATAGGGCCTGACGCGGCCAACCCAGCGCATAGCTAAAGTCAGCTCGTGTCCGTTGGCCACGCTGGGGAGACTACCTGGATCTAGGATATCCAGTCGGTCACCCAGCCCGCTACTTGATTGTAGTCTTCAGCAAAAGTCTTGAGAAAAAGAAAAGGAAAGGAAACAACGGGGAACCACAGGTCCCACTCCTTGCACTAGGCAGAAAAAAACTGAGTTAGCTAGGCAGGGTAGGGGGGTTATACCAAGGGAGGACCGCCTCCTGGGAGGGGCTGTGTCTGCTTTTTGCTGAACTGTGTTCTGCCTAGTCCACTCCTAGTGAAAGGTGGATAACCCCATATGTCATGAAGAGATGCTGCGTCCGTCAATGAACGAAAAAGAAATAGCAATTTTCATGCTTGGAAGAATTCTGGTGGTGAAAAATCTTCTGCAGCCTCTGCTGTAAATGGAAGTGCACTAAGCAGTTTAGGTTGTAACATCTGAAGATAATGAGGGGGAGGAGAGGCAGAAGAGAGTTGAAAAGTATTAGTTACTGCCAATTCTAAAAATGGCAATAGCCTTTGGAATTGATCAGACCTAGGAAAAGAATTCTGCTAGTGCATTACCAAACACATTTATTACAGGTTTTAAAAAAGGTAAAATGGATACTCACTGTCATACTTCCTGTATAACATGTTAAAACTTAATAAAAATCATTTGGAAAAAAAAAAAATGGATACTCACAAGAGTGGCAACCCGCAGTGGGCCATAAAATTGCACAACAGTGCGGACACAAGTGTAGGCTGATGCTTTTCGGGGCATACCCCTTCCTCAGAGGCACACGTCCATTTATACCTTACACTTAACAAATGTGTTTGGCAATGCACTAGGTGTGCACGCCTTTCTTTTGTTTTGTAGTCTATACCCCAATTTGAGGGCAGAATCCGCCTGGTGTTTGTGAACACTGTTGTCCTTGTTGCCATTCAAAACACCTCCTTAGCGCTGGAAGTGACTGTTTTGTAAGAGTAAATTAAAGTGCAACTCCACCTAAGCCCTGGTTCACACCGGTGCGACTAGTCACGAGATTTGACAGTTCCAAAGGTGGCCTTACAAAGCTGGGGTACAGGTGCCTGGTACCGGAAAGCCCAGGAATCTCTCACTGATCTGGTGGAAGGGGCCCATAAAAGCACATACGATTTGTCCAGAGCGCAAGTTTTAGAGATCAGATTTCTTACCCATCAAATGATGGTGGACT
Source organism: Glandirana rugosa (assembly GCA_018402905.1). NCBI lineage: Eukaryota > Metazoa > Chordata > Amphibia > Anura > Ranidae > Glandirana > Glandirana rugosa. The sequence continues at coordinate 362,490 of BLSH010343011.1, forward strand.
TGGAATCAAGGTGTCTCTTGCGATGTCCTGAGGACAGAGAAAATAGGAAATCCATCTCTCTGATCAAAGCCGTTGATCATTGTAGACAGCTCTGACAATGTCTTGGCAACAAAAAAAATGTTTTTCCTTTTGATGCTTTGGAGCAGGGCAGGATGGTTGGCAAGGCAGAACAAAGCCAGAGGTCTTTAAAAGGTCAGGTTTAGGTCTTATCCATACTTTTTCAGAGCACTTAAAGCCATATTCTGGTGAAGACCTGATTATAGTAAAGCCAGAAGACTAAAATTGAATTGCCTGTGCTCACACAAAGAAAAGAAGGATTTCCAGATATGATAGATCTTACTGAAGTGGCTTTTCTTGGTTCCAGAAAGGAGAGAACAGGAGGCAGGATTTCTGTGACCCACACAGGCAAAGCTAACAGAAGTCCACTTTACTTTTAGAAGTGAGGGCTCCCCTTCATTGTGAGGATGGCTTTGGTGAAGACTTTGGGATGTTTGAAGTTGAAGTCTGGGTACAGCAGTTAGGTGCTCTGCATTTTTAGGAGGTGGTTGGAATCATCTGCTGTGGAAGTAAAACATTACCTTCTGTAACAGCTTTGATTACTTGTTCGGGTGTCTCCCCAAAAAGACAGGGGGGGGATAAATGAATAATAGTGAGTATTCCCATACCTCACACACTTTCCCCTGTGAGTCTTACAAAGGGGGTTCTATATTCCAACATTTCCCCTCTTCCGCACAAGCTCTTGGAAAACCAGAAGTGATAAAAAAGGAACCTTGCCCCCTCAGTTTAACATTCAGCTTCAGGTGCCGGCTCAGCTCATCTCCATGAAAAGCAGTAAATTATAATAACTAGATGCAAAACAATAGTCTAGTCTTCCTTTATTAAAATGGCCATCAGGAACACGTTGTATTCTGACACGTTTCAAAATAGGCACAGGACTTTCACAAAGAAGGTGCCTTGCATGGTACCCTCCTACTGTTGAAAGACATGTTGCCTGGTATGCTTCAGGAAGGAGAGTGTCAAACTTATCCCTAGTGACAAGGCAGCTAACCTGAGCACATGCAATCACCCCAAGACTACACCTTGCTGACTGGAATTAACTACTTCTTGGCCACCATACAAACAAATGTCCTTGGACAGGAATGGCAATATCACGATCAGTGCAGCAGCAATGATAGAGATAAATTTTTCAGCCAGCAATTCTCTAGAAAGCAAATTTGATTGGAGAAGCTAAGCAGCCACTCGATCACTTTTACAGGCAGCAGGAGGCCCTGCTGAGCAATTGGGGAGCCCGGTATGCAATCACCTCAGTTTCACTTACTGAGAAGAGTGGCAGGAACAGACATTCCCATCCCTCTTCTGTGATGTCAGAAACAATCAGGTTTTCATCACTTCTGCATTCCTTTGTTTACTGGCCTGTTACCAGCCAGTGAGGCAACCAATCAGACCAAATCTCTCTGCTCAGCTGCTTTGGAGGACAGAAGAGACAGTCTGTCACAGCCCATGCCAAGTAAGGTATGTGAAGTTTCACCACTATCCTCAGATAGGGCATTCATTCTTGTGCCAGACCTCTGTGTAACACTAAACTGGTGACCTGTAAAGGCTTTTCTAGCTTTGCCTAAGATTTAGAGATACTGTAGTTTAAAATTGCGTATGTTCATGGACCGGTGTTAAAGTGTGACAATGTTTGGTATCTATTTACTTGGTGTAACATCTTTTATATTTTTCCAAACAACTGAGCATTAAAGTGTTTTTTTAAAAAGACTGCATATGAAAAAGCACTGTACAAATATTGTGACAAAATCTGAAATAAAATATTTTTATTTTATCACAATAATATTTGTACAGTGATTTTCATATGCAGACTTTTGGAAAAAAAAGGGATTTTATTAAAACTTACCGTAAAATACTTCTCCATTACGTGTGGGGTTTTATGCTGGTCTCACTAGGAGTTAACTAGGCAGGGAAAAGAAAAAGCTGGTCCCTCCCATGGGGGGGCCATCCTCTTCCCACATAAAACCCCCTCATAGCATAGCTCTTCAGTTCGTAAACAAGCCGTACAAGAACAGAGCACAGAGGGGTGGGTGCTGCATCTGTCAGTGAACACGGAGAAAAGGATTTTACGGTAAGTTTTAATAAAATCCCTTTTTCTCCTATCGTTCACTGACAGACGCAGCTTCTCCATTACGTGTGGGGACGTCCCCAAGCGGTGTCAAAAAGAGGGGTGGGTAAACACTAACAGTACCCAACTGAACCTCTAAGGAGGCGCCAGACGCACCTACGCTGCCGTCTGCAAAAATTTCCAGCCCAAAGCAGCACCCGAAGATGCAAACACATCAACTTTATAAAACTTAGTGAAAGTGTGTACCGAGGCCCAAGTGGCCGCCTTGCACACCTGTGACACTGAGGCTTGGTGTCTGAAAACCCAGGAAGTGCTAACAGCCCGGGTAGAATGAGCCGTGACCGGAAAAGGGGGGACCTCGCCCCGAACAGAATACGCATGGGTCGCGGTTTTTTCTACACCAACGAGAAATCGTAGCCGACGAGGCCGCCAACCCTTTGCGCAGACCCTCTGGCAGCACAAACAAAGCATCAGCTTTTCGAAGGAAAAAAAAAAAAGCTGTAGCAGCCAAGTACCCTCGTAAGGCCCTCACTGCGTCCAAAGCATGCAACTCAAACTCCTTTGGGTGCGATGGACGAGGGCACAATGAAGGAAGAACAATATCTTCATTAATGTGAAAGGAAGAGAACACCTTTGGAAGGAAGGAGAGGGTCGCAAGACCGCATTATCCTTATGCATGACTAAGTAGGGAGACGTGCAAGATAGTGCTGCTAATTCAGACACCCGTCTGGCAGAAGTGATGGCAACTAAAAAGGCCACCTCCTGCGACAGCAATTGTAAGGAAATCTCCCTAATATTCTCATATGGCGGTTTCTGAAGAACAGAAAGCACCAAATTCTGATACCACGGAGCCATCGGAGTCCTCACCCGAGGCGTCATGTGTCGCGCACCCTGTACAAAGGTACGATCAACGAGTGCGAAGCCAAAGGTCTCTGAAAGAGAATCGCCAGAGCAGATATCTGGCCCTTCAGGATACTCAAAGCCAGTTTTTTGTTCAGGCCCTGCTGCAAAAAAAGTCAGGACCCTGGACACAACATAAGAGGGAGGGTTATGACCCTCCGCCTCGCACCAAGCTATATAAGCCTTCCAGGTGCGGAGATTAATCTTGCGAGAAGTACACTTGCGAGCTTTTAACAAAGTAGGGATCATGGAGTCGGCGACTCCCCCATCTCTTAGCACCTGGGACTCAATAGCCAAGCCGTAAAAGCCGGCGAGGGTAAAGCAGGGTGCAAGATGGGTCCCTGAGACAGAAAATAGTCTCTCGCAGCGGGAGCAGCCAAGGGGCATCTGCCACCATGTGCACCACGTCGGCGTACCAAGTGCGCCGAGGCCAATCTGGAGCCACCATGATTATTGGTATCCCCTCCGCCACAATACTGCGTATCAATCGCGGAAGCAGTTTTATCAGAGGGAAAGCGTACAGAAGGCGGTAACGGCCCAAGGGGGCCACCAGAGCATCCGTGGCCACTGCCAACGGATCCTTCGTTCTGGACACAAAGGTTTCCACCTTGTGATTGAACCGGGACGCCATGAGATCCACGTCCGGCGTCCCCCCATCTGCGGCAAATTTGATTGAACACCTCCGGTGGAAAGACCACTCTCCCTGGTCCAGCGTCTGGCGACTGAGAAAGTCCGCCTGCCAGTTCTCCACACCTGGAATGTAAATGGCGGAGATTGCCGGAACGTGACGTTCCGCCCAATGCAGTACCATAGCTGCCTCCGCCGTAGTTGCTGGACTCCTTGTGCCGCCCTGATGGTTCACATACGCCACTGCTGTGGCATCGTCCGACTGAATTCGAATCAGACGACCCTGCAATCTCATCCAGAGAAAAAAAAAAGCACAATCTGATTGCTCACAGCTCCAGTACATTGATGGGGAGGCGAGCCTCTTGTGCCGACCAACGGCCCTGGGCAGACAGCTGTCCCAGGACCCCGCCCCAGTCCAAAGGACTATCATCTGTGGTGATGATCACCCACTGAAGGGGCAGGAACGACTTCCCCTTAATCAACGCTGAGTCCCGGAACCATAGGTCAGAGACGCCCTGGTCTGGGAGCTCAGACGGATCAGAAGGTCCAAGGACCGAGGCGATCTGTCCCACCGAGCCAAAAGTGCTCGTTGAAGGAGACGAGTGTGACTCTGGGTGTATGGTATCGCCTCTAAAGTCGAGACCATGAGCCCCAGCCCCCCACGTAAGGAAGACCGTCGGTGCGACAGGAAAATTTTCACTGCCGACTGCAGTGACCGCAACTTGGCTGGAGGAAGGAAAAACCTTTTGCCTGCTCTGAGTCCAGGAACAGGCCCAGATACTCCAGGTGACGGGATAGAGACACTGTCGACTTCTGCAGGTTGAGCAACCGGCCGAAGTCCTGCAGCGAGGTCATTGTGATCCTCACCTTCTCTGAAAAAAACTCGAGGTCTGAGACTAGACCGAAAGGGAGTGCCACGAATTGAAAATGGAGGTCTCCCACTGCAAGCGAAAGAAATGCTGAAGTCGTGGACAAATATGTACATGGAGGTACACATCCCTGATGTCTAGAGACAGCAGATATTCCCCCTGATGGAGGGCAGCTACAACCGAGTGGATAGATGCCATCCAGAATTTCCGCACCCTAACATACCGGTTCGGGGCCTTCAGGTCCAGTACTGGCCGGAACCCCCCCCCTTTATTTGGGGACCAAGAACAGATGTAAGAAACCTCGAAGCCTCTCGCTGGAGGCGCTGGCACAATCACCCCTTGGTTCGAGAGCATGTACAGCCCCAAAGAGGGCCTACCGGTGTGCCTGCGGGAGCCCTAAGTCGAAGGGAAGAACCTGACTTGTGGCAGAGTGTTGAACTCAGAAACGTCCCCCACCCGAAGCCCAGGCGGAGGCAACCCATCAGGCTGAGGTTTGTCCTCCGCCTTGTTGGTTTTGCGCTGCCACTGCCGGCACCCAGCCCCTGCAGCGACCTTACCGGAGCGGGTCCCTTTACCCGCTACGCCCGGGGCGCGAAAAAACTTCTGACCCGAGGTAGGGGGCCCCTGTCTACGGCGAAAACTCACGCCTCCGGGGCTCTGGGAGGAAGGCACGTACCTCCAGTGAAATCTTTAATGATCTCACCCAGCCGTGGACCGAATAGACGTCCACCCTGAAAGGGAAGGTCTGTGAGATCTTTTCTGGAAGCATGGTCACCGGACCAAAAAACGCAACCAGAGTACCATTGTGAGGATACAGCAACACCGCTACCCTGGATCACATAGGCAGTAATCAACGGCCGCCAAGGTACTTGAGACCTTGGAGCATAAAGTCAGCCCTCTGTGGCGTATCCAGCAGGCGGCCGCAGTCCAGAAGATTCTGGAGCTCTGTCATAAGCTCAGACAGATATTGCACCACCATGGCGAACGTCAGGGCTGGCCGCAGAGCCTGTCACCAGGAAGAGCGACCTTAACAGCGCCTATGTCTTTGGCAGCGGGGCCCTTGAATGCAGGAACACCTTCCAGAGGACTGGTCGTTGTCTTATTAAAGCGATCATAGGCGGGACACCAAGGCGACTCCCATTTCCTTTTTTTTTTAAAAAAACTTTCCTCAAGGGATAGCGAGCAGCGAACCGTCAAGTCCCTTGGAGTGTGGGAGGAAACCGGAGCACCGGGAGGAAACCCACACATGCACAGGGAGGACATGCAAACCTCAGGCAGGTCATGCTTCGGATCTGAGCCAGCAAGCATTATGCTGCCCGGCACAAGTTCCACTGCGCTAAAAGGAATGCTGCGGACGCTGCCATTTACAACAAACAAGGCGATCAGGAAAAAGATCATATGGGTAAGCCTTGGGCGCCCTAGGGGGCCTGGAGGACCACACCACATGCGCAGAAATCAGCGATTCACCATCCTGGCTCAATGGCATCGCAGTGCGATACCAATTATAATCGCAGCTGCCATCCCCTGATCCTCTTCTCCGTCCGAGGGACCTTCCGGATCAAAAAATCCTCCCTTGAAAAGCAAGGAGGGGGACGCTTCTTGGGGGGCCTGTTGGTGACATCCGCCCTGGGGAATAAAAAAAAAAAAAAAACCACTAAAGACGCCACAGCTGGTCCAGAGAAGCCCCTTGCGCAGATTGCGCTCCTAGCATGTTCAGCTCCCTTAGGAACACATAAATGCATACAAAAAGTTAAAGGCACCCCCCACACACCACCACCCCACAGTGCACCAGGGGACCCAGGAGGACTGCACCCGCCACCACCAGCACCCACAGGAGAGCCCAGCTATACGCTGTTTGCTGCCATAACCCTGAGGATCGTCAGAGCCGCGCCGTCAGGAGCACACACCGTTCCAAAGTGAAAGTAAAAAGCTGTAGACACGTTTTTTGCATGAGCAGGGATTCCAATATGGCCGCCGTTGAACACTAGAGGCCAAAAAACACCTGCAGGGAACGTGCAGTACTGCAAATTGCCACTCTGATCGCTAGAGGGAAAGCCCCAAAGGCCAAATATGTCTGCGGCTACTGCAAAATGGCGGCGGTCCGCCGCAAAATGGCGGCCAAAAATTACCAAACGGCGATAGACGATCAGGTGCGGTGCGGGGGGGGGGGGTGAACAGGGCTCCACGCGCCCCTACCGGCGGCTACCCAGCAAAAATGTATTTATTTATTTTTTTAGGGTCCTCGGTCCCCCTTTCCTCCCCTAAAAAAAAGGGGGGGGGAAGGAAGGAGCTCTCACTCACCACTCCGGACGCCGCCATGGGTAGCCACCCAGTCGCAGACCTTCCGCCCCTGCTTGGGCGGTATGCTGCAGGCCAGAAGTCGCCCTTCCCGAATCGCATCCGGGGCTGGGCGTAAGGGGGGGATCACCCCAAGCCACCCGCACGGAACGGGCACGATGCGGCGGGTCCACATGCGGCGGGACTGGCTCGCATCGGTCGGGGAAAGTACAGAGCCCATGGACTCTCTATGCCTCACCGGCTTCTTGATAGCAGACCAATTGCTTGATAGAAGACAAATAAAAATAAAAGTAAAAGAAAATTGAATAAAAAAAACGGTCAAACAGGACCCAGGTCAACTCCTTGCAAACTAGGCACTTAGACTGAAGAGCTATGCTATGAGGGGGTTTTATGTGGGAAGAGAGGACGGCCCCCATGGGAGGGGCCAGCTGTTTCTTTTCCCTGCCTAGTTAACTCCTAGTGAGACCAGCATAAAACCCCACACGTAATGGAGAAGCTGCGTCTGTCAGTGAACGATAGGAGAAAACACTTTTAATGCCCAGTTGTAATATAGATACATACACAGTTGTGCTCATAAGTTTACATACCCTGGCAGAATTTGATTTGTTGGCCAGAATATGAACGATAAACATTTTCACTCATGGTTAGTATTTGCCTGAAGCCATTATCAATGGGGTTTTACTCTTTAAACCATAATGACAACAGAAACTACCCAAATGACCCCGATCAAAAGTTTACATACTCTGGTGATTTCGGCCTGATAACATGCACATAAATTGACACAAAAGGGTTTGAATGGCTATTAAAGGTGACCATCCTCACCTGTGATCTGTTTGCTTGTAATTAGTGTGTGTGTATGTGTGTGTATAAAAGGTCAATTAGTTTCTGGACTCCTGACAGACCCTTGCAGCTTTCATCCAGTGCTGCACTGACGTTTGAGTCATGGGGAAAGCAAAAGAATTGTCAAAGGATCTGTGGGAAAATGGTTGAACTGTGTATAACAGGAAAGGGATATAAAACAATATCCAAGGAACTGAGAATGCAATCAGCAGTGTTCAAACTAATCAAGAAGTTATGGAGGGGTTCTGTTGAAACCAAACCACGGTCAGGTAGACCAACTAGAATTTCAGCCACAACTGCCAGGAAAATTGTTTGGAATGCAAAGAAAAACCCACAAATAATTTCAGGTGAAATACAGGACTCTGAAAACATGTGGTGTGGCTGTTTCAAGATGCACAATAAGGAGGCACTGGAAGAAAGCCATTACTACGCAAATGCCACAAAGTATCCCGCTTACAATATGCCAAACAGCACAGAGACAAGCCTCAAACCTTCTGTCATTTGGAGTGATGAGACCAAAATTTAGCTTTTTGTCCACAACCATAAACGTTACATTTGGAGAGGGGTCAACAAGAATTGTGAAATATGGAGGTGGATTGCTGATGTTTTGGGGATGTGTGAGAGACAAAGATGCAGGGAATTTGGTCAAAATTGATGGCAAGATGAATGCAACGTTATCAAAAAATACTGGAGGAACATTTGCATTCATCAGCCAGGAAGCTGTGCATAAGATGTACTTGGACATTCCAACATGACAATGATCCAAAACACAAGGCCAAGTTAACCTGTCATTGGCTACAGCAGAATAAAGAAGATTCTGGAGTGGCCATCTCAGTCTCCTGACCTCAATATCATTGAGCCACTCTGGGGAGATCTCAAACGTGCAGTTCATGCAAGACAGCCCAAGAATTTCCAGGAACTGGAGGCTTTTTGCCAAGAGAAATTGACAGCTTTACCATCTGTGAAAATAAAGAGCCTCGTCCACAAATACCACAAAAGACTTCAAGCTGTCATTGATGTTAAGGGGGCAATACATGGTATTAAGAACTGGGGTATGTAAACTCTTGATCAGTCATTTGGGTAGTTTGTTGTCATTATGATTTAAAAAGAGTAAACAAAGTAGATTGATAAATTGCTTCAGTCAAACACTAACCATGAGTGAAAGAAATGTTATCATTCATGTTCTCTGAAAAATGGCCAAGAAATCAAAGTCTGCCAAGGTATGTAAACTTATGAGCATAACTGTAAAAAATGCTTTATAATTTTACAAGCATACTCTGAACATTTTTATTTTCATAGCAGTATTTCTTTGATCCAGATGTACTGACTGAAGGTGAACTTGCTCCCAATGACAGATGCTGTAGAATCTGTGGCAAAAATTGGACACTTTATGAAAGACTGCCCTATGAGAAGGAAGTTGCCTTGTTGCACAGCGCTTACATAGTGGGATATTAAATGTGTGTATTTAGAATTTGTTGCATACTAAAATGAATATTGGTGTGTATATAATGACCTTTGACTCTAGCACCAGGTCCTACTGAAGGTTTACTTGCTTTGTTTACATACCAGGAACTACAGTGCAGCACACATACAGCTCAGTACACTGCCCATAAATGTCAGTACAGTACAAGTCGACCGGTCATTGGCTAGAGCAGAATATAGTGAAGGTTCTGGAGTGGCCATCTCAGTCTCCTGACCTCAATATCATTGAGCCACTCTGGGGAGATCTCAAACGTGCAGTTAATGCAAGACAGCACAGGAATTTACAGGAACTGGAGGCTTTTTGACAAGAGGAATGGACAGCTTTACCATCTGAGAAGATAAAGAGCCTGAACCACAAAAGACTTCAAGCGGTCATTGATGTTAAAGGGGGCAATACACGGTATTAAAAACTGGGGTATATAAACTTTTGATCAAGGTCATTTGGGTAGTTTGTTGTCATTATTTAAAATGTAAGTAAACACAGTTGATTAATAAATGGCTTAAGCCAAACACTAACCACAAGTGAAAGAAAAATTTGTGTTCTCTTCATATTTTCTGAAAAAAGGCCAAGAACTCAAATTCTGCCAGGGTATGTAAACGTATGAGCATAACTGTATAATATCTATCTCTAGGGGTTCCAAGTAGTTTTCTAGCTACAGAGGACTTGTGCATCAATTTTAGTTTAGGTGATTGGGTTGTAAAAGACACAAAGTACTGAAGACACAGCAAAAAGCTTAAAAGACAGGCTCAGAACATATGAGTAATTATAGCTTCTGAAGTTTGCAAATGAGATCCTCTTACCTTAATGGAAACCCATTATAAATGAAGAACATTTCAGAAGGACAATACAAAATGTGTAATGTGTATGAGGATATGCAAAATAAGAATGCACCAGAAGGAAAACACGAAACTATAAAGGTTTACAAGGAAGCACAAAGATTTTAATTTTTTTTTTTTTTTGATACCCAGACATATTTCAAATTGCTTTTCAGTCTATGTAATATGACATACTGCACAGATATATTGCAAAAATTGATTTACATTTGGTTAAAACGAATGAATAAAACCAGAAAAAAAAAAATGGCAATTGTGGCTTACTTCCAAAAAATGGGGGGGAAAAAAAATAAAATAAAAAAATTCTGGGTGTCATGTAATCATCTTTTAAGGCCACTGGTGATTACTGTAATACACTTTTCTAGAGGGAAGAGGGGCAGTAAGATTTTTTACAACAATGTGCATTTGTAGTAACCAAAATTAAACTGAAGAACACTCATTTTCGTTCATCTGGCTACTAAAATTGTCTGGGAAGGTTTATCATATTCACTGCCCTACCGAATAAAACATTTAATTTCCAGGGGTCAAGCAGATAGCTGGAAGGAATACCAAGCAGATTCTAAGAAACACCTTACAAAACTGACCAAGTAATTTTGTAAACATGATCTACATCTCTATATGCAGGTCACCAAAGCACCAATTTTGCTAGGGATATAATTTTAGTCTTTTTTGAAGACCACACAAAATGAATGTTCTTCAAAGAAAAAAAAAGAAAAAAAGTTGAGCCTCTATTTTACATTTTCATTGTAAACAGTGTTTTATACAAGTTGACTATTTGATAAAAAGTAAGAAAAAAAAAAAATGAAACAGCAACATTGGGCTTAAGGTTTGCAAGCACTACTGTGCCAGTCTGTCACTGCATAACAGTTAGGTGTTAGCTTGTATTTTAATCACAGACTGCTTGCAAATCTGTATACTTGGAAACAGTATGACTACAGGTCTACAGCCTAGTTTATACAAAGACGGAAAAAAAAAAAAATAGGAAAGTGAAAACTCACTACATTTCATAAAACCGGTCACTGTCTGATCATTTTCAACAATATAATATTCAGTGGTGTATGAAAAGGTCCAGTTGTGCTACTTTTGGCCCAAGATGGAACTTGGAAGCAGATACTTGAGCACTTGCGTCGCTACAGCTGCCCCTAGGATCTCAGAAACAGACACGTCAAGATATATAGAATGCGTTTCTTCCTACTGAGAACTACTGTCTCCCTACAAAGGGCCTTCCATCCATTGTCAAATGCTAAAAGGCATCGACCCCTGGTTTGGAAAGTGTGAAGATCTACTGCAATGATGATAGTACTGATAAGGATTAGAACTTTAATTTTTTTAATTTGTACACCTTTTCTTCTCACCACCACAGGCTCACCAAGTTCTACATTATCCTTAGAGTTTCCATTCTCTAGACTACATACTGTAAGGCTATATACACTTGTATGTGAGATGCTTAGCATTTTACAGCATGTTGAGTCTTTGCCATGAAAAGAAAGCATCAGTCACACCAGGAGACCGGTTTCTCTAGTCTTAAAGCTGGAGCTCAGCTTTTAGACTAGAGAAACCTGTCTTGTGATGACCCTGATGCGTTATTTGCATGGCAAAGACGCAACATGCATAAAATGCCAAGCATGAAGTTTAACCACTTCCTTACTGGGCACTTAAACCCCCCTCCTGCCCGGACCAATTTTCAGTTTTCAGCGCTGTCGCTCTTTGAATGACAATTGCGCGGTCGTGCGACGGTGCTGGCGCGTTAACAGTAAGTTTCTCGCTGTCGCGACTTTTGACTTTTAACCAGGCCCGTCCTCCCCCCAAATTCACGGGTCATTCCTTCACCAATTTGAAGTACGAACCGTAAAATACGTACAACGCAGAAACGGTACGTTTATTGCGTAGTCCCAGTAGTGTTCTGTCCAAAGAGATCAGATTTTCGACTCGAGGTCGAAATTCTGATCTCTTTGGCCAGAGGACCACACTGACTACGAAAGAAAAGTACCGTTTCTGAGTTGTACGACATTTTACGATTCGTAGAGTGTATGTTCACATATATCGGAA
>BLSH010343011.1:380589-399008 GCA_018402905.1 Glandirana rugosa
TGTGTGTGTGTGTGTGTGTGTGTGTGTGTGTGTGTGTGTGTGTGTATATACACACACACACACACACACACACACACACACACATACACACACACACACACACACACATACACACATACATACACACATACATTTTTTATTTTTATTTTTTTTTTGGTTGAACTGGATGGACTTGTGTCTTTTTTTCAACCTGACTAACTATGTAACTATGTAACCAAAAGAAAGCTATTTGTGGGGGGAAAAAAAAAATATATAACAATTTTGTTTGGGTACAACGTTGCATGACCGTGCAATTGTCATTCAAAATGCAACAGCGCTGAAGCTGAAAATTGGTCTGGGTGGGAAGTGGGGGGGGGGGGGGGGGGGTTAAGTGCCTGGTATTGAAGTGGTTAAAGAACACCTGACATGCATTTAGTTATATTCAAGTCAAAGATAAGAGACATAATTTTACACAACTTCATTCTATGTAGCATTGAAAATAAAACACTGCGGCTGTAAGCAACTTGTCAAAATGACAAAGTGTATATGAAAATAGATAATCTGTGCCCCCCCCAGTGCCCACAGCTTATAAATCTTTTTACATTAATATATTGCCACTATATACCTTTTTGGATGCTCTGTATAACAGTTTCATGATAATCTGCAGTTTCTCCAGTGCGATTTCAGGGAGGAGATTTCCACTACAGCCTGTATACACACCCACATGCGTGATGTCAATATCATGTGACCTGGCTATCTCTGAGAACAAGTACATGTTCTCTCCAGCATAAAAGACAACTGAGCATGTGCAGGTTGGCTACCCTGTCTGTTAGCTGGTCTTCCCAAGATAGACAGTGCAGGGAGGGGGAAGATCTATCCATACAGGAAAAAACAGCCTTTTTGCACAATGCAGAGGATTAACCCCTTAAGTTCCACAGTGAGTATAACGAGCATTCTATGCTGCATATACAGACTGATTTTACTGTTGTGGGTTTAGTAACACTTTAAAACCGCTCAGAATTATAGTTCATAGTTGATTGTCGCTAAAGCACCGCGTCCTCTTTGGATAACCATAGTTTCAACTCACCTGATTGAGGAGTGAAAGACATTTTTTGTTTTTTCCTATCATCTTGTGATTGTACTACCTGAAATGCAAGAAATACATTATGCTGTAACATACAAAATTAATGAATAAAACCCTAAACATCTGCTCTTGGCACAGAAACCACTGCCGGCCATGGATACATATGTGTAGCGTGTGGGCATGAAACCTTGCCCCCTTTGACGCTGCAAATACACATTACTTGGGGGGCAAGAGGTTACCAAGTTATTACACTAGAGCTCCAGACAAAAAGGTTGTATAGTGTTTAAGTCGGGGTTAAGGCCTCTGTCTGGTTTGAGATCTCTTGACCCATTAGGCAGATTTTCTCTTTGTATCAGTCACCAATGAAGGAACTCAAAACCAAAAGCAGAAAGTGAAGGGAAATCTTTCCAATGTGTACACAGCTGAGAAAAGCCTGGCAAAGGTTTTTAACCTTTCATATAGACCCCTTTCACCTTGAAGCCACCCGAGCTTTAGGGGTAAATCGCCGCTATTCGGGCGGCAGCGGGGGGAGCTTTTAGCCCCTAAGAAAGGGGTTAAAAGCACCAGAGCGTGGCGCTTCGAAAGCGTTGTACGGCCGCTTCGAAAGCGGTGTATGGCCGCTTCGTAAGTGCTGTCCATTCATTTCAATGGGCAGGGGCCGTGGAAGAGTGTGTGTATACATCGCTCCCACACCGCCCCAAAGATGCTGCTTGCAGGAGTTTTTTTTCCTCTCCCGCAAGCGTGCTGCCCCAGTGTGGAAAAGACATGCTGACTTTGAGAGGCGGTTTTCAGGTGCTGAGCAGAGGTATTTCCAGTCCTGCAGCACCTGAAAACTGGCCCAGTGTGAAAGGGCTCTAATGGGGGGAAATATAAACAAAAAGGTTTTGGCACCATTTCCAATATAAAAACCATTTCGATTTTATCTTTATTTTTAGAACAAGATGTTTAATCTGTTGCGATCTGCAGAACATACATATGTGGGGCAGCAATATATACATATAGTATTGTGCAGCAGCAAAAAGGGTGTGCTTTACTGCCCAGACACTGCACATATGCACCACTGGGTGATGGAGAAACTGCATATTCCAGGTTTCCTTATTATAGTCGTCTAGTTGCCTCACAAATATATAAGAAAGCCTTTAATATTGTAGCTGATTCATACCAAAGCAATGTCACTACAAACTGACCAGATTCTTAAAGGTAATTTTGCTTGCAAGGGAATTGGCCAGGGGTTGGCCATTCCTTACACACAAGTCTATATACTATGGTTCTAACTTAGAACATTTAGTCTCGTCCTCAGAGCTTGACATGTATGCGTCTGATAAAAATGGCCACGCTGCGAAATAGCATCTTTGAGTATTCTTGTTAGTATTCTATCGTCTGCAATGACTTAATAAAACGTTATACTTAAAGTAAACCGCTGACTTTTTTCTGACCTGCAAAGTAAAGGCATAACGTGCTAGTAATGTGCACATTATGTGAAACATACCTGCAAAGAAAGCGATGATGCGTTGTCACTGCATTAATTTCCACCTATCTTCCTTCCGGGTCCATGGATTCTGGCTGTGTGATGTCACCCCCGCACATGTGCGCGGGAGCCACCAGACAGCACACGGCTCTGAAGAAACAGCACGAGTGCACGCTTAGGAGATAGTGAACAGTACCTATAGGTAAGCCTTATTATAGGCTTACCTATTGGTATAAATAACCAATGGGAGTATACAACCACTTTTAAAGTATTTGTGCAAACTCTTTGCACATATATAATACAACCCCCAAAAAAAGTAAATCACTACATGACCATGAGAATATACTTGGCGACTGATGTTTCAGTGCTTACACAGCTTATAGCAGAGACCAAGCTGTCAGGCAGATCTCACCAATGATCTGTAGCTGGTGGGCAATCATGATACCACTGACAGCCAATTGCAGTGGTCACATGATAGCCAATTGTTCCTGCCCCCTATGCATGCAAACCCTATTAAAAAGGAGGCTGGGGCTGGGCAAGGAGAAATTAACCAACTGCAATTAGGCAGATTTCCCACTTACTGGAATAAATCGGGTCTGTGGTTTCTGAGGACTCGCTGCAGATGGCGATCCATACAAGATATCAGACTTCGGGCTCCCTGTATTTGAAAATAAATACACAGAAGTCATAAAAACATTGTAATACAGTAAAACGCTTAACCACTTATCTGTACAGTCACCTGGCACTTGGGCACTGGCACACCGCTATGCAATCACATAATCACAATGTAAAGACAATTGTTAATATTGGGGTTCATTCGTAACAGCGGTGCTTCGTGCTTAGCCCACAGCTATCACATAGAACCTGGGTCAATCACAGCACCCAGTACCATGTGATAGCTGAGGGTCAATCACAGATCACAATTTGGATGAATGAAACCTATTCAAGACAGGTCAAAACATTGACGCTGTTACAGTAATCATTACTGTAACAGCAAAGAAAAAAAAATCCCTGATCAACAACCCCTCAGTAGTACAGTGGCTGCTTAGTTGTCCCTTCAATGGGCTTCTTGTTATTTAGGAGCGGGTTCCAGAGAAAGGCAGCCTGCATAGAGATCTGTACTTCATTGCTAGAAAGGCCTGAATACCTACACATGTGCAATGGCTGCTCGCAAGTGTTAATCAGTTTCCATAACCTCTACATCAGGGGTCCTCAAACTGTGGCCCTCCAGTTCAGGAACTACAATTCCCATCATGCCTAGTCATGTCTGAATGCCAGAGTTTTACAATGCCTCATGGGATGTGTAGTTCTGCAACAGCTGGAGGGCCGTAGTTTGAGGATGCCTGCTCTACATGATATGATCTTAAATCCATGCATGGAAACACTTCCGTCACAAGCCGAAACTCGCCAGCAATAGAATTCCTAAATGGAGCATTCACTTGATCATAACGTTTCACTGAAGCACTGCAGAATATTTTTTGCCAAAGTAGTGGCAAGTATAAGCAGGCAAGTTTTTTTCTATGCTTTTACCAAATCCTGATGCTGAAGAGTAACTGCCAATGACAGGATTGTTAGTGTGACTTGGGCCTTAAACTGTCTGCTGATAACAGATGCATGTTTAAGTCATCCCTCACAATTGAGAGCTACAAATATATGGACATTAAAGTGCCTGGATATGGTTATACAAGGAATATACCAGTACATACTTGTGGTTCGCTTAACAATTTCCCTTGATCCTAGCAATATCTAGACCGTAGGTGCTGGATGCACTATCAGTCTTATTTGGCTAAAAGCACAGATGGCAATGGCAAAGTCAGCCACACACAGGCCAAGACAGACTACTATAAAAGCCATAAATACATTACTATTGCCATCTTAAGTGCAATCTTCTCATTCAGTGTGGAGCTTAACACTTAAAAGGGTAACTCCACCTTCGCGGGGAAAACAAATAGCAAATAAAGAAAAAATATAGCGCATATAATTGCGACAAGTCATATTGTAACTGAAGGTTATTACAAATTACCTTTCCAATCTGCAGCCTCTAATTTTCTGAAAATGCAGTGAAATATTGCTACCTGGAGTTGTTCTGTACACAAAGTGTACTGACCACTCCCCAGAAACAATTTCCTGCTTGTGTGATTGGCTCACTGATTTTCCAAGTAGTCTGCCTAAAGCCTCGTACACACGGGACGACAATTGTATACAACAGGTCATACTAACGACCGTTGTATGCGATATCGATCGTTCATATGCGCGATTAGAACAGCCGAACATACGACGGTTGTACAAGGGAGTTGTATGAGCAGACTAGAAAACTTGGCTGTACCAACAAGCGGTCATACGACCGTTGTATCGCGTGTACAGAGCAGTTGATACAACAAGTTGTATTGTGCAAAACACGCATGCTCTGAAGTCAGGAACGGCCGGATGCTAATTACATGCACCTGAATGTTCTTTCTGTGGTCATACGATTGTGTAGTGCAGTCAGTATGCAAGTTACATTATCCAACATATGATTTGCGACGATCGTACGTATGATTGTCGTCCCGTGTGTACGGGGCTTTAGATACAAGTCAGATTTCAGGCATCCCCTGCAACAAAAATGTCATTTTTGAAGAGATACTTTCAGCAGGAACATGTCTAAAGGGATGCATGCCCAGCAGATTTCCTCATTAGTGCCCTGCAGCTGCACACCCGATTGATAATTATGAAAGCACTCCCATTAGACTCACTCAGTACAAAGGAACACACCTTTTTTTTCAGAACAAAAAGGTAGGAATCTGCAACAAAGTTTGTTATAATCCTTGCAATGTACATAGTTCACCCAGAGGGGAATGTTTATTTCTTAACAAAAGTGGAGTAAGGAGGACAAGAGCACTTTTTGCGATTCGGCACTGCGTCGCTTTAACCACTTTAAGACCGAGCCTCTTTTTGGAGTTCGGTGCTTACGAGTTAAAACCAGGTTGTTTTTGCTATAAAATTACTTAAAACCCCCAAACATATATATTTTTTTCTAACACCCATGAAAATAAAATGGTGGCCATTGTAAAACTATTTCACACCGTATTTGTGCAGTGGTCTTACAAGCGCAATTTTTAAAATAAAAAAAACCAGTTTGAGCTAAAAAAAAAAAAAAAAAAAAAAAAATAAGACAACAGTAAAGTTAGGCCAATTTTTTCCATATTGTGAAAGATAATGTTACGCCGAGAAAAATGATACCAAACACGTCATGCTTCAAAATTGCGTCCGCTTGCAGAATGGCGACCAACTTTGCAACATAAAAATCTCCATTGGCAACGTTTAAAAAATTCTACAGGTTAGCAGTTTTGAGTTACAGAGGTCTAGTGCTAAAATTATTGCTCTCGCTCCAACGATCGCGGCGATATTTGGGCGGGACTTACGTATGCGTTCGCTTCTGCAGGCGAGGTCGCAAGGGCGAGGTGCTTTAATTTATTTTACTTTTTTATTTTTACTTTTTTTTTTTAACCACTTGCCGACCGTCAATCGGCAATTGACGGCGGCAAAGTGGCTCTGTAACGCGGATCGCCGTCATCTGACGGCGGCCGCGTGATCGCGCCTAGTGAGCGCGCGCGCGCCGCCGGAGCGCCCGCGCGCTCACTGTGTCCGGGGAGGGCCGGGGAGCGGGTGCGGCGGCTTCGATTGCCGCCGGCTACCGGCGATGGCCCCCCCCCGGAGCGAAGGTCCGTGTAAGTAAACACGGACCTCCGCTCTGTGAAGGGGGAAGGGCTGTGATCACAGCCTTCCTGTACATGAAGGCTGTGACCACTTCCCTTCCCCAGCTAGGGCAGTCCCCCCACAGTTAGAACACGCCCAGGGAACATAGTTAACCCTTAGAGCGCCCCCTGCAGGTTAACCCCTTCACTGCCAATGACATTTACACAGTAATCAATGCATTTTTATAGCACTGATCGCTGTATAAATGCCAATGGTCCCAAAAAAGTGTCAAAATGGTCCATGTCCGCTGAAATATCGCAGTACCAAAAAAAAAAAAAAAAAAAAAAATGGGCCCTTTAAGACCATTGGGCAGAAGGGACTCCGCTTCCGCCCTGCCAGGTTATGGAGCCGGGTGAATGGCTTCGGCGGATCATGGACACTTGGGGGGGACCTGATCATCTCCGCCGCTGCTGGTGGGTCCGGTAAGCGGCGGAGATGACCAGAAAGCGGCGGGAGGGGGCACCTCTGCACCTCTCCCGTCGCTGATAAAAGTGATCTCGCTGCGAATCCGCCGCTAAGATCACCTTTTGTCATGTGCAGAATCGCCTGCATTAAAAAAAAAAAAAAAACATGATACCGGGGTTATGGTAGCTCATATTCCACTTCAAACTGCCGTCATGAAGTGGTTAACTCACAATTGCGCAGTCATGCGATGTTGTACCCAAACTAAATTGACATCCTTTTTTTTCCCCCCCACAAATAGCGCTCTCTTTTGGTGGTATTTGATCCCCTCTGCGTCACTTCTGATCACCGCTATTAAACAAAAAAAAAATGATTTATTTATATACACATACACACAGTGGGTACGGAAAGTATTCAGACCCCCCCTTACATTTTTCACTCTGTTATATTGCAGCCATTTGCTAAAATCATTGAAGTTCATTTATTTTCCTCATTAATGTACACACAGCACCCCATATTGACAGAAAAACACAGAATTGTTGCATTTTTGCAGATTTATTAAAAAAAAGAATAACTGAAATATTACATGGTCCTAAGTATTCAGACCCTTTGCTCAGTATTTAGTAGAAGCACCCTTTTGATCTAATACAGCCATGAGTCTTTTTGGGAAAGATGCAACAAGTTTTTCACACCTGGATTTGGGGATCCTCTGCCATTCCTCCTTGCAGATCCTCTCCAGTCCTGTCAGGTTGGATGGTAAATGTTGGTGGATAGCCATTTTTAGGTCTCTCCAGTGATGCTCAATTGGGTTTAAGTCAGGGCTCTGGCTGGGCCATTCAAGAACAGTCAGAGTTGTTGTGAAGCCACTCCTTCGTTATTTTAGCTGTGTGCTTAGTGTCATTGTCTTGTTGGAAGGTAAACCTTCAGCCCAGTCCGAGGTCCTGATCACTCTGGAGAAGGTTTTTGTCCAGGATATCCCTGTACTTGACCACATTCATCTTTCCCTCGATTGCAACCAGTTGTCCTGTCCCTGCTGCTGAAAAAACACCCCACAGCATGATGCTGCCACCACCATGCTTCACTGTTGGCACTGTATTGGACAGGTGATGAGCAGTGCCTGGTTTTCTCCACACATACCGCTTTAGAATTAAGGCCAAAAAGTTCTATCTTGGTCTCATCAGACCAGGGAATCTTATTTCTCACCATCTTGGAGTCCTTCCGGTGTTTTTTTTTAGCAAACTCCATGCGGGCTTTCATGTTTCTTGCACTGTGGAGAGGCTTCCGTCGGGCCACTCTGCCATAAAGCCCCGACTGGTGGAGGGCTGCAGTGATGGTTGACTTTCTACAACTATCTCCCATCTCCCGACTGCATCTCTGGAGCTCAGCCACAGTGATCTTTGGGTTCTTCTTTACCTCTCACCAAGGCTCTTCTCCCCCGATCGCTTAGTTTGGCTGGACGGCCAGCTCTAGGAAGGGTTCTGGTCGTCCCAAACGTCTTCCATTTAAAGCGGAGTTCCACCCAAAAATGGAACTTCCGCTTTAAGCACTCCTCACCCCCTTACATGCCACATTTGGCATGTAATTTTTTTTTGGGGGGGGGGGGAGTGTGTCCCCAGGTTTCAGAGGGACTTCCTGTCCCTCTTCCACCTTCCGCCTCTGGGCCGCCTAGGCGACTCCTCCTAGGCGGCCCCTCCCTCCCAGCAATCTTCTGGGACACGTCACAGGTCCCAGAAGATTGCCTGGCCACTAAGAATGCGCAGCGCGACTTGCGCATGCGCAGTGGGTGCCCGGCCGTGAAGCCGGGCCGGGTGCCCACACTTGGAATGGCGCGGCCGTCGGGAGGAGGGGGGAGACGAGCGAGGCTTCGGGCGCAGCCATCGCTGGACCGGGAGACAGGTAAGTTACTGTTTATTAAAAGTCAGCAGCTACACTTTTCGTAGCTGCTGACTTAATAAACAAAAAAATGAGTGGAACTCCACTTTAAGGATTATGGAGGCTACTGTGCTCTTAAGTGTAGCAGACATTTTTTGTAACCTTGGCCAGATCTATGCCTTGCCACAATTTGGTCTCAGGCAGTTCTTTTGACCTCATGATAATCATTTGCTCTGACATGCACTGTGAGCTGTAAGGTCTTATATAGACAGGTGTGTGACTTTCCTAATCAAGTCCAATCAGTATAATCAAACACAGCTGGACTCAAATGGAGATGAGGAACCATCTCAAGGATGATCATAAGAAATGGACAGCACCTGAGTTAAATATATGAGTCACAGCAAAGGGTCTGAATACTTAGGACCATGTGATATTTCAGTTTTTCTTTAATAAATCTGCAAAAAAGTCAACTATTCTGTGTTTTTCTGTCAATATGGGGTGCTGTGTGTACAATGAGGAAAATAAATGAACTTAAGTGATTTTAGCAAATGGCTGCAATATAACAGAGTGAAAAATTTAAGGGGGTCTGAATACTTTCCGTACCCACTGTGTGTGATATATATATATATATATATATATATATATATATATATATATATAATTTTTTTTTTTATACATACACACATATACATTATTTATATACCGTATATACTCGCGTATGTGCCGAGTTTTTTGACACTGATTGTGTCAAAAAAACGAGATTCAGCTTATACGCAAGTCAACAGTGATTGCCGGTACGAGCTTGAGGGCACATTCCGCGGGCACCCGCGGCGGCTGAGAAGCATTCCAGGGATGGCGTCACGTCCGCTGACGGCCTGCTGGAGGGCGGTTCTTCAGCTCAGTCACATTTGTGTGACTGGGCTTAAGGTAAGGGCAGAGGACACAGGCACTTCCTATGAATGGAATTAGGCTGCCGTGTCCTCCTTATATGTAAAAAAAACAAAAACAAAAACAGTTTGGCAATTCGATTAACTAACCATATTAACCCTTATTGTTTGTTGCTATATTTAATAAAGTAATTAAATATGGCATTGAACAATAAGGGTTAATATGGTCAGATATTCAAGTGACAAAACAGTTTTTTTTTTCCTTTGCATTTGACATATGTGAAGAACACAGCAGCCTTATTCAATACATAGGACGTATACTGTAAAAAATAAACAGTTGTACATACACACACTCCCGATTACATGACCACTTCCTATGATAGGATGTTTTACATTTACAGAGCTAGTTTCCGGTTTTTATTGAAATAAATATTGAAAACCATTTAACCTACTGATGCCTCATTGGGCATTTCCCACTTAGGCTTATACGCGAGTCAATAAGTTTTCCCATATTTTTTGGGCAAAAGTAGGGGGTCGGCTTATACACGGGTCGACTTCTACACGAGTATATTCATCAGTTTTGGCCGATATATATTCCTGATATTTGTGGTAAAAAACAAAAATGCGATCAGCGTTTGATTGGTTTGCGCAAAAGCTGCCGCGTTTACAAACCATGAGAAATCATTTATGGTTTTTTTTTTTTTTTTTTTACTACTAATGGCGGCGATCTGCGATTTTTATCGGGACTGATATTGCAGTGGACATGTCGGACATTTTTGAAACTTTTTTTGGGACCAATGACATTTATACAGCGATCAGAAATGTAAATATCCACTGATTACTGTGTAAATGTCATTGGCAGTGAAGGGATTAACCTGCAGGGGGTGATCTGGGGGTTAACAGTATTTCCTGGGCGTGTTCTAACTGAGGGGGCTGGGCTGCCAGGTGCATAAGAGATCTAAATGATCCCAGTGACAGGGATCAGCAGATCTTACATGCTGCCTGGCAGGGAACAGCCGTGCTTACATCTGCGGTTCCCAGTTTTTCTTCTGCCAGACAATTACGGGTAGCCGGCGGGTAATCGCAGATAGCCGGTGGACATAGGGTCAGCCGGACCTGCAGCCACACTGCTGCAGAGTGCGACAGGCAAGAGCGTGGCGGCGCACTCCTGCCCGCTAGCTGCGCACGAGCGAGCCGCCGTTTATAGAAGGCAATTCTCGCTACAGCTCCACTCTGCAGCAGTAAATGTACACGAGCCGGTCTGGAACCGGTTAAAATAGATGGCGAAGAAGAAGTCCGTTGACAAACAGACAAATATTTTTTTTATAAAAATTGAGTAAAAAGGTGTCCTTTAGGCATAACAGTTCCTGTTTTCTATAGCTGATCATTTACTCTGTCAGGTTATGCCACAAACTGTCTGGTGATTTTTGCAGAAACACCAAGGGTTTTGAATTGCAAAAAGCCAAGTTTTCTATCCTGTCCTCAAGTAGTGCAGATAAAAAGGTGACCAAAGTAATCCTGTGCAACTTACTGGCAGAAAAGTAGCAGTGAAATCAGCCTCACCACCATTTAGTAAAGTGAGGTGGTAGGGCAAAGCTATGTCTTTGCCACAATGAGTCACTCACCTGCTGCCCCTTTAAACTGAGGGCATTCTTTCTTGATGTGACCCTCCCGTCCACAAATGAAACAGCGTTTTTCCCTAAGCTCTCGGTCGTCTGGTCTTCTCCACTTTTCAGAGCCAAGTCTAGGTGTCCTATCTTTGCAGGGCTCATTGCTGCCCCATGTTCCTTGCTGTACTTTTCGTGGCGTTGTATGTAGCTCTCTTCCATCTATGCTCACACCACCTCCCTGCATACTCATTTCCTTGTCCTCAATTTTTCTTTGTGGTCTCTTGTCTGGGTATCTTTGGTTTGCAGCATTTTCATGATTGCGCCTTCTAACTCTAGTAAAAAAACAAAATAAATAAAAAAAGTGTGTGGGGAGCCATGTGAGATGTCAAATTTAGAACTGAATATAAAGTCCAATAACCTGCAAAACTGAAGTATAAACCATGAACAAAAATGCAACATATTGCAACTTTCAGTCAACGGAGGTGGCTGCATTAGCTTACGTTTTTCAGGCTATAAACATTTCAGCAACTACAGAAATTACTGGTTGAAAAAGCTCATTTAGTTACAGTTCCCATGCTAGCAATACCTATCTAACCATAGTTCTGAGATCCAACTTGCCCCTCTCCTCTACTGCAGCAGCCAATTCAAATTAAGGCTTTGAAGGAGACTGCCGATTCGTTAGTGCAGCTCGTCTTGGCTGTTACCACTTTCCACAGACAAGCAGCAGCAAGAGTAATGCAGAGGGTGGGGGGGAATGTTTTAGACTTCATTCCAATTACTGCTGCTTGTCTGCAGAATGTGTTCACAGGTGAGACCAGCTGCACAAATGAATCAGCCATTTCCGTCAAAGGGGTTGTCAGATTGGCTGTGGCAGGAGGGGTCAGGATAAACTTCATAACCATCAAAGACAGGAAAACCAGTTTAAACGATAAATCTTCTTTAAAGCGATTGTATACGCTTTTTTCTTTAACCACTTACTGCTGATATAGCACATATATGTGGCCTCATGTAAATATGCATTAAGGCAAAAGACCTTCAGCATTTAGAACCACTTAAAGTTTACTTGTCATATGAATAAAACTAAAAGCGCAAACAATCTTCCAAAGCATCTTCTGTAAAAGACAAGTCCTTCTGCTTCGCATGCAATGGAAAAGAATTAAAGACTCATTTATAATTCTCTATCAAGACAGTAGCATGGGTGGCGACCATGGCTCCCTTCACAGATTGGAGAGGAACAGGAAGGGCATTATTCGCAGGATTACCAGGTTAAAAAAAAAAAAAAAAATTTAAGAAAACGGATACAGCGATCACATCTAAGGACTGATTAGGTTCAATTTATTTGATTTCTGGTTTAGCTAGGCTTTAAATTTGTGCTCATATGAAGGATTATATGTTTTTTTTAAAGCAGTATTGAAGTCAAAAGCAAACCTATTGCCTATTTTTCTTTCTACTATTTTTACTTTTCATCTGGTGAATTAACCAGCAAGTCTGCTTTTCACAATTACAAGCTGTCCTACAGATGTATCAGTGTACAGGGATGAGACAAACCATAAACACTGACCGGGGTGCATACAATGATCAGCATTTATTCATGTAAAACCTTTATCCCAAAAAAGGAAAAACAAGTTTGCTGCAACTGATTATAAAGTGTAAGCTAGAGTTTGGCTTCAATTTGTTAGTGTATTTAACTTTGCTACTACATTCAACACTACCCCCATCCCCCTACTGACAATGTTGCCATCTGCTGTGCCCTGTGTGCTCATTCATCCAGACTGGAGGCACTCTAGTACAGGTGGTGTGTTACTGGTCAGATCACCATGTGAAAACAGAAGGGGAAAAGCCAAAAAAACAAAACAAAATGCAGCCACCACATCTGATTGGTAAGCTGCACTATATAACATGTTTGGTTTGGGTTTTTTTTTTAATCGCTTAAGGCCGGGTTCACACTGCTATTTGACATGTATAAACCAATGATTCCCTATGAGAGCCGTCTTCACTGGTTCGACTTTGAAAAAAGGTTCCTGCACTACTTAGGTGTGACTTTGGTTCTACTTCAGCACATTGAACATCATTGGAGTTGGATCCTCATCCTAACCATCCGACTTGTGACATCCGACATGGTGATTACAGCAGCAGTAAAAAACAATGTCACACTGGGATTGTTTCGATTGGTCAAAGGACAAGTCAAACTATCTCAAAGTCATCCTACTTTGCCCTGAAACATCTGTCCTACTTCCATCCGACTAACAGGATAAGATTTTGCTCCGCCTGAGATGGTCTGACTTGTTCTTTGACCAATCAAAACAATCCCAGTGTGACAAATTCCTTTTCCTGCGGCTGTAATCATATTGGAAGTTACAAGTTGGATGGTTAGGACAAGGATCCAACTCCAATGATGTTCAATGTGCTGAAGTAGAACCAAAGTCGCACCAAAGTAGTGCAGGAACTTTATTCAAAGTCAGACCAACTTGTGCCGGACCAGTTAAAGCGGAGCGCCACCCTTTCCTTAGGTTTGTGTATTAAAAGTCAGCAGCTACAAAAAGTGTAGCTACTGACTTTTAATAAACACACTCACCTATCTCCCAGTCCAGCGATGGAGCCGCACGGAGCCTAGCTCCTCTCCCCCTTCCCTCCGCGGAGCCGGCATTGCTACTGTGGGCACCCGGCGGCAACTTCATGCTTTGCGATTGGTCCTGAAGTCATCTAGGACCTGTCCTCTGTCCCAGAAGACTTCAGGAGGGAGGGGGGAAGGAGACCTTCCACTTTCGATCGCCTAAGGCGACCGGGCGGAAGTACCCGAAGAAAAAAAACCAAAAAAAAAAAAAACCATCATCGGGTATCCCCACCCCCCTTCCTCCCCAAAAGCTCAGTTTCAGCATCCGGAGCTTGGGAGGACGACTTAAAGCGAAGTTCCAACCAAAAGTGAAACTCCCACTTTAAGACGGCTCTCATAGGGCATCACTTATTTACACACGTCATGCGACATGTGCTCCCAAAGTCAGAGCGTATGTCATACCACTGTGAACCCGGCAATCATTTGTACTTTACATACTGCAGAAGCCCAACAACCAGGTTGTCGATACAACCTGATTGATACATTCTGAAAACCGAGTGGTTATGTCCACTGCACGGGGGGGGGGGGGGGAAGAGACTGGCATGGCAACCTTTTTGAGAACAGTGTGTAAAATGTACTTACTAGGGCTGCAACTAACGATTTCCATAAATCGATTAGTTGGCCGATTATGGTTTTGATTAATCGGATAACAACCTTAACCACTTCCCGACCGCCGGACGTCTAAAGACGTTCTTGTCTTTGAGTGGTGATCTCTGAATGATGCCGGCACCTACCAGCATCATTCAGGTATCTTTTTTCTGCCGGTGATTCCCTGCACCATAAGAACGATCATAGCAGCAGTTCAGCCGCTTGATCGTTCTTATCGTCAGCGGGAGGGGATGCCCACCCCTCCCGCACTTCTCCCGGGCCGCTCGTGCCATCGGCGGCCCGGAGAACAGATCCGTCGCCGGTGGTTGCTGTGCGTAGTGATGACCGATGACCAGATGGTCACCAGTCATCTCAATGCGCCTCGGAGGCCCGGGCGCGATGTATGACGTCCCGTCCGGGTCACGGGATTTAAACAATGACCGTTTACTCGGCGGAAAAGACCGAGATCGCTCGTTTTTTTTTTCAGATCTCGGTCTTTCCAGCCTAGAGGGCAGATGTGAGGTCTTATTGACCCCATATCTCCCCATAAAGAGGACCTGTCACGCAAGATTCCTATTACAGGGGATGTTTACATTCCTTGTAATAGGAATAAAAGTGATCAAAAAAAAAAATTTAAAGAGAAAGTGTAAAAAATAAAAGTTAAATAAAAAAAAAAAAAAAAAAAAAAAATTAAAAAACGCCCTGTCCCCGCGAGCTGGTGCACAGAAGCGAACGCACGCGTTAGTCGCGCCTGCATATGTAAACGTTGTTCAAATCACACATGTGAGGTATCGCCGCGTGCATTAGAGCAAGAGCAATAATTATAGCCCAAGACCTCCAATGTAACTCTAAACATGTAACCAGTAAAAAATTTTAACGCATCACCTATGGAGATTTTTAAGTACCAAAGTTTGGCGCCATTTCCTGAGTGGGCGCAATTGTAAAGCGTGACATGTTGGGTATCTATTTACTCGGCGTAACATTATATTTCACAATATACAAAAAAATTGGGCTAACTTTACCGTTCTGTTTTTTTTTTTTTTAATTCATGAAACTTTTTTTTTTCCCAAAAAAAACGCGTTTGAAAAATTGCTGCGCAAATACCGCGTGACATAAAAAGTTGCAATGACCACCATTTTATTCCCCAAGATCTCTGCTAAAAAATATATATATAATGTTTGGGGGTTCTGAGAAATTTTCTAGCAAAAAAAAAAAAAAAACGATGATTACTACATGTAGGAGAGAAATGTCAGAATTGGCCTAGTTGCGAAGTGGTTAAAAAAACATGTATAATTTAGTTAACATATAAAGTTCACAAAAAAAAAAAAAAAAAAAAGTTTTTTTCCCCATGTATATGATCATTTTATATCCAGCTCCCCATTGCCCGCCGTGTATTCACGGTGGCAGTGTGGATGCTGTGCGCGAATCGCCATAAAAAACTGAGATCTGCGAATGGCCGCTAGGGGGCGCACGCCCGCCGCACTCCTGAGTGTCCACGGCTCGGTTAGATCAGTTAGATCTCTCATGCCCATGGTAGCCCAACCCCCCCCTCCCCCCCAGTTAGAACACACCCAGGGAACATAGTTAACCCCTTCACTACACCCTGCAGGTTAACCTCTTCACTGCCAATGACATTTACACAGTAATCAGTGGACATTTAAATTTCTGATCGCTGTATATATGTCAATGGTCCCAAAAAAGTGTCAAAAATGTTCGACATGTCCGTGCAATATCGCAGTACCGCTAAAAATCGCAGACCGCCGCCATTACTAGTAAAAACAAAAAGTAAATAAAAACCCCAGAAATGAATTCTCACCTTCCGTAAACGCGGCCACTTTTGCGCAAACCAATCACTAAACGCCAATTGCAATTTTTTATAACACAAATATGAGGAAGAATATAAATCGGCCAAAACCGATGAAAAAAAATATTTTATATTTTTTTTTTGGATTTGTATTTTAGCAAAAAGTAAGAAATTTGGGTTTTTTTGCAAAATGGTCGCTCTTTTGTTTATAGCGGTGATCAGAAATGATGCAGAGGTGATCAAATACCACCAAAAGAAAGCTCTATTTGTGGGGAAAAAAAGGACGCAAATTTTGTTTGGGTACAACATCACACGACCGCGCAATTGTCAGTTAAAGCGACGCAGTGCCGAATCGCAAAAAAGGGATTTTATTAAAACTTACCGTAAAATCCTTTTCTCCGAGTTCACTGACAGACACAGCTCTCCATTACGTGTGGGGTTTATGCTGGTCTCACTAGGAGTTAACTAGGCAGGGAAAAGAAACATCTGGCCCCTCCCATGGGGCCGTCCTCTCTTCCCAGATAAACCCCCTCTATGGAATAGCTCACCAGTTCGTACACAAGCCGTACAAGAACAGCACAGAGGGGTGGGTGCTGCGTCTGTCAGTGAACTCGGAGAAAAGGATTTTACGGTAAGTTTTAATAAAATCCCTTTTTCTCCTATCGTTCACCGACAGACGCAGCGCTCAATTACGTGTGGGGATGTCCCCAAGCTGTGTCAAAAAGAGGGGTGGGTAAACGCTAACAGTACCCAACAGAACCTCTAAGGAGGCGTCAGACGCGCCTACACTGCCGCCTGCAAAACTTTGCGGCCAAAAGCAGCATCCGAAGATGCAAACACATCAACTCTATAAAACTTAGTGAAAGTGTGAACCGAGGCCCAAGTGGCCGCCTTGCACACCTGTGACACCGAGGCCTGGTGTCTAAAAGCCCAGGAAGTGCTAACAGCCCGGGTAGAATGAGCCGTGACCGGAAAAGGGGGAACCTTGCCCCGAACAGAATATGCATGGGTCACGGTCTGTCTGATCAAACGAGAGATCGTAGCCGAAGAGGCTGCCAAACCTTTGCGCGGACCCTCAGGCAGCACAAACAGAGCATCAGCTTTTCGAAAAGAAGCTGTAGCAGACAAATACACCCTTAAGGCCCTCACTACGTCCAAGGCAAGTAACTCAATTTCTTTTGGGTGCAATGGACTAGGGCACAATGAAGGAAGAATAATATCTTCATTAATGTGAAAGGAAGAAACCACTTTTGGAAGAAAAGAAGGCGAGGGTCGCAAGACCGCCTTATCCTTATGCAGGACCAGGTAGGGAGACTTGCACGACAGTGCTGCTAATTCAGACACCCGGAGGTGATGGCTACTAAGAAAGCCACCTTCTGCGAGAGCAGTTGTAAGGAAATCTCCCTGATTTTCTCATAAGGCGGTTTCTGAAGTACAGAAAGCACCAAATTCAGATCCCAAGGAGCCAATGGAATCTTCACCCGAGGCGCCACATGTCGTACACCTTGAACAAAGGTACGAATTAACGAGTGCGAGACCAAAGGTCTCTGAAAAAGAAATGGTCACAAACAGGACCGCAATTCCCCTAAAGGGAAGCCAGGTCAACTCCCTGCAAACTAGGCATTTAGACTGGTGAGCTATTCCATAGAGGGGGTTTATCTGGGAAGAGAGGATGGCCCCATGGGAGGGGTCAGCTGTTTCTTTTCCCTGCCTAGTTAACTCCTAGTGAGACCAGCATAAACTCCACACGTAATGGAGAGCTGCGTTTGTCAGTGAACGATAGGAGAAAAGTGCTCTGGTCCTAAACTGGGAAATTCTTCCAGGGGTGAAGTGGATATATAATGCACAATACTGGTGTAAACGTTTACTTTACATGTAATTGCAATGACTTATATTACCTCCAGTCTATCAGCTTCCACCTTCTCTGGGTTCAGATGCGGATCTTCCCTGAGTCTTAACTCCTTGCCGACCGCCGATCGGCAATTGACGGCGGCAAGGTGGCTCGTGAGCGCAAATCGCCGCCATATGACGGCGGCCGCGCTCACGAGCCTAGTGAGCGCGCGCTCACTGTGTTCGGGGAGGGCCAGGGAGCGGGTGCGGCGGCTTCGATTGCCGCCGGCCACCCGCGATGGCCCCCCCGGAGCGAGTGAGCGGAGGTCCGTGTAAGTAAACACGGACCTCCGCTCTGTGTGAGGGGGAAGGGCTGTGATCGCTCCCCTTCCCCAGCTAGGCAAGTCCCCCTACAGTAAGAACACGCCCAGGGAACATACTTAACCCTTAGCGCGCCCCCTGCAGGTTAACCCCTTCACTGCCAATGGCATTTACACAGGGAACGGCGGCAGTTAACGGCTAGCCGCCAGCCGTTCCTCAATTCTG
>BLSH010343011.1:399018-412036 GCA_018402905.1 Glandirana rugosa
AAAAAAAAAAAAAAAAAAAAAAAAAAAAAAAAAAAAAAACCCCAAAAATGAATTCTCATCATCCGTAAACGCGACCACTTTTGCGCAAACCAATCAATAAACGCCGATTGCGATTTTTTTTATCGCAAATATGAGGAAGAATATAAATTGGCCAAAACCGATGAAAAAAAATGTTTTTTTATATTTTTTTTTTGGATTTGTATTTTAGCAAAAAGTAAGAAATTTGGGTTTTTTTGCAAAATTGTCGCTCTTCTTTTGTTTATAGCGGCGATCAGAAATGACGCAGCGGTGATCAAATACCACCAAAAGAAAGCTCTATTTGTGGGAAAAAAAGGACGCAAATTTTGTTTGGGTACAACGTCGCACGACCGCGCAATTGTCAGTTAAAGCGACGCAGTGCCGAATCGCAAAAAGGGCTCCGGTCCTAAAGCAGCCAATCCTTCCGGGGCTGAAGTGGTTAAAGTATCTTTTTTAAACAAACATGCTATACTTCGCTGCTCTGTGTAATGCATTTGCATAGCCTTGATTCTCCTCTTCTGGAGTAAGCCCCCCCCCTTCCCCCCACCCTTTGACGCTTCTGGCTTTTTTTTGCCCTCAGAGTGACCCAATAGCAAGCTGCAAAGTATAGTATAGAGAGCCCCTATAGCAAGGTAAAAAAACTTCTGACTTTAGGACCACTCACTTCCTGCCCAGGACTGCATGTCCCATGAGACATTGCTCCTCACACATTCACAAGTTCTCAGGCACTTACTGACTGACTATGGCTGGTATACTGAGCTGTATGTGTGCTGCACTGTGTATACTGACATGTATGGACAGTGTACTGAGTTGTATGTGTGCTGCACTGTAGCTCCTGATATGTAAACAAATAATGCATTCTGTATGCAGGCCAACTAATCGGCTGGCCGATCAATCGATTATGAGAATAGTAATCGATTAGTCGATCAATTGGTTGTCGATTGTTTCGGCCCTAGTACTTACCCTTAAGTCTGTTAAGTAGCATGTAAACCTGCAGTAGGACCTGGTGCTAGAGTGAAGGGTCATTATATACACATACACACC
Organism: Glandirana rugosa; assembly: GCA_018402905.1. Lineage (NCBI taxonomy): Eukaryota > Metazoa > Chordata > Amphibia > Anura > Ranidae > Glandirana > Glandirana rugosa. Next base: position 400,081 of record BLSH010343011.1, read on the forward strand.
AATATTAATTTTAGCATGCAACAAATTCAAATCGCACATTTAATATCCCAATATGTAAGCACTGTGCAACAAGGCAACTTACTTTCTTCTCATAGGACAGTCTTTCATAAAGTGTCCAATTTTGCCACAGATTCTACAGCATCTGTCATTGGGAGCAAGTTCACCTTCAGTGAGTACATCTGGATCAAAGAAGTACTCCTATAGAAAAAAAAAAAAATTGTTCAGAGTATGCTTGTAAAATTATAAAACATTTTTACAGTTGTGCTCACAAGTTTACATACCCTGGCAGAATTTATGATTTCTTAGCCATTTTTCAGAAAATATGAACAAAATTTTTTTTCATTCATGGTTAGTGTTTGGCTGAAGCCATAATCAATCAACTATTTACTTTTTTTTAAATCATGACAACAGAAACTACCCAAATGACTGATCAAGACTTTACATGCCCGTAGTTCTTAATACCGTTTATTGCTCCCTTTAACATCAATGACAGCTTGAAGTCTTTTGTGGGTTGTGGATGAGACTATCTTCTTGGATGGTAAAGCCGCCCATTCCTTTCGGCAAAAAGCCTCCAGTTCCTGGAAATTCTTGGGCTGTCTTGCATGAACTGCACGTTTGAGATCTCCCCAGAGTAGCTCACTGATAAGGAGGTCAGGAGACAGATGGCCACTCCAGAATCTTCACTTTATTCTGCTGTAGCCAATGGCAGGTCGACTAGGCCTTGTGTTTTGGATCATTGTCATGTTGGAATGTCCAAGTACGTCCCATGAGCAGTTTCCTGGCTGATGAAAGCGAAAGTTCCTCCAGTACTTTTTGATAACCTATTGCATTCATCTTGCCATCAATTTTGATCAAATTCCCTGCGCCTTTGTAGCTCACACATCACCAAAACATCAGCGATCCACCTCCGTGTTTCACAGGCCTTGTTGACTCCTCTCCAAATGTAACGTTTATGGTTGTGGCCAAAAAGCTAAATTTTGGTCTCATCGCTCCAAATGACTGCCAGAAGGTTTGAGGCTCGCCTCTGCTATTTGGCATATTGTAAGCGGGATACTTTGTGGCATTTGCGTAGTAATGGCTTTCTTCTGGCGACTCGATCAGGCATCCCATCTTTCTTCAAGTGCCTCCTTATTGTGCAGCTTGAAACAGCCACACCACATGTTTTCAGAGAGTCCTGAAGTTATATGTGGGTTTTTATTTGCATCCCGAACAATTTCAACACTGCTGATTGGCATTCTCAATTCCTTGGATATCTTTTTATATCCCTTTCCTGTTTTCTACAGTTTAACTACCTTTCCCCGCAGATCCTTTGACAATTCTTTTGCTATCCCCATGACTCAGAATTCAGAAACGTCAGTGCAGCACTGGATGAAAGATGCAAGGGTCTGTCAGGAGTCCAGAAACCAATTGACCTTTTATAAACACACGAATTACAAGCAAACAGATCACAGGCGAGGATGGTTACCTTTAATAGCCATTAACACCCCTTTGTGGTAACTTGTGTGCATGTTATCAGGCCAAAATCACCAGGGTATGTAAACTCATGATCAGGGTCATTTGGGTAGTTTCTGATGTCATTTAGATTTAAAAAGAGTAAAACACAGTTGATTGATAATAAATGTCTTCAGCCAAACACGAACCATGAGTGAAAAATGTTTGTGTTCATTCATATTCTCTGAATGGCCAAGAAATCAAATTCTGCCAGGGTATGTAAACTTATGAGCACAACTGTATATCCCAACCTAAGGGACAAGCATGGTAAATACAAGAGACTATAAAACTGTCATTTTGTAGCAAACATGCTGCAAAAGAAAAACACATGAAAATATGGTTTTACATTACCCTCCTTTTCCATTCTTAGGTTTTAGAGCCTAGATCAGGAGGAATAGTAAGTGGCCAGCTCCAAAACACAGGGCCCACAAGAAGTCTTAGAAAACATTTCTTCAGAATTATATCCTGACTGTAATCTTACAACATTACCCAACCTCTTCCAGCTACCATGGTAACAAGCTAACTTATGAGGCAGAATACATCATTCAAGCAAGCCTCATTATGCACCTGTTAAAAAAACACTTTTGCCTTTTATAGGAGTTGTTCATTCATTACTAAACGTTGATTACTATACTAACATGATCACCAAGTCAAATATATTTACCATTTTAGAGCGATATTCTTTTGGAAAAATTTTCATTGGGGTGCCAAATAACCGCCTTCCATTGATAAAACCTTTCATTATAAAATTAGTCACTGCAAAAGGGAATAGAGCCCAAAAAAAAAAAAAAAAAATTAAAAATTGACTGGTCAAATCCAAAAACCATTGACATTTCTGAACATCACAATTCCACAAAGTCAATAGATCTACAGTATACCAGCACAGCTGTTTGCATAAGATCACAGTGTTATAAAAAGAATAAAACACTACTAAACAGGATTAAAGGAATCGAAAAAGGCAGGTGGTTTTTTTTAATCTTAATGCATTCTATACATGAAGATAAAAACAAACATTCTGTTTATAGCAGCCTCCCCAGCACTCCCTATTCACTTACCTGACCCCTTCTCTGCAGCATTGTCCACGAGCGTCTTGGCTGTCCCAGACACTCTTCCTGATTGGCTGAGACACAGCAGAGGCACCATTGACTCACGCAGCTGTCACTCAAAACCAGTCAGCCAATCAGGGGAGAGAGGGGGAGGGGCTCCGTGTCTGAATGGATGTACGGAGCTCTGATTTGGCTTAGGTGCCCCCATAGCAAGCTGCTGCCTGAGGGGGCACTCGATGGAAGGAGGGGCCAAGTGCACCGCAGAGGGACCTGAGAAGAGGAGGAGCTGCTCTGTGCAAATCCAACTGCACAGAGGAAGTATAACACTTTTTTTTTTTTAATAACACACAAGCCTTTACAATCATTTTAACAAACAATGTAGCAAGTATACAAGTAAAGCACTGTTCGTGATGGAAAGTATCAAAATTAATAAGTTCTAAACATGGAAATAGGATCTCTTGGAAATTACAAGATTCCAACCATGTGATAAAGTTGCTAAAGGGTATATGTACCACCCCATCAGTGGTCAATGTTCTTATCTGTAACGCTACTTACAGAATTAGTTTACACTGGCATGGGAAAGGGCTAGGATGGTCACAGGTGGTTTCAAACTAAATCCTAGATATCCTTTTTAATACACGTTCATCACAGTCATCAATATACATTTTCTAGTTCCTTTAACATGGAAAAAGCTTATTAGTAAATTCCTCTATGCATATTTTAAGGATACCTACTTTTTCTCGACAATCCAGCACCCAGATTGTGATTTAGGTCAAAAGGATCTATATTCAAAACAAAAAAATAAAGTTAGTACAAGGGCCTTTACACTACATTTAAAGTGGAACAACTCCCCAAACTGGTTTTGGTTAAAGGGTAAACATTTTAAAATATATTACAGTTTAATGTTAAGACTTTCTAGTTTAAAATGGCATTAGTGAACTTGTTTGCCCTTTGACCAGAGACTGATCAAAAGTTCACCCTTACCAAAATACTGCCTATGCAGGTAAGGGTGCCTGAAGATAAAAAACAAACTATGCTGCTTTGACCAAAGTGAAATAATGTATTTGCTGTAAGTGTTGGCCACTCACATACCACAAGAAGTCTGGCCACAAAACAGTCAGAGAAGGCTTCATGCCGTCTTGCCTTGTTAGGACCTTTCTCAGCTGATCCAAACCCCCTTGTATGTGCGCTCTCCCCTGTTTAGTAGCTCTGAGCTCAGAGACAGTGATGAAGAGGAGTTTGTAGACCATGCACGTGCAGGGGTTTCAGAGCTTGCCTTTTTGATGGCAAGGGTGAGCAGTAAGGAGTGCGTTTAGCAATATGGCAGGACAGGGTGCCATATCTGGGAGTTTTTCAGCTTGGCTTCAGGAGGTATGCAAATGGTCTACACATATAGCAAGGGCAGTACCCAACTTTAGGCAAAGATGTACCCCTTACCTGCATAGGCAGTTTTTTGGTAAAGAACCATTTTAGGTAGAATGGAGTCACAAACAAGTGTGGGAGGTTGGCTACTCCATCCCTTACACCAATATTGATAAGAACTACAACAGGAGCTAAGGGCAGCCCATTTCTACTATCTGTACCGACTTGGCCCAATCCAACACCAACTGCCTACCAATGCATCTTTCCCTTGTGAAGTGAAACCGATGCCTAGCTTTAACCAACAGTGCGCAACAGGAGTCTGTAGGTTGTAGCCAGGCTTCAAGAACACCTTCCGGACCCTTGACTCCTTGCTTGGAGTTACCTTATGGATAACTTGGCTCTACCTGTTATCCTCCATAACTTATCCACCCTTTTATAACAGAGGGCTCACACTCTTGCTTTAGTGTCCGTTTTATTACAACTGCCAGCTGCAATTGCAGTGTTCCTTTGCAGCTTCACTTGCCAGTAAAGTCAAGGGAGCCACAGTAAAGGGTTTCATGCACATTATAGGCCTGAGACAAAGAGGTCTTTATAAATATAAAGAGCAAGAAAGCACACATGAGTTTGTCAAGCTAAAAACCCTATGGAAGTGTAAAATTGAGTTTTTACCTTCAATGACTATGTATTTGGAAGTCCACTGCTTTTTAAAAGTGGTTAGCAAGCTTTTTCTTCTGATAGAAATGACATGTTCTTTAAAATCAAAATCTTCAGTATAAAAACGAAGAAGCCCCAGCCATAGTTCACCAGGAGATTCCTTATTTTTTCCACAATCTGGCCAATACTTTGGCTTAAGAAGAAAAAAAAAAAATTGATTAAACGCACTATTTAAAAAAAAAAAAATACATCTGTAGAATGGATAGGTGGTTAGTTGTGCATAACACCCCTACACTATCCCTAAACGGGGGTAGAGAAGGTGCCCTGAGAGAAGTAGTGGCCCCATGCATGCAAAGGGCAACCCCCCTCCAGTTTGGAGAGGACAACACTAGCTAACTAGCACAAAGGGAACAAGCCCACTTAAAGCGGTTGTATCCCCAAAACTGACATTTTTACTTACAGGCAAGCCTGTACGGTTTAAAAGGTATTCACCCTGAAAGTAGACGTTGATGCCAGCGCGCATGCGCTCTGAAGGTCTGACTCCGGAAATTCAGATGGTGTGGCACTTTGTAACATCTGAGAACCCTCTTCTCTCTCAGCAGTAAATGGCAAGAACTGTAGCTGCCAGAAAGGTCTGGTGCCTGGTCACTACCTCTTTATACACTCCAGGCAGGTTTCCCCACTGACACTATTCCAGATTTGGCCACCCCTCTTTTCTTTGCAAGGCCACCCAAGACCTGCAAGCAGTGAATCATAGGAAACTGGCATCCTCCAGCTTGGGGGGGGGGGTACACACTACTGGGGAAATACCTACTTTTCACTTTCCTCATCTCTTTTCCTCCTTCTCTGCAGCCATGAGCTACTCTCTACTTGCCATTCCTAATTTCACAATTTTACTCTGTGCAGAGTCCACTCTCCTCCTCCTCCCAGGGTACCATTTTTCAGTTTTTGCTATCCTTTCCTTCCTATGCATAAGCTTTGTTCTCTATTCAGTTTCTCCTCTGCACCCACTCTTCAATTTCTGCTCATCACCTCCTAATTTGTTTGCTGAAAAATGACTACACTTTGGAAAACACAGAAAAGAAAGTACTGGCACATACTTACAAGCAATTAGTAAGTGCATGGCTATATAAAGAAAACTCTTGGATTAAAAAGCACAGTTTACCGACTTCATTTCTTACCAGCTCATCCAATTTGTCAAAGAAGTAGACATTCCAGCCATCAACAAGTATTTCAGGCTTATGGGAATCCATGTAAGTCTAGAAAACAGAAAAACCCCACACACCATTAGCCTTTACACAAAATTTCAAATTAAAAACAGACCTTCACTTAAAAAAGTGAACGTTCCACTTATCACCCCTCCCCCCCCCCTTTTCTAACCAAAATTTGTTTTTCTGGGAGCAGGTATCCATTTTGGACAGCTACCCACTCCTACAATTTTCGTCTAGGAGAGAACTAGGTCAGCTTGTACTACCCCACCCTTTTTCTCTTGGAACAAGTCCCAAAAGACTGCAGGAGCAGTCTAAGGCTGGCCATATATTAAAGTATACTGTATGTGTACACCTTACCTTAACTATTTATTCGGCTCAAAATAGAAATGAAAGGGAAACTTGTGTGCGTGTAATTTCCAAAACTTTTTTTCCAATCAGAACAAAAACAAGGGATTTCAAATGGATATAACTGGATTTTTAGCATGTCTTAAGTCAATCAGCAAAAAAAAAAACAAACTTCACTGCAATTAAAAGTGTGAGCTGTATTTGGCTTCGTAAACCTTTTCCTCAATCCTGACCAGTTTCTCAGCCCCTGACAAAATGAAAAGCATACCCACAACATGTTGCTACCAGCACCATGCCTCATGGTGGAGGTGTTGTGTTCAGAGTGTTGGACATTGCTGGCATTCCTCCATATGATGTAGTGTTTTACTTCTCCAAAGAAATATCCTAGAAATGATCTGATGAGCTACTTGATTTTCATGATGCTGCTTGTTTTGATATTAGGTTCTTTATCAAAATCTGGGTCTTCCCAGAAAAAAAGGTTTACTTTAAAATAATGTGACATTAATTGCACGCAGGTTATTTAGGAGATTTCACAGAAGAGAGGTAAATTCAAAAACTTCATTTGTTTAAAATCCAATTTAAAAAAACAAACAAAAAAAACAAAAAAAAAAAATCCAACATGTAGGTTTTACAACATAATGGACTCATTTTTGTGGAATAGTGACAAATCATAAAATCAGTTTACTTCTAGACTTAACTGCACAATGTAGAAGAGTACAGAGGGACTAAACATTTATGCAAAAATATGTATATAAACCTGAATTATTTTTGCAGCTGCAAAATGTTAGTCTAGGGCCATATAACCTTTTCAAAGGAGGACCACATTGAAGCAATTTATCAGAGATATTCTAGGGCAGGGGTCTCCAAAACTGCGACCCGAGGTGTCAGATGTGGCCCTTTGCTTGCCTTTGTCTGGCCCTTGAGGCGCTATTCCCTTCTATTGACAGCAATATTGAGGCACCATTACTTTCACTGACCCCAACAGTTGGGCATTATTCCTCCTACTGACACCAATCGGGCATAATTTCTCCCACTGACAAATGATGGTGCACTGTTTCTGCTACTAATACCAATGATTGGGTACTATTCCTCCTACTGACTACATTTTTCAAATCCTACTGACCACCAAGCCCGAGACATTTTTTGCCACAGCTCAGCACCCCCTGAAGACTGAAAACCAGTAAACTGGTCCTTAGTTTAGAAAGTTTGGAGACCCTGGTCTAAGGAAAGGTGCATTTTTACTTTCACCAAAATTAACACTGCTTAGCATTAACACAGATGTTTATCGAAGCCTCTTTACCCAATAACAGTTTGCTACCTATTGATTTTGGCAGAATTATTTTGCCATGCCCTGTAATGGGCTAAGCAGTCCTGTGAAAGCTTCGGTTGAGAAAAAGCATTTAAAGTGGAACTAAAGGCTTTTTTTTTTTTTTTTGGAACAGGTTACATGTTCCACCCATTTTTAGGGTGGAAGATGTAACATGTTTCTAATGCTGCAGTCACTGCCTGCTACCCTCCCTCCCTGTGACAACAGCAATATGGGAAGAAATCTACATCATTCCTTCACACAGCTCTGTGTGTGAATGAACTACAACATCCTTTGCGGTTGTCGGCTTATAGTTCTCAATGAACTACCACAGTGCTGTGTAGAGCTGTGGTAGTTCATGGATCTCTTCCTGTCAGTGTATCTGATATACGGGTACACAGATACACTGACAGGTCTGCAAGAGACCTGCATGGCAATGCTTTACAGGCTCCAAAAGAAAATAAATGCACATTTTTTACCTGCAAAAAAAATGAATTCTTTTCCCTCTAAAAAGGTGAACTTATCCTTTAAAAAAGGTAAAAAACCCCTAAAAACCGGTGTAACAGAATCCCCCCCCCCATACTTACCTGAGCCCATTCCCAATCCAGCGATGTGCACGAGAACAGCTCTCCCCACTTGGTCCCTACTCACTAAGCATGTTGATAGCAGCTGGAACCACTGGCTCCCACTGTAGTCAGTCAAATCCTATGACGAGCGGGCGGGGCCAAGCAATCCTGTCTGTATTAAAAGACAGACAGGTAAGACTTAGTAGTAGCCAGCTCACACGAGTCCCCCTATGGGAAGCAGCTTCCCATGGGGGCAGTCGCTGAAGAGGAGGAGCTTGGAGTGCTGGCCAGGGACCCCAGAAGAGGATTGGGGATGTTTTGTGCAAAACCATTACACAGAGCAGGAAAGTATGACTTTAGTTTAGAACCTTTAATATCTGACTTTTCTAGTGGTTTGTGCGTGCCCCCTGATCACTGTGTCCCTTGGACACAGTGGATCAAAGATCAGGGTACAATACCATGCAATTGCTGTGACCGATCACAATAGCAAACAAAGGCTGAATGAATGAATGTCTTAACAGTTTTAAGAATCACACAATGATCATGACTGTAAGCAATTAGTGGTTAAAAAAAACCCAAAAAACTAAAACCTTTTATTTAAATTCTTTAAAATTGTGACAAACATTACTTTAAAAACAAAAAAACACACCATGACTTAATACATTGGACTGTCTACTTTCCAATAAGGGGCAATATTGGGGGTATATGTACTGTTCTGGCATTTTAGGGCCTTAAACGACAGGCCATCAGGACTGATCCAAATAAATATATAATATATAACACACACATATATGTGTATATGTATACAGGCGGTCCCCGGGTTACAAACAAGATGGGTCTGTAGGTTTGTTCTTAAGTTGAATTTGTAAGTCAGAACGGGTACATTTTTTAATTGTAGCTCCAGCCAAAACTATTTTTATGTTTTTTGGCTAGCATAGGGAAGGGGTAACATCTCTGTAAGGTTTGTTTTACTGTCTGTGCTTCTGTTTAGAAGATTTCAGCTCACTTTCTGTCCCTATGAAAATTGAATTTTGAAAATTTTCAGTTGTGGAAACAATTGGTGATAAAGCTTCAGTGGAGACACCTTTTTCCCATGATAACTTTTACATGAGTGAATTTCCCTTCCTAGGGGTAGATTTCCTCTCACTTCTTGTCTCCCTCCGAGTACATTTGGGCCCCAAATTTATGAAGAAAGATTTGCAACGTTTTATAACAAAATCAAAGAAAAAGGTTTTTCAAAATTCTGTCTTTTCCTTTAGGGCCGGCTCACACTGCCGCGACTTGCGTTCCGACTTGTGTTGCCCCAAGTCGCTTGACCTGAGAAATCCCACTGAAATTAATTAGAGCCATCTTAATGTACACCACTGACGTCGCTCCAACTTCAAAAAAGGTTCCTGTACTACATCAAAGCGACTTCTATCCGACTTATGCCCATAGAATTCAATGGAAGTCGTCTCCAAGTCGGATCCCCATCTATATTGAAGCGACTTTACAGGAAAAAGAAAAGAATTTACCAAGGTACTCCCCACAACTTACCCAGGCAACCCCCTCCCTCCTCTGATTGGCCACAGGCAAAGTGTGGCATAGTCGAGTTTGAAGTTGCCTGGCAAAGTCGCCCCTGAAGTCTGATCACCCATGTGTGAACCGGCCTTTATGCAGCAAAAATTAAACCCAGTGGTGATTAAATACCACCAAAAGAAAGTTCTATTCCTTAAAAAAAAAAAACATAAAATTAAATTGGGTACAGAGTTGAGTAATTGTCAAAGTGTCTCTGAAAACGGAATCTCTGAAAACGGAAAAATGACCCAGACAGGAAGGGGGTAAAACAGCCTCGTCTTGAAGTGGCTTAAACTACCTGATCTCCCGTCCACTGTTCAACCACTGTGCAGTGCAATTTCAATGCAGAATAAACATTGTGAGGAAATGGAAGAAGGGTTTTGTAAGAATCGACAAGTTAAAAAAAAAAAAATAAAAAAAAAAAAAATCAAGCAGTCCCTGTTAAAGCTAGGGAGAGACGGCAACATATACATAACTTATTTTTGTGCTTAGTTAAACTTTAACTCAGCATGGTAAATTATGTCAAATTCCATAACAGTGTAAATCCATTTGAAAAAAATTGCCAGGGACTGCTTTACCTCTTGGAGAACAGGGATAACAGGTGGATCCCTCTGTTGAAGGAAGTACAGCACCATAAGAGTATACGCATATGAAGACAGACTGCCTCTGGAAGCATCTCCAATGTCACACACCTTTACAGAAAAGAAGAATTATGGCACTTGTATAATAACGACATGATGTATAGTATGTGCAGTTGAAATTACGGGCGTACCTTAGTGAACACCTTCATGATGTAACAAAGGTATTTTACTCTAGGATCTATAGCAGCATAAGATGCCAAAAGCCTAGTGTTATGAAGAGCCTAGGAGAGAGAAAAAAAAAAACACCACATTTCCCATTTATTCAAACCTCAAATTTAGAGCACATGTTACAAAGTAGCTGAAAGTGCATTAAAAAAAAAAAAAAAAAAAAAAAAAAAAAAAAAAAAAAACACTATGCATGCTCACCAGTGTGTTATATAAACTGATGTCTCCTTCAAGGCCACTTCTTACATGGTAGAATTTTACAATTGGCACTTTAGCTGTGGTAATGGGAAGGATATTCCTTAGCCCTAAAATAAAAAAAAAGGAAAAGCTTTATACTAATCTATCAGTTTGCAAAAAACAAGTCTCAAGACCAGTAATGGGCAAAACAAAAAACACACTTCTCACTCATTAAGCCAAGTGAAAATTTGTTTTTCAAAGTGAACAAAACACAGCAATGTGGGAGGGCGGAGTCAGAAGCCTATGAGTAGCACTTTGATCCACCACACACAGTTCCACCCACTCACTCTAAATCTCAGGGCATGATGGGATGTGTAGTCTGGGTGACAAAATACTAACAGAAAGTGATGTCCCTGCTTCTCAGATACCTCCTTCTGGAGCCAGGGGATTGAGGAAGATGCAGTGGAGAAAGACGACCACAATTAACAGTGAGTTTTAGACAAAGTTTACAATATTAAAATGTCACCATCAATGAATGCTGTATTACATGCTGTTCATACTCAGTCACTATGAGATTTGTTTTCTGTATTTTGAAAAACACATGGTTGATCCTGATGTTCTCCATCTTCACCTTCTGTTCATGTTCCCAATCCAGCAAGAGATTTTGCAGCTGTGGTGACAACTCTGCGCATGCTCAGTTTTCAGTGAGCTTCTATGCTGAGCATTTCCTCCCCATCACATCTGAGCAGCCCATGTGACTATAGAGACACATGTAGGCATAAACACAGTGGTAAATGACAGCCCACTCTCCCTCCTCCTTGCCCACTAACCAGCTAAACACAATGGGGGTGGGATATTACATGTAGAATAGAGGCCCCACCTCCCTCTTTTTCTAAGACACAGGCTGGAGGAGTGTGACACAGCCAGTGACTGTCAGAAATCTGCCCACACCAGGTTATCGCCAAAAAATAAAGATTTGATTTTAAATATATATTTGTATGCCAATTTAAAACAGTTTAGTGATCTTATTTATTTTTATTCTATCTCAAAGGTCTTTTTTTTTTATATTGAACATGTGACCAGCAGCAGAGGACTAGAAGCTCCTGCTTATGTTTCCCTGCAGACAGGCTGGGAAAGAACTGACAGCTGTATATCAAATAGAAAAAAAAGGTACTTCGATTATTTTAATAATTTACAATTTTGTAATTTAATTAAATTACAGTGCAATCATCCACATACAGAAATATAAGGGCCAATGCAAAATAAAAGTGTGCGCTTAGTATCGCTTTAATCAAAATCATATCAGTGGTTTAGTTTACCCGCTTGAGATATATAGATATATAGATATATATAAAAATTGCATTTGGGTACAGTGTTGCATAACTGTGTAATTGTCAGTTGAAGTAACGCAGTGCCGCATTGCAGAAAGTAGCCT
>BLSH010343011.1:412464-426722 GCA_018402905.1 Glandirana rugosa
ACCTAAGCTATGCCTGCTAACTTCTTAACCGTTCTGTAGAAGCTTTTGTAGTTCCATATAAGGTTCAGCAAAGTTATTTTCCCAGTAGGAATATACCTTGATGTTTTCGAAGATGTCTTGCCAATTCTTCAATCGTCCGTATCGAATCCAGAGCCTTTAAAAAATAAACAAACATTCTAAAAGCATATGCAGTTAATCTAAAGTCTAAACACACCCTCCAAATTTTTTTTTAATTATATGTACACACACACACACACACACACTATACTATAGGATCAAGTTTAATCACTTCTGACTGAATTTTTTCCACCTTTAGCCACTTTAATACAGGGCACTTTCCCCTCTTCCTACCCAGGCCGATTTACAATTTTCAGAGCGGTTGCATTTTAAATGACAGTTGCCTGGTCATGCAACACTGTACCCAAACATTTTTAATATTTTGTTCCCACAAATAGAGCTCTCTTAGTAGTTGATCACCACTGGGGTTTTTATTTGCTAAACAAATAAAAGACCAAACATTTTGGAGAAAAAAAAAAAAAAAGTTTGTTATAAAATGTTGTAAATAAGCAAGTTTTCTCCACTAATGGGCATTGACTAGCACCGATGAGGCACTGATGAGGAGGCACTGGCAGGCATTACTGATGGGCACCACTAATTGACACCATTGGTGGTCCTGGGTGGGCATCCTCAGGGGGGCTGCACTGATAATCAGCGCAGATCCGTCAGGACAGCAGACGATCTACTCACGTCTGTCAGTGCGAGTAGAGGAAAATACACAGCATTTCTTGTTTACACTGATCAGCTGTGATTGGACACAGCTGATCACATGATAAAGAGCCTATGTCAGAGGCTCTTTACCAAGATCAGTGATGCAGTGTATCAGACTAACAAACCACACCAACAATGGCCGCGCTGCGTACCCCCGCGGGCGGGCGCGCGCTCGCGGCTTAGGCTACTTCAGGTCATAGGACATCCAGTCAGGATAATGTAACCACTTTGCCCACGTCATTCTGTTATATTGTGGGTGGGCAGTGGTTAACGTGCCTTATAATCTGTTCAATTCAATTAGAAATAAACTGAAATCTTTAACCCCTTTTACTGCCAGGTCTGCAGGTCATACAGACCTTACAGTGAGCAGTTTTACACACACTCTCGGTGGCTGCAACAGACTGTCAGATGGAAGAGATCTTGCAGCTGGGAAGTGGCCTGTTTGCCTCCAAACGCCCCCAGTTAATGGTGTGCCCTGGGTGCTGACAGGTAAAGCTATGTGGGCGTAGTCAGTGTCACTTTCATTGATGTCAGGTGTGTACTTACTTAGTTAACATCAGTTTCACTGAATGGCTAATTTGAACACATTCACATCCTGAATTATAATCGGGTGTGTACACTTATGCACTAGTGTGAACCCAAGCTAAAGAGATCAGATTTTATTGAATTGCACAAATTGGGTAACAAAAGGTGAAAAAAATTCCAAAGTGAATCTTTGTCTGACTGGATTACATCTCAAAAACCTGGCATTTTTACAGGGATGTGTAGACTTTTTACATCAACTATATATTTGCATCCAATTCACAAGCAACAATATAAAAACTATGACTTGCAAAGTGCATATAAAAAGGATACCTCAGCTGTTTCAAGACCATCAAATGTCAGGCAGATATCCAAGTCACTTTCTATAAACCCAAAGCCATTTTTTGAGGAACCAAACAAGTTAAGTCTTGCTCCTGTAGAACACAAAAAAGGAGAAAGCCATCTATAAATGTGTCCATGTCAAATATGTACACATCCCTGACCAGAAATCATTCTCAGTATATAAAAACTGTTCAACACAATCTTTGTAGAACTTCTTCGCATTAAAATGTAATGCCACATTTTTAAGTTTCATTGAAATGTGTGAAACCCTCCAGGATATGGAAGGCAACACTACACCTTTCATTTTAGAAGTCTGGCTAGTGCTGCAATATTGAGGGAGACCTTTGATCGCTGACTAGTTCTCTATGGAGAGTTATCCTGTGATCAGTGGGCCCCTCTTTTCTGATTTTCCATGGTCTATCTTGGCGTGGTGTTCTGTGATTTCCTGGAGGTGGGAGTCTCCTCTGTGGATTCTCAAGCATTGCCACAGTCACTTTTGTTTCGTGGCACTAAACATCCCTGAGGAAGATACGTTGAAATGCGTTTGATGTCCCTTTCCATACTTAACTGTTCATTAGAGATAAATTACAGTAGATGATATTGGGTATCACCATCTTGTAAACAATGTTGTGTCATAATATTGTATAATCTATTGTTATTTGGAGCCTCATTGAGGTTTTACCTTTCTTTTAAACCGTTTACTAAAATAAAATTTACATTTTTATACAATTCATGTAGTATTTCAGTTGCCGTATAAGTCCTAAAAATAAGAGGAATTGTTTTTTGGAACCTCTGAGACCATATAAGGCTGACCTCATTCTACAAATGTTAGCTGTCTTTCATGCTGATCAAATGGTTTGAGCCACAGGCCTGTTTCAGGTCAGTGCCTTAAATTGAGATCAAGTGAGAGGAGAGAGAGAGAGATCGCTAGGAAACTAGTACTTTTAAAAGCGGACAAAATGCCACCCTGATATACTTCTTAGTACAGGTTTTTATTTAAGCCAATATACACTGTGCTGTGTGGATTGTCTGCATATTTACCCATAAATTCACGTCTTATAAAATCTTCCAGATCCTGCCGTATATGTTCCCTGGCTTTACCCTCTAGTGCTGATGGAGAAAAATCCGCTATGGGACAAGAAGGGTAATGGTAAGAAAGGCAAGTATATTTAAAGTACACTTCTGATAAAAAAAAAAAAAAAATAATTGCAGACTTGCTTGATTCAGTACATTGACAATAAACCTGCCATCATAAGTACCGTATTTTCCGGCGTATAAGGCAACTGGGCGTATAAGACGACCCCCCTAATTTTCCAGTTAAATCATAGGGTTTGCCCTATACTCGCCGTATTAGACTACCCCCCTTCCGAGTCATATATAGTACTGTAGCTTCGGCTACATACAGAACTTCCCTATTAATCTTTTAGCCCACTGGATGTGCAATACAGTACCGGTACTGTAACTTCAGCTACATACAGAACGTCCATATAAAATGTTTAGCCCCCTGGATGTGTAATACTGTAGCTTCGGCTACTTACAGAACGTTCCTCTGCTGTAGTACTGCATGTACCGCACTGAGCCAATCACGACAAGTGGTGCATTCTATTAATGCATACAAAGCCTGCTCGGATTGCCTGAGTAAGAGGCGGGCTTATACAACCTTTGCCAATCCGAGCAGGCTTTGTATGCATTAATAGAATACACCGCTTGCCAAGATTGGCTCAGTGCGGTACATGCAGTGCTACAGCAGAGGAACGTTCTGTAAGCAGCCAAAGCTACAGTATTACACATCCAGGGGGCTAAACATTTTTTATGGACATTCTGTATATAGCCGAAGCTACAGTACCTGGCGTATAAGACGACCCCCGATTTTTGGGGGATGTTTTTTAGAAACAAGAATATAGCCAAAATCTAAATGAACATGCCTTTTATTTTTATCAAAGGATAGCATTGGGGTGGGCAATACATTTTTCACTCGATCACCTGCTTTGGATGAATAATCTAATCACCTCTGTAAATGTTTTTTATTTCATGCACAGAAAAATTGGTCACATCTAAAATGTTCGCTCTTACAATGGGCCGATTTATGGTTTCCTTAACCACTTGCCGGCCAGGCTTTTTCTGGCACGGTTTATAAATGTAACCACTTCTTGACCGCGTCTCATACATTTACTGCTGCACTGTGGCAGCCCTGTGCGAATCGCCGTATATAGACGATTCGATGTCTGCCAGTGACCTGCGATCGCCTAATACAGAGGCAGAACGGGGAACTGCCAATGTAAGCACGGCAGTTTCCCGTTCTGTCAGGGGACAGGACAGTGATCTACTGATCCTTGTAATCTGGATCAGTTAGATCCGTCATGTCCCTGCCAGCCCAGCCCCCACACAGTTAGAACACAGTGAGGGAACATATTTAACCCCACGATTGCCCTACAGTTTAACCCCATTCCCTGCCAGTGACATTTATACAGTAATCAGTGGCTATTTTTAGCTCTGATCGCTGTATAAATGTCAGTCCCAAAAGTGTCAAATCTGTTCGCCACAATATCGCAGCCTCAATCGCCATTACCAGTAAAAAAAAAAAAAAAATGCCATAAATCAATTCTCAGTTCATAGAAGGGATAACTTTTGCGCAAACCAAACACTTTTTGCGATTTTATTTACCGAAAATATGTAGAATATATTTTGGCCTAAACAAAAAAAAAAATTAAAAAAAAAATTGTTCGATATGTATTATAGCAAAAAGTAAAACATTTTTTTTTCAAAATGGTCGCTCCGTTTATAGCGCAAAAAATAAAAACAGCAGAGGTGATCAAATACTACCAAAAGAAGCTCCATTTGTGGGGGGAAAAAAAAAAAAAAAGGACGTCAATTTCGTTTGGGTACAACATCGCACAACCGTGCAATTGTCAGTTAAAATGACGCAGTGCTGAATTGCAAAAAGTGCTCTGGTCAGGAAGGGGGTAAATCCTTCCAGGACTGAAGTGGTTAAATCAGTATTGTTTGCTAGAAAATTACTTCTAACCCCCAAACTTTTTTTTTTTTTCTAGCAGAGACCCTAGAGAATAAAATGACAATCGTTGCAACTTTTTTTGTCACAAGGTATTTGCAATTGCAACATGTCACGCTTTAAAATTGCGCACGCTCGTGGAATGACAAATTACAGCACTTAAAAATGCTTTAAACACCTTTACAGGTTATCTGTTTAGAGTTTGAGAGGGGGTCTACCACTAGAATTATTGCTCTTGCTCTAACTTCCGCAGCAATACCTCACGCGTGGTGCAAATACCGTTTACATACACGTTCGCTTCTGCGCGCAGGGATGGGGGCATTTTACTTTTTTTTTCTTTTACTGTGTCCCTTTAATTTTTTTTTTTTTTTTTTAATCACTTTTATTCCTATTACAAGGAGCAAGGATAGTAAACATCCCTTGTAAAAGAAATCAGGGTGACAGGTCCTCTTTATGAAGAGACCCCAAATCTCTTTTTTTAACCTTTAAAAGCAAAAAAAAAAAAAAAATTATTTTACATCCAGCCTAGACTGAAGTGGAGTCATGACGTGGCTTCGGTCCTCCAAAGCCAGAGGCGAACAAAGTATCTACTCTGATCGCCCATGGAAGCAGCCGGCAGCACCATTGGATGAGGTCTCAAGCGAACCGGCGGAAACTAAGTCCAAGAAACCCCAGCACTTCGGAAAGTTTCCAGCAGCTCATGAGCCACTTAGAACAGTTTCATTAGAAAGCCAGCCGCCGGCTGCAAAAAATACCAGGGCTATGGCTGATCTCTTCAGCCATAATCCTGGCAAACAACTTGCAAGCCACAATGTATATATACACACACGTATTGCGGTTGGCAAGTGGTTAAATAGACTTATGAAGCAAAACATGTGTGACCTGGTCCCTATGGATGCAGTTATTGCCTTACTCACATGCTGCAAACCAACTCTACACAAGGCATTGAACAGGTTCAATTTCACTGTCCAAGAAGTACTAAGTAGTTAGGAAACAACTACTTAAAATATGACACGGGTGTTTTGCTTTGCGATAGACATGCTATAAAACAGATCTAAAATCAACTTTAAATTGCTATACCATGAACACTACCTCTATGGAAAAGGAGTTTCAGGACATACTAAAATATTACAGTACAATTAGGAGTCTACTTACTGTAACACTGCATACAAACTTGATCCAAAATTTGGGAAAACTTGGATGTTAAAGGTGGCAAGGGTTCCAGTTCAATTTTTTTAAAGTCTTCTGGGCAATCTTTTTTTCGATGTCCCTCTTTCTTACACAAGTTACACACGACCGTAGGCCGCTAGGTTCCAAAAATAAACACACATTGTACACATTAAGAATTTCAGAGGACTGGCCTATCAAACCAATGTTTTTTTAGGCAGCATGCAACCCCATCACAAACTTGCAGCCATTAGCCAGTTTAAGCCTCCTTCACACGCCTGTTTAGCCTCTTACACAGATTCCAGATTCGGCTGGAAAGACCGAAGCATGTGAAAAGCAGCAGTAGCCTATTGACAGGCTGACAGCAGCCATTGCTGCTACCGTGTGGCCACACCCCAAGCGGTTACCTGCAGTTAGGGACGGGTGTCTGAGCCTGGATGCAGGTAACAATCATCACCTGCTGTCAGCCTGTTAATACTTTGTATAGGCTTAGTGGTTGCCACTGTTCACATGCACTTGTCATTCCAGCAGCAAGAATCTTCTGATTCTTGCCACTGGAATCTGGTGTATGCGGCTAAATGGCCATGTAAAGGAGACCTAAAAATTTACATTAAAAAGAGGCCTCAGCTTTATTCCAATTGATAAATGTTATATGGCTTTAGATCAATTTACAGCCGAGAACTTCCTTTTATCATCAGAGATAAAATTACTGTTAATAACCAAAATAGGTTTACATTTTCTGGAATTTTATTAAATGTGGCCCTACACTAAACGCAATCCCTTGTATTTAATTTCATTTGGCCATAGGGTTACAGGGGGATAAGGAATAATAGCATTAGGTCTTGTCAGTAGTTTCATTGAACAATACAAGAAGCTAGCATGAAATTCAGCATCCCTACTGCCCCCTCTTCCCCAAATGACCATCACCTTATAAGGCTTGTGCATCAACAGTAACTAGATTTGGGGACAACTTTTAATGTCACACTTTTTAGAAGTAGGTTATGTATATGGGGAAAAAAAAACAAAAAAAAAAAAAACAAACACATACAACAACCTCAGGAGATGAATAGTGAAAATTTGGTGGTCTGAATATTACAGCAGATTCACCAATGTCTTCTGCTGACTGGACTGAGCAGATCTAAACCCACAATCTATAATCAGGAACCTACAAATATCTTATTACCTGATTAAATTAATTTTGTGTAATATTATACATACTATACACACACACTATATAACTATATATATATATATACACATATATACACACACACATACATAAACACACACTTGTATACAAAAGTTTAGGAACCCCTGACAATTTCCATGATTGTCATTTATAAATATTTGGGCGACTGGATCGTCAATTTCATTTTGATCTATCAAACTGAAGGACACAGTAATTTCAGTAGTGAAATGAAGTTTATTGGATTAACAGAAAATGTGCAATATGCATCAAAACGAAATTAGACAGGTGCATAAATTTGGGCACCCTTGTCATTTTGTTGATTTGAATACCTGTAACTACTTAGCACTGATTAATTGGAACACACAATTGGTTTGGTGAGCTCATTAAACCTTGAACTTTAGACAGGTGCATCCAATCATGAGAAATGGTATTTAAGGTGGCCAATTGCAAGTTGTTGTTCTCGGACTCTCCTCCGAAGAGTGGCAACATGGGGGCCTCAAAACAACTCTCAAATAACCTGAAAACAAAGATTGTTCTACATTATGATTTAGGGGAAGGCTACAAAAAGTTATCACAGAGATATAAGCTGTCAGCGTCCACTGCAAGGAACATAGTGAGGAAATGGAAGACCACAGGCACAGTTCTTGTTAAGGCCAGAAGTGGCAGACCACATAAAATATTGGAGAGGCAAAGGTGAAGGATGGTGAGAACTGTCAAAAACAGCCAACAGACCACCTCCAAAGACCTACAACATCAACTTGCTGCAGATGGTGTCACTGTGCATCGTTCAACAATTCAGCGCACTTTGCACAGGGAGAAGCTGTATGGGAGAGTGATGCAAAAGAAACCTTTTCTGCACACATGCCACAAACTGAGTCGCTTGAGGTGTACAAACGCACATTTGGACAAGCCAGCTTCATTTTGGAATAAGGTGCTGTGGACTGATGAAACAAAGATTGAGTTATTTGGTCATACAAGGGGCATTATGCATGGCGGCGAAAGAACACAGTGTTCCAAGAAAAACACTTGCTACCCACAGTAAAATTTGGTGGAGGTTCCATCATGCTGTGGGGCTGTGGCCAGTGCCAGTACTGGGAATCTGGTTTAAGTTGAGGGTCGCATGGATTCCACCCAATATCAGCAGATTCTTGAGAATAATGTTGAGGAATCAATCACAAAGTTAAAGTTACGCCGAGGCTGGCTATTTCAACAAGACAACGACCCAAAACACTGCTCAAAATCTACCCTAGCATATTTGCAGAGGAACAAGTACAATGTTCTGGAATGGCCCAGTCCCCAGACCTGAATATCATTGAACATCTGTCAGGTGATTTGAAGCGGCCTGTCCATGCTCGGCAACCCTAACTGAACTGGAGAGGTTTTGTAAGGAGGAATGGTCCAAAATACATTCATCCAGAATCCAGACACTCATTACAGGCTATAGGAAGCATCTAGAGGCTGTTATTTCTGCTCTACTAAATATTGATGTGATTTTTCTGTTGGGGTGCCCAAATTTATGCACCCGTCTAATTTTGTTTTGATGCATATTGCATATTTTCGGTTAATCCAATAAACCTCATTTCACTACAGAAATATTACTGTGTCCTTCAGTTAATAGATCAAAATGAAATTGCTGATCCAAACACCCAAATATTTATAAATGACAATCATGGAAATGGTTAGGGGTTCCTGAACTTTTGCATACAACTGTGTATATACATATATACACACACACATTTTATATATGCGAATGTATTCTTACCTTGCCTCTGGTGAAAGTAGGCTTGCTAAATTCATAAAATAGAGTAGCATTCTCAGTGCCGCAGCTTTCAGTGGCCAATTGCTTGGGATCTTCATCTTCTAAAGTATCATGAAGTTCTGTATTATCTTTTTCATTGCCTTTTAAAATCTTAGACACAGGTTCTGTCTGCTGGTCATCTTCAGACAACATATCATCTGCTGAACCAGTATATGTGTTTTCTAGTTCTTCATCTGCTGTAAGACTATCCAAATGCTCTCTTTGATTTAAAAGCAAGCTATTTTCTTCATCATCTTCATCCTCATCGGAATTCTCATCTGCCAGATCAAACCTTTGGGTCTCAAAATCATGTGCAATCTCCTCTAGCTCATCAGTTCCCTCTGTGCTTTCTTCATCCAAGTCCATCTTTTCAGCATACATTTTGGCTCTCCCCAAACTAAAGTCATGACCTTCCGCTCCCCCTTCAAAGTCAGAAAGGCTGTCCGTTTCTTCATTTCCTGCCACATGAGCCTCAACACTCTCACTGTCATCATCAAAGCCATGGCCAATCAAAATGTAATCACTTTGTCGCTTTTCCTTTGGTACAGGGTGGTCACTATCGGACCCTTCATGAGCACTATCTAGATCTTCACAGCTCTGGATGGCATATTTAGGGTTTGCCAAAGTCTCTTCTGTTATACATTCATCTTCAATAGTAAGATCAGGAAGTGTGTCAAACACTAGCTTTTTATTTACGGCTTTACGGTTTATGCCTTTACAGTGGTTCATGCTAAGTGAAGAAGCGTTCAATGTGTTATCTATAGCCAAATGTTCCAGTTTCTGACTTACATCAAGAACGAGGTTGGATTGTGGTTCACTTTCACCATCAGTCTTGCTTCGTATGCCTTCCAAACTGGAATTGGTAGGCTTCTTCTTTGTGGGTTTCTGAGACTTATTTTGTGGTATGGCAAAATATTTATATGTAGCCTTCAAACAGTGAAGCATGAACTCAAACACTAACTGACTGTTCAAGGATCTTGCAACATTCCTCTTAACAGAGTATGGATCTACATTTTAAAAATTAACATTGTTAGCCTTTTTATCATGTATATCAGATGCCATTTAAGACCAGAAAAGAAATATTACCTTCCACAGCAATACGTTTTTTGGGCCAGTCTTTCAGTTCTCTAGATATTTGCTCCTTAACACGAATACTGACAACAAAGTCACCCATATTGAACTCCAAAGCATAAAATCTTAACAGGTCAACCCACAACTGACCAACCGAGGCAGAACATTGTTTCTTGACAGGAAAGATGACTGGAACCTGCAAAAATGATCAAATACATTATTAGAATCAATTTTGTGCTTTGATGCCCTAGACCACATACATTATTATACAGGATTTATATAGTGCCAATAATTTGCGCAGTGCTTTACAATATAAAAAAGGGAGACAATGCAGCAACAATACAAATTTAATACAAGAGGGTTAGGAAGGCCTGCACCTGGAAGCTTAGTCTAAAAGGGAGGGGCTGGTGGGAGAAAAAAAAAATGTAATAACCGAGGAATGAACTGATCGTAAAAATAAGGTATTTGGTTATTAGCTGAAGGCAGGATAGGCTTCTCTGAAGAGATGAGTTCAAGGATCAGCTAAAAGTTGAGAGAGTAAGATAGCCAGACAGATTGGGGTAGGCAGTTCCAAAGGATGGGAGAAGCTCTGGAGACCAGCATGGGAGGAGACAAGAGAGCTTAAGAGCAAGAGGAACAGAGGACGGTTTGGGTGATATTGGGAGACAAGACTGGTGACGTAGCTAGAGGCAGAGTTGTAAATAGCTTTTTATGTTCTTGTTAAAGTTCAGAATTTTGTCGGGCAATGGGAAGCCAGTGGAAGGATTGGCAGAGAAGGGTGGCAGACACTGAGTGGTTAAGGTTGAAGAGTCTGGCAGCAGCATTCATGACAGACTGAAGAGGGGGTAGCCTGCAAAGAGGTAGGCCTATGGAGGAGGAAGTTACAAGGCGACCAAAGACTGGATTTTGGTCTGAAAGGACAGGTCAGAGCCCAGTATTTATATACATGTAAACTAAGGACACTAATGATACTGCCCTCTTATGGCAACATGCAAGATTTAGGTCCATGCACACAGTGCATTTGCCCAGCTCTCCTAAAAACACCTTTCCTCCTTGCAGCAGCGGTTTGGCAATATCTATCTATCTCACACTCAATGCTCTTTATTTCATTGACAATAATAAGACTTCATTCTGATCACTGAAATCATTAAATGAGCAAGAGATTGGAGCTCCTAGTCTTAAAGGCAGGTTTTTCTGCCAAAACACTGCTACTCCTGGACGTGCTGGCAGTGGGTTGTTTTTCTGCCTCTAAACACCTTTGCATGCATGGACAAATAGGCCAAAACCATGGCATAGAATAGGCAAGTACGACTTTCAATATTTACATTGAAAGACAGCAAAACATACAAGACCACTATTAGGTCAAAACTAGGAAGAAAATGGGTTATACATACATGTCTAGTAAGAGACAACTTCTTATACTGTGAATCACATAAGTACAGAAACATTGAGATCCATCCATCTATAAAATGTTCAAGTTAGGGGAGCAACAAGCCCCAAAAAACATTTACAATACAAGCATAAAGATAGTACAAAATAATACAAACATTTAAACAATGGCATAAGGTATACAAAACTTGTGTGGGGTAGCCCAATTGTTAACCGTTAAGACAACAGCAAAAAGGAAACCGAGGGGAAGTGGAAAAAAGAGAAGGCCAACGGTCCCCAGAAAGGAACTCATCCATTCAGTTGCGCTGGCACCAGGAAAGTTACGGCTCCAGGAGTGAAAAGTCAAAGCTCAGTGGGAGAAAATGGTCCACCCAGGGCTGCCAAACTGATGTTTAGTGATCGTATCCACTACTGTAGCCTCAATTTTACGATGCATTATTGCTAGTATAATTCTAATCTTGGTCTCTAAGATACAAACGTGACAGGGTTTTCCAGGCCCTCGCTATCGCTTGCTTAGAAGCAGTCATAATTTGTATAGAAATTTTGATTGAACTTTGTGAGATTAGAGGGACAGTGGTTGAGCAATGCAAAAGTGGAATCAGGCCTTAAGGTAAATTGACCGAAGTAGCTACCATTTTAACCACTTTCCGTCTGTAGGACGTCATGACGTCCTGGACTTGGGAGTGGAGATCTCAGGATTATGCCTGCAGCTACAGGCATCATCCTGGTAATTTTTTTTTTCTCAGCCAGCGATCCCCTACAATGTAAAAGCCACACTAGTGGTTGATTAGTCACTGGATTGCTTTTACAGGCAACAGGAGGGGTCATCCTCCCCCTCCCACTGTCCACCGATGCATCTCCAGGCTCTCAAGATCAGGGAGCCAGGTTACCAGAGCTGGCCATGGACCGGTATGTCCCCAGCCCTCTCTGATACTGGAGACCAGAAGAGACTTTACATGAATTAAACGGATTCAGTGTTTAGCTGTGGCCAATCACAGCTAATCTCCATAATAAACACTGAATCAGTTTAATTCAGTAAAAATGGTTGCTCATTCCAGTGACTAAGGATGGGCTCAGGCGTGTTCGCAACTCCTTGTGCCCGAGCCAGCCAGGAAGTTTGCACTGCACTGATCACAGGCAGTGAGACATTTCCCGAACAGGGACTGCACAGGTCGGGAAATATCTCACTGCCTGTGATCAGCGCAGTGCAAACTTCCTGGCTGGCTCGGGCACAAGGAGTTGCGAACGGGCCCGAGCCCATGCTTAGTCACTGGTATAAGCAACCATTTTTACTGAATTAAACTGATTCAGTGTTTACTATGGTGATTAGCCACAGCTAATCACATGCTACAGAAGGGCTGCGATTGGCCCTGTCTGTACCATATGATACATGAACATAAATTTACACAAGGGGCACATGGCCTAGTGCATGATCCTCAATAAAATATATTTTTTTTAAAAATCCATAAATAACATACTCAAACATAGGCTTGAATACAGGCATAGCATAAGACCACCATCAACGTCTGTCTCGTGTGCTTTCCCCA
Organism: Glandirana rugosa; assembly: GCA_018402905.1. NCBI lineage: Eukaryota > Metazoa > Chordata > Amphibia > Anura > Ranidae > Glandirana > Glandirana rugosa. Next base: position 425,268 of record BLSH010343011.1, read on the forward strand.
AAGGGGCTGTCTCGAGCTGGCAATGGCTTTACCATATGATCAATGTGACCAATGACAGCTAGCAGCACCATTGTACACAATGAATGGCATGAAAGGAAGCCCTCCATCATATACCAATGTCATGTGATCTGCTTTGATTGATCAGTGGGCTGGCACACTGAATATGAATGTATGCCAATTCTTTATTGCCAGAAATAAAAAAAAAAGTCTTCTGATCTTAAACACAGTTTCCCGGTATTAATTTTATGGCCAAGGAGAAAGGCGTTAATACTTTCTGAACATCTTCTCAAGAGTCCTCCTCTCAGCCTCCAGGCCATCAGATGGAGGAGCCAAAAATTCCAAACAATTCTGTAGAATCCATGGACAACTGACTGGCCAAGACTTCAGAGCCTAGCTATTTTTTAGACTCATATCCAAATTACTTCTGCTTGGTCCTGGATGATCTTCCGCATCACTAGGGGTTGCAAAGATCTTGGGGGGGGGGGCGGCAAACCACCCAAACTGGACCCTTAAAGGGGAGCTCCAGTCTTTCCCAAAACATTTAAACATAGCTATCCCTGCAAAAAGGGGCCAGCCTGAAGTGATCTAGGGGAATTTTCTGACCAACGTTCCACTTTAACTTCCCTTTTAGAGTTTGCAAAGTGCTACCCTTAGCTCTCGCAAACAGTACAACTCCTGGCATACATCAGTGCTTAAGTTCCATTAGATGCGAGTAATGACGTTGTGTTTTGACCACCTCTTCACTTGCCTATTCATAAACACAGCGATTTATGAATAGCTGGAAATAAATAAAATCGGCATTTAACAGAACTTCTCCACTAGAAGTACACCAGGAGCTGTACTATTCAGGAAAGGCAAGAAACCATTTTGTAAACATTGGTTTCAAATTTGGGATTTTTATTTAATATAAAGATTAAAATAGGTACAGAACATTTATTTTTTTTTAATTTAAAGTAGAAGTGACAGTGACTGGGTTTGGGACAATCCATGTAACGCTGACAGGATTTATTAAACAATTGACTTTATGCATATATGCATATAAGTTTTAACCATTAACCACTTGCCGACCGCCGATCGGCATCTGACGGCGGCAAAGTGGCTCGTTCCCGCAAATCGCCGTCATACGACGGCGGCTGCGGGAACAAGTTTAGTGAGCGCGCGCTATACGTATATACGTATTTCAGTTAACAAATTATTTAGGACAGTCGCAATGTACCTAACAGGGTTTGGGTCAGTGACAGTGAAGATGAAATTTAATTTTTTTTTATTTACAAGACATGGATAAAATTAGAAATATAATTTATTTTTAGGGTTTAAACTTTGGTTACAAATGTTTTACCAAAGAACGGAAAGGACTTATCATGTCGAGGACCACATGAAGATCACCTCTTCAAGACAATTTACGGCTAAAATAAATAAAGGTCGATAAGTATTTAGCGACACAAATACTTATCC
>BLSH010343011.1:426732-446675 GCA_018402905.1 Glandirana rugosa
GATCGCCGCCATTATTAGTAAAAAATAAAAAAAAATTAAAAACCCCAAAAATGAATTCTCATCATCCGTAAACGCGACCACTTTTGCGCAAACCAATCAATAAACGCCGATTGCGATTTTTTTTATCGCAAATATGAGGAAGAATATAAATCGGCCAAAAACGGTGAAAAAAAATGTTTATATTTTTTTTTTTGGATTTGTATTTTAGGAAAAAGTAAGAAATTTGGGTTTTTTTGCAAAATTGTCGCTCTTCTTTTGTTTATAGCGGCGATCAGAAATGACGCAGCGGTGATAAAATACCACCAAAAGAAAGCTCTATTTGTGGGAAAAAAAGGACGCAAATTTCGTTTTGGTACAATGTCGCATGACCGCGCAATTGTCAGTTAAAGCGACGCAGCGCCGAATCGCAAAAAGGGCTCCAGTCCTAAAGCTGGAAATCCTTCCGGGGCTGAAGTGGTTAAACAAAACAAAACAAAAAAAAAAAGTCTCCAACTACAAAAAGTTTGATTAGGATATTCTAGCAAAATATATTTTACTTTCCTGATGAATGTCAGTTAGTGCAAACAAAACTACTTACTTTTCCTTTTAACTGGCATTGCTCATTTAGGAGATTCTCGCCATCTCCAGCAGCAGTCTGTATCCAAGTCACAAACTCATTGTCAAGCTCACCCAAGCTGAACTGTCCCAATTTGGACATGGAAAAGCCTTCAATCTGAAATAAAAAATGTAAGCCCTTTTCAAATCTTGTGTTCAGTTTTAAAAGACTTTTTTTATGCAAGCAGTGAAGTAACGGAATATGACTTGGTGTCAGCCACCTACAGTCCCTGTACAACAGAGCTCAGACAGAGAAGGAGACAAGAGACATCCGAAAGGAGAATGTAGATTGAGATTGTAGAGTGAAAGAATACAGCTCATCAGTGTGCTACTTCTCCTTTCACAGTCCAACTGCAACTGAACAGTGGCAGAGAAAAAAAAGGAGTTCTTCTGACAATGTACTCTGTGGCATAAATGTAAATCGCAAGATAGAAAAATACTTTTGCAGGTAAAAAGGCTCCTGGAGAATTAAATATTTATAAGTGTTGTGAGGTTTTCAACAGTGTAACTCTAAATACACCTTAATCAACATCACGGTGGAATTTTAAAGATTTAGATCATTGCAAACTGGCAGTACATACCCATGATCCCAAATACACAGGTAGAACAGACTCCTTTCTTTGTTGAAGGAAGAACACAACCATGAGAGCAAGTACATATGGCGGCAAGCCCCCTTCTTCAGGTCTGTCTATGCCACAAAGCTGCAGACAAAGTGTTAAGAGAATGTTCAATACTAAAACACAAAAGATATGCAATATAACTGAAAAAAATGGAAACAGGTGTCTATATGGCAACAAAAGGAGAAGAAGAAAAAAAAAAGCCACCTGATCCTGAACACACATTGCATGTAGGATTCAATAGATATCGTTTTTTCAGACCCACTGCCATCTCACAATTAAACATTGAGGACACATCAGAGTTCACATGGCACTAAGAAAATGCCCCTTTAAGGAAAATTTGAAGCCAGAGTGGGAGGTGACTGCTTGGCAGTCTCTGACTTTAATCCTTTAAGTCCAGTCAACAGAAACAAGCAAATTAAAGTCAGCGTGCAGTTTAATACCTTACATACTTGCTGGTAGCTTTAGGGCTCTTGGGTGCACTCTACATGGTGTGTGACCTTATGCACAGCACTTTTTTTTAATAGCTCTGTTTACAGGAGCCATCTGGCTAAAACCCTGTACAGCCTGCTTTGGGAGACCAGGGCCACAGCAACTAGATTCAAGATTGAGAGCGGTGTGGACTGGTGATATTGCGTGAACTCAGAAGTAGTCAGCCCTAAGCCCTTCACAAGCAGCTCTGCGTCCATGATCTGTGTGGACTGGTGGCATCAGGGGTCACTATCTCACTACCATCACATAGCTGGATTCTTCTCTGTAGGTCACACAAACATGTTCTGTGTTTATTTTTACTTTTTAAAACTTTGCAATTAAAAACTTCTTGAAACCAAAAAGCATATTGTGTGACATATTGGATATCCCCACGCATGTGCCAGAGGTAGACATCAATAGGGATTAACTAAAGTGATCACCTTTAAAGTTTTTCTAAATTACACTGTGATCATATCATGCCATTATACATCTACTGAACGTTCCAAGACCAGTGTACACTTTTTTGAAGTTTTAGTAAATCTATCAGCAATAAATTCAAAAGGATTCATAACAAAAAGAATAAAACTGCATAACAGTAAGTGCATTTACCTTTGCCCAGTATCTAAAAGCCACAACCAGAGGTATGAGCCTTAATTCCAATAAGCCCAAAGTAGTGAGCAGGTTGGTGGTAAGACAAGCATTTTCATTGCCTGCACTTACTTTACAAAGACGACCACTATTGAAAAAGAAGGAAGAATTAAGATTTTCCTTAGTGTTATATCGATTAGTAAATTTGATACTGTACATAGAGAAACCAAAAAGTGCAATGGGTCTTAAAGGTTACTCCTGTGTGCAGCCAAACACTGGCAGGTACTCTATGCAAACAGCTAATTTGAACCTAAAGCCTGCCCATTCAGCAGGAATCGGCTGAGATTCAAACCATGTGCAGGTAGGCTGAATGTACCAAAGTCGATTGATTAACTTGGGTACAACCAGCTTGCCGGATATTACATGCGATTACTGATAGTGGCCGTTATAGCTGCTAGCAATAATCACTGCGTAATCCTGGTGGGGATGGCTTCCCTCACCCGAAGAACAAAATGGCTCCATGGGAGGGATTTCCCATTAAACAGACTGTTGATGGGGGAATCTAGGCATTTTTCTTTCCCGCAACCCTTGGAAAATTGCTTTAGTCTATGGCCAGCTTAAGAGTTCAGTGTTCTGGCATATCTCTTAGATTGTTTGAAATAAAAGCTAATCACTGGAACAGAGGATAATGGGGAAATCTCAGCACACTGGTAGAACAGGATGAATAGTCAAAAAATGTGCCCAAATGGGAGGATCATGGGCCAGCCGGAAAGCTGCACAAAGGCAGCTAGCCAGTCTACCAGCTGAAACAGTAAGGGAAGTTCGAGCACATATTTTGGCAGTTATTCAGGGCAAATACAGGAGTTTATCAAATGAGCCACTTTTTTTGCCTAGACTTCAGTGCCCATTCGACTTTGCGGCGCCACACCGATTTTCAAAAGTAGATCCTGCACTACTTTTGGCGACTTCGGGGGCAGTTTCAATAGACATCGGTGCATGAACACACACGTGTGAGGGATTTAGCCTCATGCACACTGGACGTTTTTACAGCTGCTCCTAGGGGCATCTGGCAGTTTTATTCCTGCCTCTAAACTCTCCTGCAGGTTACCCTTTGCTAAAGCATATGTCCGCATGGGACACATGGGTGTTTAGTGGCAGGAGCTTTTAGAGGCAGGAAAAAACCCACTGTCAGTGCATCCAGGAGAAGCAGAGTTTGGGCAGAAAAACGCTTGACGCTACCAAAAGCTGCTAGGTGCGTTTAGCACTTGAGCGTTAATTCATTTCAATGGCCAGAATAAATTTATTCTGGCCAATGAAATTAACGCCCAAGAGCTTGACACTTGTAAAAGCTCCTAAAAACTGAAATGCGTCAGGCATTTTTTCTGCAAAAATGCTGCTGGCTTCTAGGAGAGTTAAATAAACATTCTGTGTGCATGAAATCTTATTACCAAAACACATTTTACTATGAGGTTTCAGAATAGTTGAAAAATGTACAAAAAGTGTTCTAACCTCCGCTTTTCTGTACAAACCACAACAGGCACTCTTGCATGGAAGTCGGCATCAAAGTCTACGAACAAATCTAGAATTGTAAAAATGGATATACTCGTTAGAGAAAAACAAACATACGCTTGTAAAAAAAGTAGGCAAGTCTGATCTCTCTCACCAAAACATATCTGTACTGTAAACACAAGACAACCTATCTCATATGTAACTTAGTGCGGGTAATGAAGAGCATGGAGGTGATGAGCAATGCCCCCAGGCCCAATGAACAGCATCTAACGATTCTACAATACATATGCACTGGGGTGAATGCATTTCCTTTTGTTGCATAGCCTAGAATGATGATTTTTATAGTGAACCTATCCTTTAAGGCAAGACTACATTTTAATGGGGGTGGGGGTGGGGGGGTAGTTTTTTTTTTAACCTTCAAGGTACCTTGCTAAACAGAAAAAAAAAAAAAAAAAAAAAAAAAAAAAAAAAAAAAAAAGGTATGTGTGAATGGGAGTCTGCACTGAAACTGAATACGATCATTTGAGGCACTGACATGAAAAGAGTACTGTAGACCAGGAGTTCTGACTTAAAACGTAACATTACCCATAACAGTTTGATGACAATTTTCTTTAACCACACACATGCATGCATTCCACATTAATTATGCTATCAAAATTAAGATAGCCCATATATTAACCACTTGCCGACCAGCTGCCGTCATACGGCGACAGGTTGGAGTGTCCCCACAAAAAGACCTACTGGTACGTCACCCCTTTAAATTGTTACAGCAGGCGCGTGCCCGCTGCGCGCGGCCGTGATCTCCGCCGGCCACCTGCGATGGCGGGATAGAGACAGAACGGGGATCTGTTCGTGTAAACAAATCCCCTCTATATCACGGAAGTGGAGAGAGATCTGTTGTCCCCAGTAATCGGAAACAGCCTTCTCTCTCCTCCCCCAGTCAACACAACCCCCACACAGTTAGAAACTCCTTCCAGGGAACACAATTAACCCTTTGATTGCCCACTAGTGTTATCCCCTTCCCTGCCAGTGATATTTATACAGTAATCTGTATTTTTTTTGTTTACAAACTATATTGGTATAAAATTATGGTACAGTTCAATAAGATCAATATAGTACAAATAAAGATTTTCCGTTACATTTCTTATAAGGATTGCAATATAAGATTACTATCAAACAAAATTATATAAATGTGATACATGGGGAATAGTGTTTTTCCTATTCTTATTTCAACTTTTTTTTTATGTACGTATCTTTTTCCAGCAAATATTACTATAACAATGTTAAGCAAATTTATAGGCTTTGAGTATTTTAAAGAGCTGTTAGAGAGTTCAGATATTTGATTAGTTTAACATTTTATCTCCATGTGAAAACCATGCATCACATTTTTTGTAGTATTTAATAGTATTGTATAGTAAAATGAACATTTTCCCATTCAATTAATGAAGATAATTCTAGTTTTTAATTGATGTTGGGATTGATGGGGCCTTCCAATTAAAGGCTATAAGCAAATTAATGGCTACACATATTGTGTGTATTAGTCTCATATGAGGAATTGATAGCCATTCAATATTTGAGACTTGAAGGCAGTTCTATTAAGCAAGTTATTTGCAAACCTGAGATCAGTATGGCAAAATCTTGTAATTTATTCCAGATTTGTGAAACTGTTACATTCCCAAAAAATATGGGTAAATGATCCGGGAAGGTAACAACCCCTAAAACATGGTTGGGGAACTGTGGGGAACATTTTATGTAGTTTAGAGGGGGTATAATACCACCCAGTAATGAATTTTATGGCGGTTTCTCCAATTATAATGGATCTGGTACTTTTTCGTAGATTTTCTATACAAGATTCCCATTCCTCTGAGGATAAATTGGTATTACATTTGTAATCAGCATATTTGTATAGCTCTGATCGCTGTATAAATGTCAATAGTCCCAAAACCGTGTCAAAACCGTGTCAGATCTGTCCAGCACAATATCGCAGTCCTGCTAAAAAATCGCAGGTCACTGCCATTACTAGTAAAAAAAAAATAAACATAAAATGAAAATGCCATAAATATATCCCCTATTTTGTAGGGGTGCTGAAATTAAATCAATGCATCACAATTTGGTCATCCGCGATGCGGCATCGATGCAGCGACTGCCCATAAGCAATTGGGGGGTGACATCATCCGACATGTGGATGACCTTGGCACAACGTGACTTGCAAATGACTTCTGTAATAGAAGTCAATGCAAGTCGCCCCCCCAAGTCGTACAGGAACCTTTTTCTAAGTCGGAGCGACTTAGAACAGTTTCAATTGCAGTGCATGGAGGCGACTTGTCAGGCGATTCAAGTCGTCTGACAATTCTATGTGTGAACCGCCCAGATGTCTTCCTAATTGTCAGACCCGTCATTGAAACCCCAAATTAAATTTTTAATTAGTAGATTAGTACAGTTATCCTTCATGCAGAGTTATGCAACATACCGTGGTGTCTCTCTCTGCGCTCGTTAACGCCCAGCCCACTTCTCTCCGCTCTTGTCGCCGGCAGATGTCAGTGGTGGATTCCACCGCCAACGTCTGCCAGAGACAAGAGGCGGGCGGCGCGGTAACGAGCGCCAAGAGAGACACACCACGGTATGTTGCTACATAACTCTGCATGAAGGATAACTGTAATAATCTAATAAATTAAAAATGTAATTTGGGGTTTTAATGAGAGGTCTGACAACTAGGAAGAAATGAGACAACCCACACCCACCGACACCCCTGTATCCTAATAGTGATGCATCGCGGAATCGAAGACCTGATAATCGTAACCGAATCGTGAGGCCAGTGAAGATGTGCACCCCTGCTATTTTGTAGACGCTATAACTTTTGCGCAAACCAATCAATATAGGAAGAAATTTGTTTTCACATTTTTTTTGGGGGGGGGGGGGGGGGTAAATAAAAAGGAAGCTCTATTAGTGGAGGAAAAAAAAAAAAAAAAGTCGTCAATTTTATTTGGGTATGTCGTATGTCAGTTAAACCGACGCAGTGCCGCATCGCAAAAAGAGCTCTGGTCAGGAAGGGGGTATATCCTTTCGGGTTGAAGTGATTTTAGAATGGTTGATTTCAAATTTCCTTTAGATTTACCTTAAACTATGTAATAGTTTAAGGTAAGTTAGTAGTAGGGCCTACCTGATTGCATACAAATTGAAAGTGTTTAGGTCTGACCTCAAATGGTTTTAGGGCTGAAACTAATCAACATAATCATAATAGACTATGAAAATAGTTATCAACTATTTTGGTAATGGATTAGTTGGCTTGCATACAGAAGGCGTTATTTCAGTGCAACACACACAGAGCTCAGTACACCGTCCATACATGTCAGTAAAGAGCCTTAGAACTTGTGAATGTGCAAGGAGCAATGCCAAGTGGGACATATAGTCCTGGACAGGAGAAAGGCGAGATTCTAAAAAGGCAGAAGTTTTTTGTTTTTTTTTACTTTGCGATAGGGGTACTCTATACCAGTGGTTCTCAACCTTGATCCTCAAGTACCCCCAATAGGCCATGTTTTGGGAATTTATCTTAGATGAAATAGCTGTTCAAAACCCTAAGCCATTGACTGATTTAAAGCACCTGTGCAAGATTAAGGAAAACCGGGGGGCATGGTCTGGAGCTTCATGGTGTAGGGTGCCTTGAGTGAGAGCTCCGCCATCCGAGATCCTGAATTGAAATCCTGGGAATTCAAATTAACCTCCAGCTTTCTCAAACCCAGTCATACCCTGTCACAGAGACCCCCTGGTATGCCCTTGGTCAAATCTAAGAAGTCTGCCGCTGCAGACAAGCTGGACAAGTACCGCCACGAGGAGTGGGACTCGGCCGGGGAAGATGGGGTCGCACCCTCCCCTGATGCTGAGGCGCCAGCGGGAGACACAGCAAAGATCCTGGAAGCAGTGTCCCTGTGTAGGACCTCCCTCACCTCGATGATTGAGGGCATAAAAGGTGGATATCCCTCTCCTTCGGCAAGATAACCAGAAATTACGGGAGAGAGTCACGGAGACGGAGCACAGGATTAGCCGAATGGAGGACGAGCTCCCGCCATTACAGGTCACTACAGAGCGGGTCCAGCAAAAGCTCAATGCAGTGCTACATAAGCAGGATGACATGGAGAACCGGCTTTGGAGGTGCAATCTCCGATTTGTCAGTCTCCGAGCAGGCGGAGGGCTCCGACCCTTCAACGTATTTGGAGAATCTGCTCATCAACACGTTAGGAAGAGAAACGTTTTCTACCTCCCTCGTGGTGGAGCAGGCCCACCGCATGGCAGCGAGACATCCTCCAAGCGGGGCCCCCCGCGCACACCCATTGCAAAGTTCCTTAACTTTCGCGACCGGGATACCATACTCTGCCTAACCAGAGAGAAGGACAACATCCCAGACGGCGATGGCTACGTGGCAGTCTTTCCAGACTTCTCTGCGGAAGTCCAGGAGAGGGCCCGGTTCACTAAAGTTAAACGGCAGCTCCGCGCCCGCCATCGCACTTACTCCATGCTATACCCGGTCCGCCAGTGGGTGGTGGTGGACAACAGAGCTCAATTCTTTGAAGATCCGGACTCGGCACTTTCATGGTTGGAACACCGAGCCGGGGCTGGACCTGCCCCTGAATGAGAGTGCCCCAGGCCACCGGACTGATCGAATCTCCTGAAGAGACTCATCCGCACCTGACTCGCCACCGAGGACTATGCCCACACATCTGGTCACCGTAAGTAAACAGATGCCACCGCTCCGAATATCTTTTTACTGAACATACACCGAGATCCTTACCACCCACTTATGATGCCCTCTGCTGCAGGCTCCGAAACGTGATGTATCTCCCATATCAATGCAACACTACTCCTGGATGGGGACGTGTTGCGGTCCCACCCGTACTCTTGTGTTGGAGCAAATAGAGTTGAACTGCTCCACTCGGGAAGTGCACTCCTTACCATAGTGTGCGCTTTGCAGTTATGGTTCTCCCCCCAACCCGCTGTAGTTTCGGTGAGACTCAAAGAAACTACCCAGACCCCCTTGTTTGACCTACACTCCGGGTCTTTAACACTTATGTTTTGTTTCCCTGGCCAGCTACTGCCTCACTGACTATAGTAAACGGCAGTGTGATGTTCCTCCTATGCTGGTCCAGTGTGTTAGAGGAACTGGTTTATGTGCATATTTTGTCACTGTTTTGCAGCTATATAACCTCGGTATACATTTCTCACATTTCTAAACACCAAAGATGTTACGCACTTATCTGCCCTTATATGTGTGAAAGAACTGTCTAGAGTATTAAGATTTTATGCAGTACATGCCTTTTTATACAACTCTACGATACAAACTGTACGGCGGACTACATGCCGCCACCTGCTAACTGTTCTCTGTGGATCCGATCGCAGCCCCTGGCGGTTTAACAATGTCATGGCTCCACTTAAGTTAATGCTCTGGAATGTCAGGGGTCTCGTGTCCAAACCAAAACGGCTGGCCGTCCTGAACCATCTTAAACACCTCAAGGCGGGAATTTCAGTATTAGTTGAAACCCATATCACTGGACATCTCCAGATGGCACTCAAGAGGCCTTGGGTGGGCTGGCTGTATCAAGCCCCCCACACAAGTCGCTCACGGGGCATAGCCATCCTGGTCGCCAAAACTTCAGCTGCTTGATCTGCGGTCGGATCCACAGGGTCAATATTTCTACGAGCACTAATAAGTGGTGTTGAGGTGCTCATCCTGGCCTTTTACATACCTCCCCACTTTCAATTTACTGTCGTGCGAGAGGGTGTGGCCTTCATGGCACAATTCTCCACCACTCCAGCTGTATGGCTCGGGGACTTTAATACAATAGTGGACCCGACCCTTGATAGACTCGGGCCCTCAGCCCCTGCTGTGCCCCTGCCTCAAACCACCAGATTTGATAAATTTCTACAGGAATTTACCATGACGGACACCTGGCGACACTGCCACCCAAGCACTAGACAATACACAAGTCTTACCCCCGCCCATGCGGCCATGTCCCGAATTGACTACATACTGATATCTACTACACTGCTACCCAGTTTGACAGGGGACGGCATTGATACCCGACTTATCTGACCATTCCCCCTGTTGGATCACTCTCGGCCTGAGAGCATCGGGGCTGCCTCCTACCTGGCACCTCAATCCCTTCTGGCTGACCACCCCCCCCAGACGCAGAAGGTTTGCAGGGAGTGGGAATTCTTCCGCACTAACGAGGGGACGGCGGGGGAGGTCTGGGAGGCATTCAAACTCCATGTGCATATGGTACGGTCAGGCCGCATAGTTAGACACAAGACCTCCTAAAGGGCGGTGGTGCAACAGGCGGAGGACCACCTGCAGTCGGCAGAGCAGGGGTTGCTGCGTGACCCCCCGCCTACGACGGCAGCTCAATTGCGGCAACAAACGAGGCTCCTCAACCAGTTGCACTTTGAGAAAGCCAAACAGCACATTTTCTTTAGCAGACAAAAGATATTTGAACACGGGGAGAGGGCTGGGAAGTTATTGGCATATATGGCAAACTTAGACCACACACCCCCAGTGGTGGTAAGCCTAAAAACAGCTGATGGTACCGTGCTCACCGACCCCAATCAGGTGACGGAGGAATTTAGGTCCTTCTCAGCCCTCTACACGTAACGGCCTTCCTACTGTCTATAGATTTCCCCAGTCTAACAGCTGAACAGGTTGAGCAGCTGGAAGCCCCAATCACCGCGGATGATATAGAAGAGGCCATGGCTAACTTGCCATCCTCCAAGTCTCCGGGCTCCGATGGACTACCCTTAGAGTTCTACTCCCTATTCCGCGAGGTCACTGTCCTCAAATTGCGTAAACTTTATACCCACATATTCACAACCCACTCCATACCGTCAACTATGAGAGAAGCCCACATCGTCCTAATTCCTAAGCCCGGTAAAGATCCCGCACTCCCCGAGTCATATCGCCCCATTTCCCTGCTGCAGCTGGACATTAAAATTCTAGCCAAAATCCTGGCTTTACGCCTCAACAAAGTCATCCTCACCCTGATCCACCCGGATCAAGTAGGCTTTATGCCTAACAAAAACATGGCGTTTAATCTTCGTAGACTGGCCATGAACCTCTAAGCCTCCCATAATAACCTAGGATCCAGAGTGATTGTTAGTCTCGATGCGGCAAAAGCATTTGACTCGGTGGAGTGGGGGTATCTATGGGAATGTATGCGAAAATTTGGCTTTGCCCCCAACTTTATAAAATGGTTACAAATTTTTTATCTAGCCCCCATAGCCCGTATACAAGTCAACGGGAAAATTTCTGAACCATTCCCTCTCACACGGGGTACCCGGCAGGGTTGCCCTATCTCTCCCCTACTGTATGCCTTGGACTCGCCATTGCCATCCGTGCCCACCCTGACATAAAAGGCCTGCGTAGGGGGCTTCTAGAGGAGAAAATCAGCCTCTATGCGGATGACATGCTCCTGTATCTGGAGGATGCTGGCCCCCTCACTATCAACGGCCCTACAACTCATCCGCACCTTCGGCCGATTCTCGGGCCTACAAGTCAATTGGGGTAAATCCCATATTCTCCCCTTAGATTCAGGTCCCCCCACAAGCGAACAGGCATCGCTCCCTCTGGTCAGGACAGACCAAAATTCGCTATTTGGGCATCCAAATATCCCGATCCCCAAGAGAATACAATAAGCTTAACCTAGAACCTCTATTATCTCTCCTCAAAATTAAGACGCAGGTGTGGTCCCGCCTTCCCCTTGGTGTCATGGGACGCATAAATTTAATCAAGATGATACTACTCCCCAAAATGTTGTACATATTCTGGCACGCTCCATGCCCTATTCCGCCTCGAACATTCCAGGCCTTAGAGCCCATCCTCAACTCCTTTGTGTGAGGGATCTCCCGCCACAAACTGTCCTGGCGGACTCTAAAAACTCCCATGACACACAGAGGGGCAGCCCTCCCAGACCTTGCCAAGTATTATACTGCGGCCCAGCTCTCCCACTTTTTTTCTCAAAGACATGGACCGAGCCCGATACCTTACCTTAGTCTGTCTAGATCTTCCGTCCCCTACCTCCCACCCCTTCCAAGCAATCCTCTGTGAACCTCATTGAATATCCCCTCAGGAAGACAGGGGGCTGATACTATACCATCACCGTCTGGCAGCAGGCAAGGAAATATGTTCATGCCTCGCCGTACCATGCTCACACACCACAATGGGACAACCCGGCCCTGCCAGAACTCCAGTCGGTTCCCACAAGCATACAGTGGATCAGTAGAGGTGTCCTATATCTACCTCAGGTCTTGAGCGAGGCGGGCGTGAAGTCATTTCAGGAATTGGTGGGCGAGTATGGTCTTTCTAACCATATGTTCCTTGGCTTTCTCCAGCTCCGGCATTCTCTTCACACCCAAATTGGGGGTGTATTCCCCAATACCGATTCCCTGCCGCTGATGGACATGGTCAATGGGCAAGATTCCCAAAAACTCATCTCCAACTTATGCAATGGTATTATGCTGCCAGCAGCGCTAGATCAGGCACAGCACCTGAAGACGAGATGGGAGGCGGATGTTGGAGACTTGAACGAGGACGACTGGGAGGAGATCCTTGGGGTTACAAACTTGTCTCCCCCAGGCTCTCTGACCGGTTGACCCACTTGTACATACTGCACAGATCCTACCTCACACCGCACAGACTCTCCAGATATCAACCCAATAGGGACCCTGCCTGCCCTAGGTGTGCCGACCCTGGAGCCACATTCTACCACCTGCTCTGGTCGTGTCCTCGCATTCAGGACTACTGGGGTCAGGTGGTTAATTTTCTCCATGATCAGATGGGCTCACACTTTGCCCCAAGCAGTGCTTACTAGGACTCCTTCCCACATCCGACACGGACAAATACCTTCACATCTTTTTGCACGAAACGTTGTTCATAGCCAGAGTGTGGCTCAGGGAGATGCCCCTGACAATACAGCAGTGGATCGGTGCTGTAAACACAAATCTTCCCTATAAAAAGGTTATGTACACTCACAGAGGCTGTCTGACCAAATACCAAAAAATATGGGACAGATGGCTGAGTGATCCTTCTACCTGTGTAGAACAGGAGGATAGCTCCTCCATGCAACCTGATTAAATCTTAATACACATGTGTAAGATCCTGTGTAGCGAGTATACCAGGGCACTATCCTGCACATATATCTCCTTTCCTTTTTTGCTGGTTTCTTTCTTTGTGTTTTTTTGCTATTTTGACTGTTAGAGGTGTATGCCGCACCATGTCTATCGGTTTTTATCCTGTAATACATTCAATAAACTTTGTTTTTGATTAAAAAAAAAAAAAAAGATTAAGGAAAACCTGAAAACATGGCCTGTTGGGGGTACTTGAGGATTGCGGTTGAGAACCACTACTCTCTACTATACTTGGCAGCTTGCTATAGGGGTACTCTGAAGGCAGGAGGAGCCAGAAGCGCCGGTGGGGGACCCCAGAAGACAATCAAGAGCTGCTCTGTGCAAAACCATTTGATGAAGGGATGAATGTCATTTGAAAATTTCACTCTTAAAATTTACATTTTAACATGAAGATCATTTCAGAACAACCATACACATGCACGGTCTGAAAATTGATTAGATCGAGAAAAGCTTCCCATTTTGCTCGTTCAAATCTTTCCATCACTGTGGTTGAAAACAAACATTAATTTGACCTTACTAATGATTTGAAAATCGAACAAACGTTCTTAAAACAAAAATCTAAGGAAAAATTTGTGTACAGCTTGTATCAAGCTACCTGCCAATGACAAGGAAGTCTGCCATGCAGAATATTTTCCTTTCTGAAGATCTGCAAAAACAATGTTTTTAGGGCTTTTTAAATATTTTTTTTTCTTCTTTAAATAAAAAATGTTGATCTCTGAATCTTAGATGTACCAGATTCAACATGTAATAGTATATAGAGTATAAATCTCTTCAATTTGTTATTCTCAGTGGGTTAGATATTTAGTTGCCAAACCATATAGCTTATTAATTTAGACTTGCAACTGCAAATAGATTTTTTTAAACTTTACATACTAACTATACACAAAACTTTTGTTTTTATCTAATTGATTAGTCGAAACAATGAAATTATGAAGATTTTAGATGAGATGGTTTTGGTAAATATAAAATGAAAAAAATTGTACAAGAAAAACAGTATAATGTATGGCCAGAATTAAGCCTCGTACACACGGTTCGACGGTCGCATCCGACCGTTAGCATGCGCGATTAGAACAGCCGACGTACAACAGTTGTACAACAGGAGTTGTATGAGCAAACTTTAAAACTTTGGTAGTACCAACAAGCGGTCGTGCAACCGTTGTATTGTGTGTACAGAGAAGTCGTACTGTGCAAAACACGCATGCTCAGAAG
Organism: Glandirana rugosa; assembly: GCA_018402905.1. Taxonomy (NCBI): domain Eukaryota; kingdom Metazoa; phylum Chordata; class Amphibia; order Anura; family Ranidae; genus Glandirana; species Glandirana rugosa. The sequence continues at coordinate 440,889 of BLSH010343011.1, forward strand.
TCAGGAACGGCCAGACGCTAATTACATGCACCTGAACTTTCTCTTTATATGCTCATAACACGTTCAGCTTGGTCGTACGTTTAGTGCATGTCAGTACGCGAGTTACATGATCCAACATATGATTTGGTCCGTTCGGTCTACAACCGGCGAACCGTGTGTACGAGGCTTTAGTGTGCGCAGCAAATTGCCTCCAGCATTGTTCCTGTTTACTCCTGCTGGAGGCCACCATTTTGAAGCCAAGAGCAGTCACTTCCTTAGTGGAAACTCTCTCCCTCTGCTTAATCTCAAAAATCTATAGGTCACGTTCTTCAATTAAAATATGTACATTTCCAGCCATGATTGTATGTTTTGGCTCATTAACGCTGGGTACACACTGTCCGAAAATTCTGCTGAACTGGCAGACTTTCAGTCAGTGTGTACAGGAGTCTGTCCAATAGGTCTTGGGAACAAAAAAGACTTGAGTCCCCCTGTCAGAACACAATAGCACAGATGACATACATAATACCTAGACTGCCAAAAAGTTGATACTCTGGACCCTGAAGCAGACTTACCACTTTGTCTCAGGCTATCTTGAATTAATAAGAGGACATCTGGCTGATTCATCTATTAAAAAAAAAAAATAAATAAAAGTTAACGTTTGCAAAGGAGCTTTAATTACCCACTTTATGTAAATGTTCAAACTATACATATGTATATGGAGGATGCCATATTTGTTAATTTCAAACAGAAGCGCAACTTCTCTATAGTGCTATATACAATGTTTATGTTTAACTGCCCATTCTCTCTAACCAAGCATAACTATAATGACTTGTTGCTCTTTTCCTGGTCTATGCAATCGTCCCAGGTCCATGACTGAAAACAAACATTACAGTGGTAGAAACAGTTTTACTGCAATTTAGCAGTTCTAAGATGTGGTGATTGCATTGGTTGTTTGCCTCCCCTCCCCCCTTTTTATTTTCACCCAGTGATCCAGCCAGTAAGTCTATTACCGTTTACGTTGCTTTAACAGAACAAGCTGGCCAGTAAAAAAAAAAAAATGGGATTTTTTGACTTACCTTAAAATCCTTCTCTGAGTTTATTGACAGACGCAGCAGCTCTTCATGACATATGGGGGTTATGCCACCTTTCACTAGGAGTGGACTAGGCAGAACACAGTTCAGCAAAAAGCAGACAGTCCCTCCCAGGGGGGGTCCTCACTTGGTCTAACCCCCCTACCCTGCGTAGCCAGCTCAGTTTGTAACAAGCAGTACAAACTCAAAGGGGGGTTGGTGCTGCTTCCATCAATGAACTGAGGATTTTACAGTAAGTCAAAAAATCAAATTTTCTCTTTCGTTCATTGACTGACGCAGCAGCTTTTCATGACATATGGGGACATCCCAAAGCAGTGTCAAAACGAGGGGTGGGTAACGCAACAACAAACCTTAACCCAACAGAAGAACTCTCCGTGAGGAACCAGACGTGCCTCACACAGCCGCCTACAAAACCTTGCGGCCAAAAGCAGCATCCGAGGATGCTAAAACATCAACTTTGTAAGACTTTGAAAAGGTGTGCACGGAGGACCAAGTAGCCGCCTTGCGCACTTGAGAAACCAACGCCTGATGTCGGAAAGCCCAGGAAGTGCTGATCGCCCTGGTAGAGTTAGCCGTGACCGGAAAAGGGGGCTCCAGACCCCAAACAGTATAAGCGCGGGTCACCGTCTGTCTAATCCAACAAGAAATCGTGGCCGACGAGGCCGCCAAGCTCTTGCGTGGACTATCTACCATGACAGAGTGCACCCGACCTCTGAAAGGAGGCTGTGGTCGCCAGATACACCCGTAGAGCCCTAACTACATCCAAGGCGTGCAAAGCAACCTGCTTAGGATGAGACGGGCGTGGGCATAGCGAAGGAAGGACAATGTCCTCATTGATGTGGAGGGAAGAAACCACCTTCAGCAAAAAATAAGGTGACGGGCATAAGACCGCCTTATCCTTATGCAAGATCAGATACGGAGACCTACAAGATCGAGCCGCCAACTCAGACACCCGCCGAGTGGATGAGATAGCCACCAGGAAAGCCACCTTCTGTGAAAGCAGCTGCAGAGAGATTTTTCCTGATATTTTCAAAAGGCAACTTCTGGAGTACCAATAGGACCAAAAATTGAGGTCCCATGGCGCAAAGGGGGACGACATGTCAAACCCCCTGCATAAAAGTATGGATTAATGAATGTGTCGCCAAGGGACGCTGAAAAAAAGATGCCCCTTGATAGTGCTCAACGCCAGTTTTTGATCGAGGCCTTGTTGAAGGAAGGCTAGAACCCGAGACACCGAAAAGGAACGGGGGTTACACCCCCCTTCGCACCAGGCGATGTAAGCCTTCCAGGTGCGGTGGTATATCTTACGCAAAGTAGACTTGCGTGCCTTAAGCATGGTGGGTGTCACCAATTTGGAGACCCCCTGATCCCTCAACACCTGGGATTCAATAGCCAGGCCGTTAAAGCCAGAGATGCAATATGGGGCCCTGGGACAGCAGATCCTCATGAAGCGGGAGTTGCCAGGGAACATCCACCACCATCCGTACCAAGGTCGGCGTACCAGGGACGCCGAGGCCAATCTGGCGCTACAAGAATGGTCGGAATCCCCTCTGCCTCTATTCTGCGCAGTAGGTGCAGGAACATTGTCAGAGGGGGCAAGGCATTGATGAGCAGATACCAGTTCCGCAGAGGCATCCACCGCGTCTGCCAACAGATCCTTACTCTGCTTATGAAGGTCTGTACCTTCCAATTGAGCCGGGACGCCAGCAGGTCCACGTCTGGCGTGCCCCATCTTAGACAGATCTGCAGGAACACGTCCGGATGCAGGGATCATTCCCCTTGGTCCAACCTCTGACGACTGAGGAAGTCCGCTTGCAAATTTGACGCCCGGAATGTAAACGGCGGAGATCGCCTGCACGTGAAGTTCTGCCCACCACAGAATGTGAGCCACTTTGACACCACAGCCGAGCTTCTTGTGCCGCCCTGATGATTCACTTATGCCACGGCCATGGCATTGTTCGACTGAACTCGGACAGGACGTCCTTGCAGCCTCCCCGACCAGTGGGAGAGGCAATGCCTGATGGCCTGAAGTTCCGGGAGAGGCAATGCCTGATGGCCTGAAGTTCCAGGACATTTATCGGGAGACAAGACTCCTCCGGGGACCCTGGGTCGCCAACACCCCCAGTGAGGCTGGCATCCGTAGTGACCACAGTCCACACCAGGGGAAGGAACGACTTCCCCAATCGCAGGGCCGGAGCCCGCAACCACCAGATGAGAGAGGATCTGGTCTGGCGGTCCAACCTGATCACCCGATCCAGGGATGAGGGGGACTTGTCCCACAGCAGCAGAATTGCCCGCTGCAGGGACTGGGTGTGACTCTGGGCATACGGAACCGCCTCAAAAAAGGTGGACACCATGAGCCCCAAGACCCGCATACGAAACCTCAGGGAGGACCACTTCTGGGTCAGCAGAGACTGCACCGCCGCCTGAAGCCTCTGCAGCTTGGCTGGCAGAAGACAGACTTTTGCCCAGACCGTGTCCAGGATCAGGCTTAGATACTCCAAACGGTGCGACGGGGTCAGCACCGACTTCGGGAGATAGATCACCCAGCCGAACTCCTGCAGGGTGCTCAGAGTGATTGCCACGTTGTCCCTCAAGGCTGAGGCCGACTCCACCTGACTTCACTGCGATGCCCCTCTGTCTCAGCAGAGCCAGCACCGGGGCCAGTAACTTGGTGAAGACCCGGGGATCGGAGGCCAGGCTGAACGGGAGGGCCACAAACTGGTAATGAAGCTCCCCCACCGCAAAGCGCAAGAAATCTCCCTGGCGAAGAGCCGCCAACACAGAGCGTACTGACTCCATCCTGAATTTCCACGCCTGCACAAAAAAATTGAGCGCCTTTAGGTCCAAAATGGGCCGAACTGCATCCTTCTTCGGAACCACAAAAAGGTTGGAGTAAAACCCATGGAAACGCTCCGCGGTAGGGACCGGGGTGACCACCCACTGGCTGAGCAAGTCTTGCACAGCCCCCATCAAGGCCTGCCGCCACCCCGGGAGGAGCCTCATGTTGGAGGCGAAGAACCTGTCCGGAGGCTGGGCACGAAATTCTATCTTGTACCTAGACGAAATCACCCAGAGATCCGAAATGCAGGAGGTCCACGAACCCCAAGAGACGTGCCCCCCCCCCACCCGAGCGACGGGCAGGGGCAACCCTTCAAGCGGAGCTGGGCTTCTCCTGCTTTCGCTGCCAGGGATGCTTTTGGCCACCTGCGGTAGCCTTGGTGGGCTGGGAGCCCTTGCTCGCCAAACAGGGCGCACGAAAAAAAAATCCTGCCCCGAAAAAGGAGGGCCCGGCTTATGTCGGGGCCTTCTAGGCTCAGGAAGAAAGGTGCTTAATGATCTCATCCAGGGAGGCACCAAAAAGCCGCCCGCCTTGAAAAGGCAGGTCTGTTAAGGCCTTTTTTGATGCCTGGTCTCCCGACCAGCATTTTAGCCAAAGCAAACGCCTGATAGCCCCCGCGAAGGTGGACAGCTTTGATATCATGGGAGCCATGTCCAGGGCTGCGTCACAAAGATACCCATCCCCTGGGCTAGCTGATCAGCGAGCTCCACACATTCAGGAGGAACCTGAGCACTGCCCAAATAGCGGTGCAAAATGGTTGCCCATTCAGTAAGTGCCTGCACCGCCAGCGCAGGCCGCATGGCCGATCCTGCCAGGACGAACATAGCCCTTGGCCACAGCCTCAGCCCTCCTATCAGCCGGGTCCTTGAAAGACAGAGCGCCCTCCATTGGAATTGTGGTCGCCTTGTTCAGGCGGGACAGTGTCAGATAAACCGTGGGAGGTGCCCACTTTTTCACTAGACTATCCTCAAAAGCATAGTGCAGAGAAACGCTTGGGCATGGGGAAGGAACTCTGAGGCCGCTCCCATTCCTTGTACACAAACTGATCAAAGCAAGGCAAATAAGGGAACACCTTAGGGGCCCGGGCCGGCTTACGCGACCCAAAAGCAAGGGCCACCTCCTGCCATGCTTCAGCGTCTCACGGACCGCTGAAATCAAAGAGCCCACCAGCGTCTTCACGTGAGCAACGGTGGTCCCTGATGATTCCTCCTCACCAGAGGAATCCAGGAGCTCACCATCCGACAACTTGAGGGGGGTTCCTGTCATGGCGGAGCCCCCCTCTGGTTCCGAGTCCTCCCCAGAAGATAGGGGAGGAGGCGGCAGCTTCTTCAGCGCCATGCGGTCACAAGCAGACTCCCCCCGGGAGAAAAAGAACACCAGGACTGTAGTCAACGTCTCAAAGGGAACCACAGGTCCCAGCACACCCGCTGTCTCCACGGAGACTCCCGACAGGGAAGCACCTGCTTCAGCCACCATTGCGCCTCCCACAGAGGCCTAGGCACCGGAATCAGGCGCCCCCCCACCCCCACTGTGCCCTGAGTGCTGCTGCTGTTGCGCTGCCCTCGGTCCCCACACATGCCACTGTCTGCACCTCAGAGAAAAATGGTGCCAGAACACCAGGGACCGCACCCCCTATGCAGAGCCTATGTAGGAAGCGCAGGTGGCCACCCAAAAATGGCCACCAGGATCACTAGAGGCCAATTGAGCGGCCAGCCACCGCAAGATGTCGGCTGTGCCAACACCACGCGGCCGACTACGGGAAAATGGCAGCTGGTCCATTAGAAAATGGCACTGACCGCCGAGGAGGCCGCCAGAGGAGCCCAGACCCCACTGAGCAGGCCCCTAGCTCTAGGAGGGGGGGGGGGGGGGGGGGGG
>BLSH010343011.1:454084-469962 GCA_018402905.1 Glandirana rugosa
TTTGGTTACCCCCCGCCCCCCCCCCCCCCCCCTTCTTCCTACACTTGATTCTCTGTACACTCAGTTGAGTATAGAGATGTTCAGTGGAATAAACCTGTTGCTGGTCTTTTAAACTCTACCCGTCACACAATAATAGTATAGAAAAAAATAGGCCACTAGAGAAATTGAAAAAGTGTAAAAGCAATCCACAGCTTGCAAACAATTCTGAATCCTGCCCTTCAAGAGGAATTCTACAATAGTTCAAACATTTAGGGCTCATGTACAGAGGGCAGTTGAAAACTTTTGGAATGCTGGAAACTGACAGCGAAAAAAATGGATTTTTTGTATAACTTACCGTAAAATCCTTTTCTCTGAGTTCACTGACAGACGCAGCCTTCTTATGACACATGGGGACGTCCCAAAGCTGTGCCAATCAAGAGGGGTGGGCAAAAACCATAACAAATGTACCCAACAGAAAGACGCCCTCTCAGGCGGCGCTAACCGCGCCTAAACTGCCGCTTGTAATACTTTGCGGCCAAAAGCAGCATCCGAGGATGCTAAAAACATCAACTTTGTAAAACTTGGTAAACGTGTGCACTGAGGCCCAAGTAGCTGCCTTGCACACCTGGGACACCGAAGCTTGGTGTCTAAACGCCCAGGACGTACTAACTGCCCTGGTGGAATGAGCCGTGACTGGAAACGGGGGAACCTTACCCCGAATCTCATATGCATGAGTCACGGTCCTCCGTATCCAACGTGATACGATAGCGGACGAAGCCGCCAAACCTTTGCGCGACCCTTCGGTCAGCAAAAATAAAGCATCAGACTTCCTAAAAGAAGCTGTAGAACTTAAATATACCCGCAAAGCCCTCACCATATCCAAAGAATGCAGCTCGACCTCTTTAGGATGTGACGGGTGCGGACATAATGAGGGAAGAACAATATCCTCATTTAAATGAAAAGAAGAAACCACCTTCGGAAGAAATGAAGGTGAAGGCCGCAGAACTGCCTTGTCCTTATGGAGGACCAAGTAGGGTGACCTGCAGGACAAAGCTGCCAGCTCTGACACCCGCCTGGTGGATGTGATAGCCACCAGAAAAGCCACCTTCTGCGACAATAAGCGCAAGGGAATATCCCTAATCTTTTCATATGGCCGTTTCTGTAACACAGACAGCACCAAATTCAAATCCCACGGTGCCAAGGGCGACCGTATCCGAGGGGCGACATGACGTACTCCCTGTACAAATGTACGGATCAATGAGTGAGACGCCAATGGTCATTGAAAAAGAACCGCCAGGGCCGAAATCTGCCCTTTAAGCATACTTAACGCCAGGTTCTTGTCCAGTCCTTGCTGCAAAAAAAGACAGCACTCTGGATACTCTAAGAGCAGGGATTCCATCCTCCCGCCTCGCACCAGGTAATATAGGCCTTCCAGGTCCTATGATGAATCTTACGTGAGGTGCTCTTACGTGTTTTCACCATAGTAGGGATTATGGAGTCCGAGACACCCCTATCCCTCAATACCTGGGCCTCAATAGCCAAGCCGTCAAAGCCAGCGAGGGTAAAGCAGGGTGCAAGATGGGCCCCTGAGACAGCAGGTCTTCGCGTAGTGGAAGACGCCATGGAACATCTGTCACCATCCGTACTATAATCGGCGTACCACGGACGCCGCGGCCAATCCGGAGCAACCAGGATTGTCGGGATTCCCTCTGCTTCTATCCTGCGCAAAACGCGCGGTAGAATCTTCAGAGGAAAGATGTACAGTAGCCGATACCGACCCCAGGGCGTTACCAGTGCGTCCGAGGCAACTGCCAACGGATCCCTTGTTCTGCACACAAAGGCCTGTATCTTGTGATTGTACCTGGAGGCCATCAGATCCACTTCTGGGGTGCCCCATTTGCAGCAAATCTGGTGGAACACCTCTGGATGTAGGGACCACTCCCCCTGATCCATTGTCTGGCGGCTGAGAAAATCCGCCTGCCAATTTTCCACGCCCGGGATGTAGATTGCAGAGAGCTGGCACGTGACGCTCTGCCCACCGAAGGATCAGAGCCGCCTCCGCGGCTGCTGCGCTTCTTGTTCCGCCCTGATGGTTCACATACGCCACCGCTGTGGCATTGTTCGACTGGACCCGAACAGGGCGGCCTCGCAGCCTTTCTGTCCAATGAGACAGGCAAAACCTGATCGCTCTCAGTTCCAATACATTTATCTGAAGACGAGCTTCCCGTACTGACCAATGACCCTGGACGGAGGATTGTCTCAGGACTCCTCCCCATCCTGACAGGCTGGCATCCGTTGTCACTATCGACCAATTGAGGGGAGGAAAACTCTTCCCCAACCTTATGGCCGGAGCCCGAATCCACCAAATCAGACTCTCGAGCCTGCTGATCCAACTTGATCCGTCTGTCTAGGGAGAGGGGAGACTTGTCCCACTGAGACAGGATTGTCCCCTGTAGGAGTCGGATATGACTCTGGGCATAAGGCACCGCTTCGAACGTCGACAACATGAGACCCAATACTCGCATACAGAACCGTAAGGAGAACCACTGGCGTGACAACAGGTAGCTTGCCTGGTGTTAGAAACACCCTTGCTTGTACCGTGTCCAGAATCAGACCTAGGTACTCCAGCCTGCAAGTTGGAGTCAATGATGACTTTTGTAGGTTGATCAGCCAACCAAACACCTCCAACGTGGCTACCGTGATTGTCACGTTCTCCTCCAGAGCTGTAGCCGACTCTGCCCTCAGCAGTAAATTGTCGAGGTACGCTACCACCGCGATACCTCTGTCTCAGCAGCGCCAACATCGGGGCCACCACCTTGGTGAACACCCGGGGAGACGAGGCCAATCCGAAGGGAAGTGCCACAAACTGGTAATGCAGATCTCCCACTGCGAAACGCAGAAAACGCTGATGACTGAGACAAATCGGAACGTGGAGATATGCGTCCTTGATATCCAAGGACGCCAGAAATTCCCCTTGGCGTAGGGCGACCACGACCGAGCGGATGGATTCCATCCTGAATCTCTTCGTCTCCACGAAGCGATTCAACGCCCTTCGATCCAAAACTGGTCTGACACCGCCCTTTTTGGGTACCACAAAAAGGTTTGAATAAAACCCGTGAAATCTCTCCATCCTGGGAACCGGTATGATCACCCCGTTCGGCGAGAGCTCGGACAGCGCCTAGAAGCGCCTGGTGGCGTTCCTGCGTGAGCCTCAGGTTTGAGGGGAAGAATCTTTCTGGGGGCAGAGAGCTGAATTCTATCCTGTACCCGGAAGACACCACCTCCAGGACCCACCGATCGGTGATGCGGGCAGCCCACCTGTCTGCGAACCCCAGTAACCGGCCCCCCACCCGTGAAGTGGGTGGGGGCAACCCATCATGCGGAGGCGGATTTATCCTTCGCTTTTTCTGACTTATTCTGCCAGGGCCTTTTACTGTGACCTGCGAAAGCCTTTCCGGTCTTGCAGCCTTTCCCTGCTGAGCCGGATGCCCGAAAAAACTTCTGACTTGACGCGACAGGGCCCTGTCTGCGCCGAAACTCACGCAGTCTAGGCTCCGGGAGAAAAGTACTTTTACCTCCCGTGAAATCCTTAATGATTTCATCCAACCGTGGGCCAAACAGACGCTCTCCCTGAAAGGGAAGGTCCGCCAGTGCTTTCTTTGAAGCCTGATCGCCCGGCCAAGATCGGAGCCATAGCACCCGTCTGATAACGATTGAAAAAACAGACATTTTTGACAATATAGGCAGAAGGTCCAAAGCAGCTTGACATATGTAGCGGAGCCCCTCCTCCAAATGTTGTGCCCGCTGTACCTCAGGATGTGTACAATCACAAGTCAAATTAGTGCATAGAGCAGTAGCCTGTACCCGCAGCGACTGTGCTGCCATTGCAGTTGCTAGTGCCGGCCGCATGGCTGAGCCAGCCAACAAGAACAGTGCTTTGGACACTGTCTCCGTGCGGCGATCGGCCGCTTCCTTAAAGGAAGGCGACCCCTCCAAGGGAATGGTGGTTGCTTTATTTACCCGCGCCACGGCGGGGTCCACCACTGGAGAGGCCCATCTCTTAGTAAAGCTCTCCTCAAAGGGGTAGTGCACCGCAAAGCCCTTAGGCAAAGTAAAAGAACTTGGTGGCCTACGCCACTCTTTGAACACCGCCTGCTCAAATAATGGGTCATAAGGGTAAGCCCTAGGGGCCCTAGGCGGTCTAAGTGGGCCACAAACATAAGCGGACTCATGCGACTCCCCCGCTGGATCAAGATGCATGGACTTGCGGATATCAGTGATCAGTGCCTCCACTATCACCTTATCACGCGAAGACAGAGTTTCTTGACTCTCCTCATGCTCTGAGGGTGGTTCACACTCTGAAAGATCCACAGGTGTGACCAATGATGCGCTTTCCAGATCCGAATCCTCCCTGGAGGAAAGAGGGGGTGGCGGGCGTTTTTGAGGAACCCTTGGCACGGGTACCTCTGCCCTGGGAAAGAACTCCCCAAACACTGCCCTCAGCTGTTCCAAAGACATTAGCGTTCCTGGGGTGGATTGTAGATCCGCAGGTACTCCTGCCATAGTATTGCCGGCCTCTGACATTACAGGCTTCCGGCACCCCCAATGTGTAACCACCACCTCAACTCCACCAATCAACCAGGGAGACCCGGGAGGATTGCCCACACCGCTACCAGCACCCAGGAAGGACCAGCTATACTTGCTGTTTAGATGCCTCAGCACTCCGATCGGAAGAGCAATGCCCACAAACTACTGCACGCCAGGAGCCTGCTGCTGTGTGTCAGCCACGCTGTACAAGCGAAAACCGGAAGCCACTTCCGTTTTTAAGCACTTCCTGTATCAGGGACGCACTTCCTTGAGCTACCACTGGAGGCCGCCAGACCGCAGGCTGAGAACCGCATGGTTTCACAAACAAATGGACGCTGCCATTACACCCGCGCGGTCGGCCACGAACGAGCGGTGCTCTATCTTTCAATGGCGGTGACCCGCCGAACACAGCGCTCCGGACGGTCGGTGCAGAGTCGAACGGTCAGTGCAACAGTGCCGTACTGCGGCTGGGGGGAGTGGGAGGGGGGAGGGGGGGGGACGGAGGCTTAACCTCACAAGGGTACTACCCAAAATGTCCCTCTACTGAGCCCCCACCGGCCGGCTTACCACCAAAGCTGCCCAGACGCCTGCTCTCCACGCCCTAAGGCGGCAGAGGGGTCCACTCACCAAACCTTTGACGGGCGCAGCGGTAGCCACCGGAGCAGACCTACCATCCCCTAGGGGAGGCATGCTGCTGGCCAGGCCCTTGGACAGGCGTACCTAGTCACTGGGCTCTTAGTGGGTTTTAGCCACTGGCCGCCCGCACGGAACGGGCGCTATGCGGTGGGCACCCCGAAGGGCGTTCGCATAGTGTCGGCCGGACTGGGGAAAGATTTGGATTCTAGATATCCTCTATACCACCAGCCAGCTTCTTGATAGCAGTCTTCATCAGATGAATCTTAAGGAGACCGCAGATCCCAAAGGGAACCAGGCCTACTCCTTGCACTAGGCAAATAAAAACTGATGTGCTATGCAGAGCAGGGGGATTATATGCTGAGGTGAGGACGGCCCCCTGGGAGGGGCCAACCTATGCCTTTGTTTGTTTTTGCCTAGTCTACTTCTAGTAGGATGAGCATAACCCATGTGTCATAAGAAGGCTGCGTCTGTCAGTGAACGGAAGAGAAATATTTTTTCAGCTTTTACATAGAGTTTAAGAGCTTTGTGTTTTTTTGCCAAAGCTCCTAAACTCAACTCCGATCAAAGTAATCTTGCGGCAAATTCGCCATAGGAACCAGCTTTATCAAAGTGGATCGCCGGCTGTAGGGCTGCGCATCTTCACTGGTCTCGTGATTCGATAACGATTATCCTGTCCACGATTCGATGATGCATCGAATTACTGCGCATGGTTTTTGTTCAAAAATTCAAGCAGTCAGAAGAACTCCATTTTTTATTTTCAATTGCTCTTATCGCAATAATGGGATTTTTGTACTCACCGTAAAAGTCATTTCTCCATGTTCGACGGACACAGCGCCGCCTTTAATCTTGACCAGTGGGTTATATCGCCTCTGCAGGAGTGGGATTAGGCAGAACATAAAACTTGGCTACGTCCCATGGGCCGCCCTCAGTCCATATATAACCCCTTCCCTGTTCTAGGTATTCAGTTTAGTAGCAAGCAGTAATAGAAGTATCAAAACTCCATAGAGGGGTGGGTGCTGTGTCCGAACACGGAGGAATGGATTTTACGGTGAGCACAAAAATCCCATTTTCTCATTAGTTCGACAGACACCGCGCCTCCTTTAACCACTTCAATACCGGGCACTTAGAACACTTCCTGCCCAGACCAATTTTCAGCTTTCAGTGCTGTTGCGATTTGAATGAGAATTGCGCGGTCGTGCGACGCTGCACCCAAAGTTTTTATCATTTTGTTCCTACAAACAGAGCTTTCTTTTGGTAGTATTTGATCACCCCTGCGGTTTTTATTTTTTGCGCTTAAGACCGAAAATTGAGAAAAAAAAAAAAAACATTTTTCTTTGTTTGTCACAAAAGTTTGTATAAAGTACATTTTCTCCTTCACTGACGGGCACTGATGTGGCTACACTGATGGGCACTGATGAGGCTACACTGACGGGCACTGATGAGGCTACACTGACAGGCACTGATGAGGCAGTACAGATTGGCACTGAGGCGGTACTGATAAGGTTGCACTGATGGGGCACATATGCAGCACTGATGGACGGCACTGATACGTGGCACTAATATGCGGCACTGATGGACACTCATAGGCGGCACCGATAAGTGGCACTGGGCACTGATAGGTGGCACAGGTGGGCACTGATAGGGATGGCACTGGCAGGCATATATGGGCACAGTGCCATCCCTACAGTGCATAATATTGCCCTTACCTGGTGGTCTAGTGGGGGGCTCCCTGGTGGTCCTGGGCGGCCTCATTGCGATGTCCGGGAGGGGGGCTCCCTGGTGGTCCTGATCCGGCTTCCTGGTGGTCCAGTGGGGGTGATCCTGAGGGTGGCTGCGCTAATGTTCAGCAGCCGATCGGCAGACCTGAGCAGAGGAAAAGCCGATTAACGGCTCTTCCTATTTACACTGATCAGCCAGGATTGGTCATGGCTGATCACATGGTAAAAGGCTTCGGATCGAAGCCTTTTACCTCGGTCGGTAATGCGGTGGGTCAGACTGACCCACGGCACCACCGATCGCCGCGATGCGCGCCCCCAGGGGCGCGCAAATGTGGATTATCCTGAGGACATCAATAGATGTCCAGTCAGGATAATGAGCCACCCGCCCGGACGTCATTTGTCTATGCGCCAGGCGGGAAGTGGTTAATCTTGACCAGTGCGATGTCCAAAAGCAGTGCTAAAATAAAATGAGGGGTGGGGAAAACATCCCAAGGCTAACCGCAAGAGCCCTAACCAGGACACAGGAGCCCCATCTGACAGATAAAAATTTTGAATGAAAAACATCCCTCAAGAGGGAACAGCCCCTCAAACAGTAGCCAGCAAAACTTTGCAGCCAAAAGAAGCCTCCACAGATACCAAAATGTCTGCCTTTGTAGAATTTGGTGAAAGTATGCACCGATGATCAAGTGGCCGCCTGGCACATCTGTGATATTGACGCTTGATGACAGAAGGCCCAAGAAATACTAAATGCCCGAGTAGAATGCGCCTTGACAGAGAAAGGAAGAACCCAACCTTTAATAGATTGCCTAGAGCAGGGAGGGGGTTATATATGGACTGAGGACTGCCCGAGGGGCGTAGCCAAATTTTAGGCTCTGCCTAGTCCTACTCCTGCAGAGGCAATATAACCCACTGGCCGAGATTAGAGGTGTTGTGTCAGTCGATGAACTCAGAGAAATTCTGTTTGGGGAGGGCGATTCTCATAAGCATCCCAAAAGAGGGCTACAAGTTATTCACCTTCAGTTCATTGCAGAGAAGGCATTCTTTACATCTAGGAAGGAAAAACAGGCTTCTTTGCCATAAGAGCTGTGAAAATGTGGAACAGACAGATTCTCACAAACTAGTTCAATTTTCTAGCAAAATAATGATTATTTTTACATGTAGGAGACATTCATTCCTGTCCTAAATGCACAACATATAAGTGATAGTGACAGAGTGTGGGATGGATGGGATCAAAGGCAGAAAGATGATGGTAGTGGAGGAATGGGATCATGACACTGGCACTCACCAGCTCAGTGTCAGTCGATTCACCCTCCTCCATGCTGTTCAGTGTGATTTCTCTGTTCCGGTGCCTCCAGTAAAGCCTGTCCTCATGTCGGGTCTCCTCCAGCTCCCCCCCTGCACTGTGCTGGCTGTTAGCTCATCAGCTGACTTTTTGCTTCAGTGTCCTCTCTGCCTCTTTCTCCAGGAGAGGTCAAGCACTGCACGGAGCTCCGGATGATATCAGAGATATATTCGACTCGAAGCATCGATGCAGAATCGTGAACATCTGAATCTCGATGCATTGATGCTGCGATTATATTCAACACCCCTACCCGCCGTAGTGAAAAATACTGGGGTTATGGCAGCATTCTGCTGCCATAACGGTATTCAATCTCAAAATGCCGGCGTATATCAACACTGGGCGGTCTGGAAGTGATTAAACTTCTTGTCCAGGACTTCTATTCTTAGACCATGGGCTACATGCAGGTTACCAACAGGATATTGGCTAAAAAGCTCGCTAGGGCCATCCCTAATGCACGCGTCTACAAGCAACCCACTCTGACAGACTACCTTTTATATTCTGCAATAAAAGTTGTGAGGAGGGGGTCTGTGTCCTGTACAAGATAAGGTATTTACACGCAAATCAAAAGCTTCATTATCCGTACACAAGTACATCCAGTTCAACCCACAGAGAAAAACAAACACATAGAAAACCGCCATACATACAATCCTATACTCACGGTTAGTCAAGAATAAAGCAAAGCAAAAAAAAACAAAAAAGGCGCAGGATCCGATTTGCTTCAGCAGGGTAAAGCCTCATACACATGCTTAGATTTTCGGACGACCGAACTTCCACTTTAGTTAAAAATCAGCTGTCATGAGGACCATACTGACAGTAAGAATTTCGGACGATCGGTCGTCGTACAAAAACTCCCGTATTTTTGCTTTCAAGACTATCTCCTCCCAATTTCCAGATCCCACAAAAGGCAATCTGGTATTCCCTGAATCAACTTTACCTATAACATTTTAGTAACCAGTTATATTATGTACATTTAGGAAAGAATCCAGGCCTTTTTTTTTTTTTAAAACCATCTACTGAGCTGGCCAGAACCAGCTCTTGAGGTAATTATTCCACAGTCATCTGCAGTCAATACAAGAAAGGATTTTGCTTGCTTGGAGATCGCAGCGTGGAACCGGTGTCAAATGCTTTTGCAAAACTCCTTATATAAAGAAATCAGATCAGTTTGACAACAGTCATAAAGCCATGCTGTCTATTGCTTCAAGCGATACTTCTGTTAACCACTTCAGTCCCGGAAGGATTTACCCATTTCCTGAGCAGGCCATTTTTTGCGATATTACACTGCGTCGCTTTAACTGGCAACTGTGCGGCCTTGCGACACTGTACCCAAACAAAATTGACGTCCTTTTCCCCCCACAAATAGAGCTTTCTTTTGGTGGTAAACAAAAAAGACTGACAATTGATTTTATTATTTTTTTTTTACTTTCTGCTATAATACATATTCAAAAAAACAAAAAAACGCAATATGATTGGTTTGAGAGCAAAAGTTATTGCGTCTACAAACTATGGGATAGATTTAGGGACTATTTTTTTAAATGTTTTTACTGGTAATGTAAAGGACTGACATTGCGGCAGACAAATCTGACAAAAAGTGACATTACTACATTGATCAGTGCTATAGAAATGTATTGATCAATGTATAAATGACACTGGCAGGGAAGGGGTTAACACAAGGGGGCGATCAAGGGGTTAACTGTTCTCTAGGTGTGTTCTAACTAAGGGGGATAGGCTGCCAGGGACATGACAGATCGCTGTTCCCGATCGCTGGGAACAGAAGATCTGACATGTCATCTGGCAGAACGGGGATCCGCCTTGTTTACATCGATCACAGGCCGCTGGCGGACAGAGTCCTCCGGATCCGCAACGGTTGCGCGTGCCTGCTATCTCCCATGCATGGACTGCCATACACATAAGGCGGGTTACGCAGTAGAGCCAACCTGCCTCTGTATAACGACGTTGGCTGGTTGGCAAGTGGGAAAAAAAAAAAACACACACACACACACACACACACACACACACACGAGCAGCCCTGATCCTATCATCGGGTCCCCCACCGCCACTTCTGGCATCTCCTCCCTGTTGAGTGCCCCCATAGCAAGCTGCTTTGCCAAGGGGGGCACTCATGCATGCTCACTCCTGAGCCCCACTTCCTCCTCACGGGCTGTGATCCAACATTAAATGAAATCATGTTTTGGTCACTGCTACACAGACGTTTTATATGAACATTAGTAATAGGCTCAGCATGGTTTGAGATTACCAGGTCCAGCAGAGCATTCCTAGTTGAGGCCTGTATGAACTGTACCAAAAAATTGTCTTGCAATAGGTTTATAAACTTCTGCCCTCTAAATGTTCCAGCAGTGCAGTTACGCCAATCAATTTCCGGGTAGTAAAAATCCCCCCGTTATCGCTGTTTCAGCTCTTGCAGTCCTTTCTATTTGTGCAAGGAGCTGAGTTTCCACCTCCTCATTAACACTGGGTGGCCTCTAACAATATATAACTCTAATACGCACACGCATATGCAAACACCAACATTACAATTTACCCTGTCTCTCTAAAAAGAGCATAGGCAGAAATAGTATTAAGCCCAATCGTGAAGAATTTAGTCAAGAGTCAATACCAACTAAATCAGTTCTCTTCATGCACCAAAGCTACCAACACTTTAATTCAGCAACATTTTACACATGTACTTTGATTAATTAGTACTACAATTTCTAATATTTATTTGTAACACAGGAACTTTATCATAGCACCCCCTCCATCTTTCCCCATTCCACCCACCGTTAGGGACTGACCCTGGTCTGTCCCATTATAATCCAATTCTCCCTCCCCCTCAATCCTGGTTTAAATGCTCTTCCACACTTCCCATAAACCTCTCTGCCAGTACAGCAGACCCCGTTCCATTTAGGTACAAACCAACTTTAGCATATGGGCTGTACCCCAATGAAATTCAGGCCAGTGCTCTAGAAACCCAAATTCTCTTTACACCAGGTCTTTAGCCATGCATTCAGTTCACCAAGCTGCCCCTGCTTTTCCAAAGTTGCACATGGCACAGGCAAGATTTCAGAGAATATCACCTTGGAGGTCCTTCCCTTCAACTTGCAGCCTAGATCTTTAAATTGATTCCTAAAGTGGAATTCCACTCAAAAGTGGAACTTGCGCTCATCGGATTCCTCTCCCCCTTTAGGTGTCACATTTAGGACCTTACGGGGGGGGGATTATGGGGAAACCTGACATTGTCCTGTTCCCACATCTGGAAGCACGGGTCACAGCCGATTACGCCAGCAGCCCAGCTCCCTCCTCCACCTCTGGGCCAATGAGAAAGTACAGTGGGGGCTCGCGCATTAGTAGGGGCCGGCTGTGAAGCATAAAGGCTACACTTCCGCGTTCCCTTACCCCCAATGACTGTGGCAGCACACGACCAGATGATCTGAAGAGCGGCGGCGGTGCTGACATGCTGGACTCCAGGACAGGTAAGTGTCCTAATGTTAAAAGTCAGCAGCTGCTGTATGTGTAGCTGCTGACTTAACTTTTAAAGGGCTGGCGGCGGACCTCCACTTTAAGGATCCTCCACCATCCAGGTTTTCGGTCATTGGGTCCAACATGGACCCAGACAGCTGAGTCATGCCCAGCCTCCCAGTAATTTATCAATCCGATCCACCACATGCCGAACTCTGGCACCAGGTAGACAGCAAAACAATTGGTTGAAGTGATCCTGGCGACAAATTATATCAGTCCTTATGATTAGAATCCCCTATTACAACCAACTGTCTAGGCCAATGATGGCAAACCTTGGCCCCCCAGATGTTTTGGAACTACATTTCCCATGATGATAAACTACACTACAGAGTGCATGAGCATCATGGTAAATTTAGTTCCAAAACATCTAGGGTGCTAAGGTTCGCTATCACTGGTCTAGGCCTTCCTGCAATACACTTATCACCCCCTACTAGATGGGCTGCTCTCCGGGCTGTTAGGGGTGGCAGTGACATCCAAGGTTTGGAGTTTGCCAAACCCACATCTTCACCTAACTTGACAAAATTTGTTTGTGTGTTCAAAACTCAAAGCTGCCCCTTCTGTGAGCCCCTACCACTCCCTCTAACTACAGTAACCCATCTTCCTACCTGATAATCCTGACTTACTCGACCACATCAGCACCATTAATCACCTGCTCAGTGAGCAGATGGCTCCGTTAAAAGTTGTTAGTTCTAAGTTTTGCAGATTTGCTCCTCCAGATCTCCAATGCGAGCTTCCATAAGGGTAACCGGCTCACACCTGTTGCAGTGGTATCCACCCTGGAGCTGTTGCTCTATTATTGTATACATGTGACACACTGCACAAAACCTTCAACCTTGCTTGTATTAGTTATCCCAGTTACAATATTACTTACAGGAAATTTCAGATTAGACTACTCCTGTTTTAAACTTCTGCTTTTAACTCCCCACTCAAAATTTGCCACTTCCCACTGTCAAAGTTCCAGCAAGCAAAATATGGCAAGCTCAATGTGAGCTCTAAAAAAAAAAAAAAAAAAACACACCAACAAAAGTTGGGCATAGCAGTGCTCAACCATTCATAAGCAGCTTTGTATTCTCTGAATGAATACCAAGCTTACTCTGATTTGCGAGTTGGAGAACCCAAAGCAGCCTGTGAATAGCTGAGCACCACTCAGCCTATTTTGTCCCCGCCTCACAGTTGGAACAAAAAGCTGTATACTGTATGCAGCGGAGGCTACATAAATTTTATAATGTTCCCATTAAGCATTCCTGTTAGTGAATATAGCTTGTTTGGTCCAGCTTGGCCCAAACAAACTAGTTAAAGGCACAGTAAACATAGACCCTCATTGATATGGAAAGAAAAGCCCACCTTGGACAGAATAGATCTTGATCAAGGCCACCTTGTCCATGTGTAAGAAAAGGCTCTATAAAAAAAAAAAAAAGCTGCCAGCTCTGACACATGCCTAACAGTAAAGAGCACCAGGGTGAGATCCCAAGGCATACCAGCACATTATGCCATTAACGTTCAGGATGGCCGGTACTTTTTTGTTAAAGACTTACAGCAGCTTTAATTTGTTTTAGAATAAAGGTTGACACTTTTTATATTATATCCACTTTAGATTAAAATGTTCATACAGCTATATTATGAATTTTTGTGGTTTAAGGTCTAAGCAATTTTATTGAGTCTGAAGTTTGCTTCCTGTGGAAGTGACCACATCTCTCCTGCCCACTTTTCATGCAGCCTTTAAAATGTGCCCAAATGTGTCAGCCAGCATGCACTGGCACTTGTAGACATTCTTAAGGCTGCATTCACACCTGGGCATTTTGTAGCTTGAAGCCTGGAGCTACAAAACGCTGGAGGGAAAAAGAAAAAAAAAAAAATCGCCTGAAAACGCCTGAAGCTTAAACAAGTTCTGGAAGTAATTTTGTAGCTTGATTTGGGCGTTTTTCTACTTTTTATATTAGTGACCTTATGCCCTGTACAAAATCACGGCAAAAACGCGTGTATTTCTGCCTGAAAACGCTACGCCCAGGTGTGAATGCAGCCTAAGTGAAATATGTTAGGCAGAATCTGAGCGGCTGACACTTTCATGCTTGCTGGCAGACAGCATTAGACTGATACATGCTGTATTTTGTTTCTCAAGCCAGTGCCCTCTGGTGCCTTTTATACTAAAACTGACAGTATTGTACTGCAAAACTGTCCTTTTAGGACCATGTCAATAGTCCATTTATGATGCTTTGGGGAGCTGTGATGCCTGCCATGAGGGGGTTCATATGACAGTTAAAAGGATAGTCCGCATGACCTTTAGGTTAGAGATTTGATACCTCTGGTAGAAGGCTGTTTGGTGTTGGAGCACAGGAGTGGATTTCCAATCAGCATTTCTTCACCTGTGGATGGACTTTGTTTCTATTGTTGAGTTATTTTCATTTATATTAGAAAATTTGTTTGTGATTGTAGGACATTGTTTTATATGAATGCATTTTAGTTCAACAGTATATATTTACTGAGACATATTACGTTATGGTATATTTTGGTTCATGCACTTTTGTTGGTTCCTACATATTTAAAGGGGAGGCGAAACCGGTTTTATGTATAGACCGTTTGCCGTTAGAGTTGTAAAGGCAGAAGGTTTTTCATTTTGATGCATTATATGCATTAAGATAAAAAGCTTTCTGTGTGCAGCAATACTTATCTGAGCCCCATCTGTCCAGCGACGTCCACGAGTCCCTCAGCCGTCCGAGACTCTTCCTCCTGATTGGCCGAGACAGCAGCGGCACCATTGACTGCCACAGCTGTCAAAGCCAGTTAGCCAATCAGGAGAGAGGGGACGGGGCTGATCGTGTGAATGTACACAGAGCTACAGCTCGGGTGTCCCCATAGCAAGCTGCTAGAAAACCTTGTGTCTGGCAGCCTCCCCAGCACCCTCTAATTACTTACATGAGCCCCATCTCTCTAGAGCGATGTCCAAGAGTGTCTTAGCCATCCGGGACTCTCCTACTGATTGGCTGAGACACAGCAGCAGTGCCACTGGCTTCTGCAGATGTGAAAGTCAGTTAGCCAATCAAGGGATAGAGGGGGCGGGGCCAGGTCAGGGCTCCATGTCAATGGATACACGGAGCTGTGACTCTGCTCGGGTGCCCCCATAAGAAGCTGCTGGTTGTGGGGGCACTCGACAGAAAGGAGGGGCCAGGAGCAGCGAATAGGGACCAGAGAAGAGGATGATCCAGACTGCCCTGTGCAAATCCACTACACAGAGCAGGTAAGTATAACTTTTTTTTTTTTTTTTTTAAATCAAGACTTTACAATCACTTTAACCCTTGAGGCCAGGATGTTCATATCCAATTTCCCCAACCTTTAACAGGATTCTGGAATCTCGAGTTGCAGAGACCACTCCCCCAGGTATAGGCATTATGGCTTTGAAGTCCACCTGTCAATTGCTCACACCAGGGATGTGGATGGCAAAGAGCTGGAATGGAAATTTCCACCCAGGAGCGTATCAAGTAGTTTCACTTAAGGCGGCTCAACTTCTGGTGCTAATGGTGTCAGACTTCAACCTGACTGGGTGGGTTCCAGAATGCTGATGGGGAGTCTTCACTCCTCTCGTGACCAGGTCCCCTGAGCAGTTAGGTAGTTGTAAACTACCTCCACCCCCAATCCTGTAAGGCTGGCATCTGTTGTGACCACCTTCCGAAACATGTGAATAAAAGACTTCTTCTCCCCCCCCCCCCCCCCCCACCAGGCAGAGCTGGAGATCCACCATGCCAGGGAGAGATTTGTCCAGCTGAAAAGATGTACAGTATGATCTGGGGAATGGATCTGTTTGTTCTACGATGTGAGAATGTTGAGGTAAAGTGACCAGGAGTGAAAAACTCCTTGTGACTGAAGCTGGTGCAAGGAGGCCAGTAAAATCAGTTTTTGAGCACACACTGGCAAATTGGAGAGAAAAAAGGGGGCATCTCTGAAATCCAGATGGGCACCAACATGAATTGCCTCATGTAGCGCATATTCAATTTATGCATGGATGGGAAAATTTTAGTGCCCATTAGGAGAGCTTGTTTTGGCTGTGGAGAATCAGCTACTGCTAGGCAAAAATTAGTCCACACTGCGGGGGGGGGGGGGGGGGGGGA
>BLSH010343011.1:486702-501330 GCA_018402905.1 Glandirana rugosa
ATTATTTTGCATGAAAATTTGGCGTTTTATATTGTAGGCCTGTAATTCTTAGCAATAACTCCCTTAAATCTGTCCAAACAAGAGTCTAGTAGACATCCCGGGTATGAAAAAGTTTGAAAAATGAAATCATAAATTATAATATAATAAATAACTAAAAATAATTATCAAAAATAATAATATAATAGTAATAAAATTTATTCAATAATGTAATCAAACCAAAAACGCAGAAATTTGCTCATTTGCAGAATTGTCGCTGTCGTCACTTTCAGTGTCTGATGATAAATTTCCCCAAAAATCAGTATCACTCAATTCTGCAAATGGTTCTTATTTACTATCGGTGTTTTCTAGCTGGTCAAAAACCACTTTTGACGCAAAGGGACACTTTTTGGTTGCTATGGACATTCTCATGTTTCCAGGCAGAAAGAATGACATATATAATATAAAAGTGCATGCAGGGCTCTGGGCAAACCACTAGGGACAAAGGGGATGTGAAATGACTTCATACAGTAATGTAATCTATAAGATTACAGTGTACTGTATGTATAGTGTGTGTTTCACTTTTTGAATTTCCCGCCGGTCTCCATCCCCGTGCGACGCGACACTCGCAGGGAACGGAGCCCGGCACACAGGAGTCATCTGGCGGCGGACAGACACGCTGACACCGCGGGAGGAGATCGCTGGATCCAGGGGACAAGGTGAGTAACATTGCCTGGATCCAGCGATGCAATCCCGAGTGTGGCTCGGGGTTACCGCTCTTGGTACTGAAAATCCACCCCGAGCCACACTCGGGAATACCGCCAGGGAGGTTAAAGCCAGAGAGGGTAAAGTAGGATAGGTCCCTGGGACAGAAGATCCTCGCAAAGTGGGAGCCGCCAGGGAACGTTCACCACCATCCGTACCACGTCTGCATATCAAGCACGCCGTGGCTGATCCGGAGCTACCAGAATGGCTGGGATACCCTCTGCTTCTATTCTGCGCAGAAGGCGTGGAAGCAGTTTCAGAGGAGGAAAGGCATAGAAGAGCCGATACCGAGCCCACGGAGCTACAAGAGCAGCTGCCGCGACCGCCAGGGGGTCCCGTGTCCTGCTCATGAAGGTCCGCACCTTCTGACTGAGACGGGACGCTAGTAAGTCCACGTCCGGGACGCCCCATCTCAGACAAATCTGATGAAACATCCGGATACAGGGACCACTCTCCCTGATCCAGACGCTGACGACTGAGATAGTCCGCCTGCCAATTTTCTACGCCCGGTATGAGGATGGCAGAGATTGCCGGAATGTGGCTTACTGCCCACCGCAGGACGGGACTTAACTCCGAGGCCGCAGCCGAGCTTCTCGTCCCGCCCTGGTGGTTCACGTATGCCACATCGTCCAACTGAAACCGGACAGGGCACCCGTGTAGTCTCAATGTCCAATGGGAATGGCAGCACCAAATCGCCCGCAATTCCAGGACATTGCTCGGGAGATGAGACTCCTCCGGAGACCACCGTCCCTGGGCTGAGAGCAGCCCCAGGACTCCACCCCAGCCTGTCAGGTTGGCGTCCGTCGTGATCACTGACCAGTGAAGGGGGAGGAAGGACTTCCCCCCCCCCCCCGACAGAGCCATGGACTGCAGCCACCAGAGCAGCGAGGCCCTTACTTGGTGGTCCATCCTGACCACCTGATCCAGAGAAGATGGGGACCTGTTCCCTCTCAGGAGAATCTTCCGTTGCAGAACCCGGGTGTGATACTGAGCATGAGGGACCGCCTCAAAAGGAGGCTACCATTAGGCCCAGGACCCCATTTCTGGGACAGCAGGGACCGAACCGCCGACTGAAGCGTCCGCCGCTTGGTTGGCGGAAGGAAAACATTTGCCTGGGCTGCATGCAGGATCAACCCCAGATATTCCAGGCAGTGAGACGGAATCAGAAACAGGCTTCGGGAGGTTGATCACCCATCCGAACTCCTGCAGAGTGTGCAGGGTGATCGTCACATTGTCCCTGAGCGCTGGAGCAGACTACGCTAGCAGGAGGTGGTCTTCCAAATATGCCACCACCGCAATGCCCCTCTGCCTCAGCAGAGCCAGAACCGGGGCCAGCAGTTTTGTGAAAACCCGAGGCGCTGATGCCAGGCCAAACGGGAGGGCCACGAACCTCCCCAACCGCAAATCGCAGACGGGAACATGCAGGTACGCAACCTTGATGTCGAGGGAGACCAGGAAAATCGGCCTGGTGCAGAGGCCACCACTACCGAGCGGACCGACTCCATCCAAAACCGGCGGACCCACACAAACTGGTTGAGGTCCTTCATGTCCAGAATGGGATGAACCGCGTCCTTCAGAACCACGAAAAGGTTGGAATAAAACCCTTGGGAACGTTCCGCCCGTGGAACGGGAACAATCACCCCTTGACCCAGCAGGTCCTGCACAGCCCCGAACATGGCCCACAGGCAGCTGCAGGTTGGAGGCAAAGAACCTGTCTGGGGGGCGGGAACGGAATTCTATGCTGTACCCCGAGGAGACCACCTTGAGCACTCAGCGGTCCGAGATGTGAAGACCACCTGTTCGCAAACCCCAGGAGACGTCCCCCCACCTGAACACCGGGCGGGGCAACCCTTCATGAGGAAGAGCCTTGTCCTCTGGCTTGAGGTGCTTATGTGGCCAGGAACGCTTCTGACCACCCGCGGGGCCTTAGTGGACTGTGAACCCTTGCCCGAGGAACGGAAGGGACAAAAAGGCTACCTATGGGTCAGAAAGGAGGGGCCCTGCTGGCAACGGGAGTCCGAACTCCTCCTAGACTCCGGGAGAAAGGAGCCCTTCCCTCCCGTGAGATCTTTGATCATCTCATCCAAGGGGTTACCGAACAGCCGCCCCCCCCTGGAAAGGAAAGTCTGCCAGAGCCTTGACCGAGACGCCTTGGATTAAAGGGGGGCCACGTCCAGGGCTGCATTACACAGATACTGAGCCCCTTGGATCATGTGATCTGCAAGATCCACACACTCGCTGTGTAGCAGCTTCGCCCACACCAGCGCAGAGGCCACAATGGGCCGCATGGCAGACCCAGTTAGAACAAATCGGGATCCGACGCAAGCTTCAGCCTTCCTGTCAGCCGGGTCCTTAAAGGACGGTGTGCCATCCACTAAAGAGGTCCAGTGGGAAAGCACCTGCCTCAGCTACCACACTGTCACCCACCCTGGCCGCCCCAGAAAAAAAAAAGAGGCCTATTGCCAGAAGACCACTACACCCCCCACCGCACAGCTGCGCAAGGCTTGTCACGGGGGGGCCCCCCAGGGGGACTCCCCACCCGACCAGAGAAGAGCCGCCTGCTGCTACTGTCCACCACTGCCTTCACCGCTCCTGTTGCCCACACTGCCACTGTGCACAGAGCTGCCGCCCCCAGGGAGATCTGCGACGTGCTTGGGGGGTAAATCGGCGCCAGAAACGGCCAGGACCGCCCCTCAGTACACACAGGCCTTCCATTGCGGCCGGCTACAAGAAAATGGCCGCCGATCCCAAGGCGGGGTGGGGGGGGGGGTTAGGCGGAGGGGGACCACTAGGGCCCATACACCCATTACACCCTGGTGAGGGGAAGGGAGGGTGCGATAGCAGGGTACCAGAGGGGTGGGAGAAGGGCACGAGCAAGGAAGAGGGGGGAAAGACCACCCACTACACTTACCCCAGAGGGGGGACCCGCCAGCTGCCCCCCCCCCCCCCCGGGCCCCCGAAGGGGAGGGGGGGGCGTACTTACCCTATCTAGTCGGGTGGTGTGGGGGATCCCACCCGAGAGCTTACACTCTCCCGGCTAGGCCGGATGGAGCTGTCGGCCCTGGGGCACTGTGTGCGATGGCGGGCGTTTAACCCTCAGGGCCACCCCGACCGATCGGGGTTTGTCGCGGTCTAACGCGTGATGGCTGGCTGGGGAGAGTACCTGGGTGCGAAACCCAGCCCGTTGCCCAGCACGGCTGCTTGATTGTAGTCTTAATCTGTGAAGCTGTCTGACAACCGGAGTGGCCCAGAGAGGTACCACAGATCCCAACAGGGAGCCTAGGTCTAATTCCTTGCACTAGGCAGAGAAAAACTGAGCTAGAAGAGCTGGGTGTGGGGTTATCTGCCAGTGGGGACTGTCTGTTACGGTTTTTGCTGTTAAAACTGCCTGTCCTGCCTAGTAAACTCCTGAAGAGGGCAGTATAACCCACTTAGTCCTAAGAGTTGCTGTGCCTGTCGACAAACGAAAGAGAAAATCTTTTTTAGAACCATACCATTTCCAGCTTTTAGTTTAGGGCCTCAAAACATGATAGACCGTTAACTATCGAACATCTTTAGAGACCCTTCTCAGCATTGTGTGCCATGAGATACCATTGACTGTGCTGTGCTGTACCCTAGACTAATAGTCCACTAGCGACAGTTCTTGAGGCAGAGGTCAGGCTGGCCAGGATAAGTGGGACAAAAAAAAAAAAAAGCCACATGGGTGTTACATCCTATTCCACAGACATTTTTTGGAGTGACCTTTGTGTTGGGGTACCTTGGCGGACATGCAGCTGGCTAACTGCATATGGATTTGGGACACGGTACCTTCTGGATACAAAAGGGCCGTATCCGAAACCCAAAGTGGAGATGTGCATTGAGAAAACACAAAAAGCGAATTAGCCTGTATACGAGAGTGACAGGCATTCATCTCTGGTAAGAGTCCATCCACGGGTGAAGGGAATCACTTGTTTGTCTTCATTTGCACAAGGTGGAATTCTGACTGGTGGATTACTTGAATATTAACCATTGATGCACCATAAAAGGAACTGTGTGTGTATGGACTAACTTATCTAATTATGAGCGCTACCACATTTGTGTATGCAGATTCAGCAATTCTGGATTAGTATAACTTATGTTTTGTGCAAAAGGGCCGTATTGCTTTCAGAAATTTTAGGATAGATCTGGTTCTTAGTTGCTTTGTAACCAACAGAAGCATTATATATAGCCAACTGAACTAAATCTATAGACACTTTTTTAACCAGTGTCTAAATACAGCTTCATCATTTGGCCGTTCAAGTATACGCCTCTGAATAATACTGAACAAATGGTTATATATGAATGTGTGTATATATACACACACACACACACACACACACACACACACACACACACACACACCATATTCCCAAAAACCCAAAACCCAACACTTCGCCTTAAAATTAAACATGAGATTACCAGATATGCCAGTATGATCGGAAACATCTTCAGGAAAGGCACCTTTCTGTAGAGGAGATCTCCCCAACTGGTTTCGCCGCTCCCCAGCCTCCTGCCACCTACAGCCTTCGCCTCTTTCACCAGTTGAATCATTCCTTGTTCTGTTAAAAGTCTGTGGTCGCCTTTCCCTCCAGTTATCAGTGTTACTTCTCTGGTCTTCCGCTGACCACCTTTTACCTTCATCTTTATGATTAGTACCTGCTCGCCCTCCTGGGCTGAAATTTTTGAACATGTTCTGAGAACTCCCATTTCGGGGACTGCTGCTATAAGGAATAGGTTTAGACTTTTGAGTATCTAGTTTCCTTCCTAGGTTGTTCCCATGACCATCATGAGCCAAATAGGACTGCTTGCCAGGACTTCTTTTAAAATCCTCTTCATCCATGAAACCCCTGTTTTTGACTCGCTTGGCAGCATCTCCCATTTTAAAGAGTCAGTCTAAGATCGTGCCTGGAAGAAATTAAAAAAATAAATAAAAAAGCAATAGCCTGTTCATTATGCACTTTCACACAACAGGCACATATGACTTAAACAAAAAAAGCATGCCGGCTGAATTATTAAAAAAAAAAAGGTATATGGTAGAGCTTTTACAATCTTGTATTTGATAAGGCAGGTTTTTGCTTGTGTTTGAATTTTTGCTCTTTTCCGTAAAATAAAACAAGTTCTCTGCGTGGTAACAGCATACATATTGGTGAATAGAGGTGCCATTAATTTTTAATGGCTCCCCACCACACTACTAGAACACAAACCTTTGAGTATCCACATATGCAGTAGGGATACAGAAGTCCTTTGTTCCTATGTACACTGCACTGTGCAGGTGTTCATTCCAAGTTACCAGGGACAATGTAATTCCTGTACACATGCGCCACTATTGGATCAGCTGCCTCCCAATGGCCAAACAGGAGTGCTGCAGAACCTGGAAGCAGCAGAAGAGGTGAAAGTGGCATTGGACAAGGTTAAGGCCTCATACACATGGACGTTTGACGCCGGCGGTTTTTGCAGCTCTCCATGTTAGTCAATGGCCCCATAAAAACGTCGGCGTTTTTGAGCTGTAGATGACGTCGGCGTTAGTGAGCTGAAACTAGAACCCACAGCCATCGCGTTGGGAGGCTGTAACGTTTTGGCATTTTTTGACGCCGACGCCACAATATGCCAACAAACGCCACCTATTATTATACTGGCGTTTTCCGGAGTTTGACGCCGACATTTTTAGGTTGAAAAATAGCAGAGGGATGATTTTTTTTTAAAAAACCGCCTACTGACGCCAACGCTCACTAACGCACAAAAACGCCGAAAAACACTGACTTTCTTTCCTTGATGTCGGGCCCGACGTTTTGTTTATTTTTTTTAGAAACGTCCGTGTGTATGAGGCCTAAGAGAATGAAAACTAGACCTATCATCGCTAAAGACTATGTGAGGCCAAGTGTTCCCCAATAAAATGGCAACCTTAAAAGTACAGTCAAAGTGCTTTTGGCTGAACTTCTCCTGTGGATCACAGGAAGGCAGTTAGTTTTGCAGTCCTGTGACCAGTTTTCAGCAGAGAGCAGGCCGAGGTCCCAAAGGTCAGGCAAGGCTTTGTCATCACGACAATGAAAGTTTGGATCTGCCAGGTACCTGGACCGACACACGGCTCAGCTTCTCAGCGAGCCGCCGAGAGCCTGAGCCGGCAAGCCCCCTCCACAGCGAAGCACTCCAGTGTAAAGGCGCTGAGGGACCGATGCTGCATCCACCTAGGTAAGTAGGATTCTAAAAAATAAAAAAACCCAACACACATACTTCTCTTTTAACGAGCAAGTATTGTGTGTGCTGGAACACTATGGCAAAAGCCGACCCCCAAACAGCAGAGGTTAAAGCGAACATACCTACAGTATCTCACAAATGTGAGTACACCACTCACATTTTTTGTAAATATTATTATATCTTTTCATGTGACAACACTGAAGAAATTACACTCTACATTGTAGCAAAGTAGTGAGTGTATAACTTGTTTAACAGTGTAAATTTGCTGTCCACTCAAAATAACTCAACACAGCCATTCATGTCTAAACCGCTGGCGGCAAAGTGCGTACATCCCAAGTGAACATGTCCAAATTGGGCCCAATTAGCCATTTTTTCCTCCACGGTGTCATGTGACTCAGTGTTACAAGGTCTCAGGTGTGAATGGGGAGCAGGTGTGTTAAATTTGGTGTCTTCACCCTCTCATACTGGTCACTGGAAGTTCAACATGGCACCTCATGGCAAAGAACTCAGAGGATCTAAAAAAAAAAAAAAAAAAAAAAAAACACGAACTCTTGCTCTACATAAAGATGGCCTAGGCTATAAGAAGATTGCCAAGACCCTGAAACTGAGCTGCAGCATGGTGGCCAAGATCATACAGCAGTTTAACAGGACACATTTCACTCAGAAGAGGCCTCGCCATGGTCGATGATCGACCAAAGAAGTTGAGTGTACATGCTCAGCGTCATATCCAGAGGTTGTCTTTGCAAAATAGACATATGAATGTGCTGCCAGCATTGCTGCAGAGCTTGAAGGGATTGGGGGGGGGGGGGGGAAGGTGTCAGCCTGTCATACGCAGCACTCACTGCATCAAATTGGTCTACATAGCTGTCATCCCAGAAGGAAGCTTCTTCTAAAGATGATGCACAAGAAACCCAGAAACAGTTTGCTGAAGACAAGCAGACTAAGGACATGGATTACTGGAACCATGTCCTGTGGTCGAATACCAAGATAAACTTATTTGGTTCAGATGGTGTCAAGCGTGTGTGGCGGCAACCAGGTGAGTAGTACCAAGACAAGTGCGTCTTGCCTACAGTCAAGCATGGAGGTTTGTGTGTCATGGTCTGGGGCTGCATGAGTGCTGCTGGCACTGGGGAGCTACAGTTCATTGAGGGAACCATGAAGGCCAACATGTACTGTGACATACTGAAGCAGAGCATGATGCCCTCCCTTCGGAAACTGGGCCGCAGGGCAGTATTCCAACATAACGACCCCAAACGCACCTCCAAGACGACCACTGCCTTGCTAAAGCTGAGGGTAAAGGTGATGGACTGGCCAAGAATGTCTCCAGACAAACTATTGCGTATCTGTGGGGCATCCTCAAAATGGAAGCTGTAGGAGCGCAAGGTCTCTAACATCCAGGAGCTCCGCAATGTTGTCATGGAGGAGTGGAAGAGGACTCCAGGGGCAATCTGTGAAGCTCTGGTGAACTCCATGCCCAAGAGGGTTAAGGCAGTGCTGTAAAATAATGGTGGACACAAAATATTGACACTTTGGGCCCAATTTGGACATTTTCACTTAGGGGTGTACTC
Source organism: Glandirana rugosa (assembly GCA_018402905.1). Classification (NCBI taxonomy): domain Eukaryota; kingdom Metazoa; phylum Chordata; class Amphibia; order Anura; family Ranidae; genus Glandirana; species Glandirana rugosa. The sequence continues at coordinate 495,225 of BLSH010343011.1, forward strand.
ACTTTTGTTACCAGCGGTTTAGACATTAATGGCTGGATGCAAAGTTATTTTGAGGGGACAGCACATTTACACTGTTCTACAAGCTGTACACTCACTACTTTACATTGTGGCAAAGTGTCATTTCTTCAGTGTTGTCACATGACAAGATATAATAAAATATTTACAAAAATGTGAGGGGTGTACTCACTTAAGGCCCCTTTCACACTTATGAGACTTGTCCTGAGACTTGGGACTGCAAAGTTGCATGACAAGTCGTACCCCATTATTTTCAATGAGTACCATTCATATCTGTGCGACTTAAAGTCGCAGCAATTTCAAAGTAGTCCCTGCACTACTTTGATGCGATTTGAGGTCCATAGACCTCAGGATTACACAGGTATTGCTTCAAGTAGCATCAAAATTGCGGTAAAATCATGCAACTTTCAAGTCGCACAAGTGTGAAAAGCGCCTTAGTGAGATACTGTATATAAATACAACCCCTATTTCAAAAAAGCTGGTATGCTGTGTAAGATTTACATAACAGAATGCAATGCTTTGGAAATCTCAAAATTCCATTTTATTCACAATATAAAACATAAGGCTCCATGCACACTTAAGCTGATAAACGACCGTTTATGGTCATTTGGGCATTTTTTTTTTTTAACAGCTCATAAAACGCCCCTTTATGTTATCCTATGTGTCCATGCACACAGACGTTTAACATCAGTGGTGTTTATGGGCTGTTATCTGAACGCCCTGAATTGGCGTTCAGGAGTCGTTCTTCTGACCACAAAAACCGCTGGACGCCGATAAACGATCATAAATGCTGCTTACAAAATGCTGCTAAAAGCACTTTTTTTAACAACTTGCTTACTGGGCACTTAAACCCCCCTCCTGCCCAAACTAATTTTCGGCTTTCAGCGCTGTTGCATTTTGAATTACAACTGCGCGGTCGTGCGACGATGTACCCAAACAATTTTTTATCATTTTTTTTCCCACAAATAGAGCTTTTTGGTGGCATTTGATCACCCCTGTTTTTTTTTTTGCGTTATAAACAAAGAGCGACGATTTTGAAAAAACATTTTTTACTTTTTGCTATAAATAAAAAAAAAAAAAAAAAAAAAAATTTGCAAACGCCGTATATCGATTGGTTTGCACAAAAGTTATACAAACGTCTACATCTACAAACTATGGGACTTGATTTATGGTGTTTTTATTTTTTACTAGTAATGGCAGCGTTCTGCGATATTATCGGGACACTGATATTGGGGCAGACATGTCGGACATTTTTGACACTTTGAGACCAATGACATTTATACAGCGATCAGAAATTTAAATATCCACTGATTACTGTATTGTCAGTGGCAGTGAAGGGGTTAACACTGAGGGCAGGGCAGGCCGGGACATAACCGATCTAACTGATCCTAGTAACAGGGATCAGTAGATCTTCACAGAACGGAGAACCGCTGTGTTTACATCGGCAGTTTCCAATTCTGCAGCTCTGACAGGCGTTCGTAGGTCTCGAGCGGACATGGAGTCTGCCCGACCCGCAGGCACGCCCACGCAGCGGGCACGTGCGCCGCCTGTGAATGCGCACCGGGAGCGTGCACAGGGGACAACGTCCATGGACGTCGTCCTGGAAATTCTGGAGCCGTACTTCGGCAATAGCGCGGATCTGAAGGGGTTAAGCAGCGTCTCCTGCCACATGATCTGACGCCGAGAGAGTATTCAGTGTGCATGTAGCCTAAAATATACCATTTTAGGAAAAAGGTCATTTTGAAATTTATGGCAGCAACATTGTCTCAAAAAAGATGGGGCAGGGCAACAAAAAGCTGACAAAGTTGTACTAATGAGGAAGAGCTGGAAGCATATTTAACCACTTGCTTACTGGGCACTTATACCCCCTCCTGCCCAGACCAATATTCAACTGAAAACAGGTAATTTTTCTTCACTGATGTGTGCTGATGAGACTGCACTGATGGGCGGCACTGATCACCATTTACGGTACTATTTTTTTTTTTCAATTTTTTCATTTTATATTTCTCAACTTCCTCCTGACTATAGGAGGGATTTATTAGGTTTTTAGATTCCCTGGATAGATTTCTCTGATCTCTCGGTTCTGTGGGATTGTTAGACTATAAGTGACTGCTCCCTGTTTCACATCCTGCTCCAGCTTGCTCCTGACGAACTTCCGATTTTTCCCAGAACTTTTTAATCACCCTGCACTGGACCATAGCTTCACAACCTGCCCCAGCTTGATCTTTCACTGCCCTGCACTGGACCTCTTGCTGCTGACCCACCTCCGAACCTTCCTTGGATTACTGGACCCATTTCCTTGCGCTGCACTGTAAACTGGACATTTTCTCCACCACTTTACCCTGATTCAGTCATGCTGCTCAGGTACACTGCACTGCAACTACAGAAACTAAAACACCATTTCTTGTCCAAAAGTGCATATGATCTGTCGGAATATTGGGATTTTATGACCAAAGATATATGCATCGCAGCACTGGGCGTCTTCTCCTTCCTTCAAGCACCAGTGCTGTCAAAATCCCCACTTATCAGCGCAAGGCTGCAAAACCACCCCACACTGGTGCAGACCTCAAAAGTCTACTCTATCATGCCCTGACCCCGCTTTGACTCCTGTTGACCCTCCACGGAAGGCCAGATCAGCGCTCCTGAACATACGTTCTGCTAACAAGGCACTACTTATTTCGGACTTTATTGTAAGTAATAAGTTAGACTTTCTGTGCTTAACTGAACCCTGGCACAAACAAAATGATGGCATCCTTTTCAACCAACTCACCCCTCCGGGGTATGGTTTGTTTGACCTCTCACGCCTCTTGGGTAAAGGTGGAGGTTTAATTGTTATTTACAACCTGCTGTACACTTTATCCCCTGTAAATGTACCCTCTTTCTCATATGAATGTCTTGCTCTCAAAATCTGTGTTCCGCACTCATCTGTTATTGCTACAGTTTATCGTCCACCAAAGCCTTGTAGAGGTTTTTTAGTTGACTTTGCAGATCTGCTGTAATTTTTATGCTTCAGTTTTAAAAGTATTGTTATACTTGGGGATTTTAATATACACATTGATTCAGAGTCTTCAAGTTTAGCTAAAGACTTCCTGTCTCTTCTTGAATGCTTTAACCTAAATCAATTTGTCTGCACCCCCACACACAAAGGACACACACCCTAGACCTTATAATTGGAAATGGCCCTATTGTCTGACTGCTCTCCTCATGACCCAGGTTTATCTGATCATGTAGCCATTATTTTCAATCTGGAATTAGCAATTTCTAAACACCTCCATGTCTCGTTCTGTAAATCAAAACTGGACTTCTATCGACCAGCCAAAATTTGCAAATTTTGTAATTTACTCCCTATCCTGCATCTCCCCTTTTAACACCCTTGTTGACAAAATAAATGCCCTTAATCAAGCGCTTTCCTCTTTCCTTGATAACTATACCCCATTAAAAACACGAACCGTCTCATTCTCCTGTCTGGGTCCATGATCCAATTCTCACCTTCGCTCTATGAAAGCAGTCTCACGGGGGCTGGAGAGAAATTGGCGCAGATCCGGCTTGACTGTCCATTATCATGCACAGAAAGACTATGTGTGAGTATAATGGTAAACTTGAGACTGTTAGATCAGACTTTCTCCCATGCTATGGAAAAAAGCTTAGTAACCCTAGACAACTTTTCTGCACCATCGACAGATTATTAAAACATCACAGCCCCTCCACACTATCTGCTTCAACACAGCTCTAACACATTCCTAGATAATTTCTCCTCAAAAATTTACAAAATAAGACACCAAATTCTTACCACACCACATGTTTTATCCACCTCACTTCCTGACCCACCTAGCTTCACTGGCTCCTCTCTCCCACTTCTCTGTACTTGACTCTTCATCTCTAACTAAACTGATCTCAAAATATGAAGTCCTCCACCTGCATACTTGACCCTATTCCAACCCACTTATTTAAATCTTGTTTTAGTTCTCTATGCCCCATTATCCTCAATATCATAAATTACTCCCTTAGCACCGTTTTTGTACCCAAAAAAATCTAACATGGCCAACTTAAACAATTTTCGCCCAATATCTAACTCACCCTTCCTTGCAAAGATCCTTGAGCGGGCTGTGACATCTCAGTTACAGGAGGAGGAGGGAGAGAGACGGAGAGGGGAGAGAGACGGAGAGGGGAGAGAGACGGAGAGGGGAGAGAGACGGAGAGGGGAGAGAGACGGAGAGGGGAGAGAGACGGAGAGGGGAGAGAGACGGAGAGATTGATTGGAATGCTGAGCAGTATATCAGTTTGGCTGCTTTCATTTTTTCACAGACCAGCAGGGAGGGGTGGCAGAGGGGATGTGTGGAGTTGTTAAGTGCAGACATGCTGGAGGTGAGGAGCACGAAGTCACCTGCACACAGTGACACACACAGCAGAGGACAGAGCAGCCATCGGAGGAGGGAGGGGGAGGAGCAAGTGGATGGGGTTTCTGGAGACTGGCATCTAATTTCAGCACGGCATGTTTTATCAGATGCTTCCCCTGCCCCCTCCCTCCCAGCCTCTGGTGTTCAGGATCAGCCCTGAATGTCTGTGCCTGCTATCTCACGCTGTGTCACGGAGCTGCATTAAATCACTGGGCAGCTCTGTAACAATGTCAAGAGGCTGCCTAGGAGGCGGGACATTGTTATAGAGCTGCCCAGTGATTTAATGCAGCTCTGTGACACAACATGAGATCGTGAGAAGGGAGGGGAGGACTCTGACAGGATGACAAAAGTGCGGCACGCAGGGGGTGGGGGCGACCCTGCGTGACCCCGCCCCTTTTTCGGATTCATTATCGGCATTTATTTTCATTCGGCTAAGTGCCGAAAATGCCATCTTCGGCCAAAACGTTTCAGCCGCCGAAATTTCGGTGCATCCCTACTTGGACGGCCCATAATTTCCTTCAAACAGTGACAAGACGGAAGTCATGCTTACTGGCACCTCCCATCAATTACGCAAGACCAGTCCAAATAGCGAATCTATATATGGCACTGTACTTGAGCTTCAGTCCAAATTGAAAAATCTATTGGTGATATTTGATCCTAGTTTAACCCCTTCCTTACCGGGCCATTTCTGACACTCCTCTCCTACATGTAAAAATCATAATTTTTTTGCTAGAAAAATACTCAGAACCCCCAAACATTATATATGTTTTTTTAGCAGGTACTCTAGGGAATAAAATGGCAATCATTGCAACTTTTTATATCACACGATATTTGCGCAGGAATTTTTCAAACGCGTTTTTTTTGGAAAAGAAACAGTTTAGTGAATTAAAAAAATACAAAACAGTAAAGTTAGCCCATTTTTTTTGTATGTTGTAAAAGAGGATGTTACGCCGAGTAAATTGATACCCAACATGTCATGCTTTAACATTGCGAACACTTGTGGAATTGCGCCAAACTTTGGTACTTAAAAATCTCAATAGGCGACGCTTTAAAATTTTTTACAGGTTACATGTTTAGAGTTACAGAGGAGGTCTAGTGCTAGAATTATTGCTCTCGCTCTAACGTATGCGGCGATACCTCACATGTGTGGTTTGAACACCGGTTACATATGTGGGCGGGGCTTACGTATGTGTTCGCTTCTGCGTGCGAGCTCGCGGGGACGGGGCGACTTTAATTTTTTTTTGTTATTATTCATTTTACTTTTATTTTTTTATTTTTACACTGTGTCTTTAATTTTTTTTTTTTTGATCACTTTTATTCCTATTACAAGGAATGTAAACATCCCTTGTAATAGGAATGGTGCGTGACAGGTACTCTTTATGGAGAGATGTGGGGTCAATATGACCTCACATCTCTCCTGCAGGCTGGAAAGACTGAGATCAGAAAAAAAAAATTCCGATCCCAGCCTTTCCAGCCATGATCACGGCTTTGTTTACTAAAGCCGGGCCGGGCGTGACGTCATAACATCGCACCCGGTCCTCCGAGGGTCATAGAGATGACTGGTGACCAGATGGTCATCAGTCATCTCATGTTCCCTACAAATGTAAGGAACATTATCCTTATTTTCACTAGTTTTTTTTTTTTTAATTTCTGTGTCACATTTTTATTTTTTTATTTTCATTTTACTTATTATT
>BLSH010343011.1:518278-539110 GCA_018402905.1 Glandirana rugosa
CCCCCCCACCAGGAAAGCACACAGGGACCCTGGGAACAGCAGAAGACAAGTAAACTGGATAGAGGGAAATGGAAGAGATTGGTTTCTCTAAATGCCACCCCGCCATCCCTCCTATTAAGGTGTACAAGGGATGCACACGGCCCCCTGGACCATGGGGCCTGGTTGCAATTGCAACCCCTATCGTTACACCCCTGGGCTAAGCGACTCAATGTACAAAAACCATAGGAAAATTCAGAAAAATGGCCACAGGTGCTCTGGACTGAAGTCAAAATCTGAAATATTTGGCTGTGTCGGGAGGCGGTTTGTACACCGAAGGGCTGGAGAGCAGTACAATGAGTTTGCAGGCAACAGTAAAGCATGGTAAAGGTTCCCTGCAAGTTTGGGAATGTATTCCTGCAAATGAAGTTGGGAGATTGGTCAGGATCAGTGGGTCAATACTTCGATTCATGTCTGCCTGTATTTCTATCATGTCATACCATCAGGGAGGCGTGTGATTGGCCCCAAATGTATCCTGCAGCAGGACAACGACCCAAAACATACAGCCAAGGTCATTAAAGTGGAACTTTAGTCAGAAAATTAAGTCCTACTACATCAATAGAAAAACATTTTGCACAGCAGTGAAGATCGAGACAGAACCAGAGCAACTAACCGAGCTCACCATTTAGTTGGAAGATGTGTTTCAACACATCAGCACTCCTAATTTTAGGCCTCATGCACACTGGACATTTTTACAGAAGCAGTTTTTGGCTTCAGGTGTTTTATTCTGCAGACAGTAAACTATCCAGCATGTTATTCTGTGTCCATGCACACATAGGCTGTCAGCAGTTTTTGGCAGAAACGATTTCTGGCTGGAAAAAAACCCAGAACTTTATCAGCTGTAAAAACACTCCAACTCTGATAAAAGCTTACAAATGTTATTCAGCGTTTATCAGCAGTTTTGAGCCATAAGGAGTATAGTTTTTTTTTTTTTTTTTTTTTTTTTATCAAAACTCATCCTACAGCCAATGCTACTGGCGTTTTTAAAATGTCCAGTGTGTATGAGGCCTATGGGGCCACAGAAATTGGCAAGGCATAAACCTGAAACTGTGGGATTGATTTAATAAAACTGGACAGTGCAAATGCTGTGCATGGCAGCCAATCCGCTTCCAATATCAGCTTGTTCAATTAAGCTTTGACAAATAAACTGGAAGCTGACTGGTTTCTCTGCAGAGCTTTGCCAGATTATGCACTCTCCAGTTTTAGGAAATAAACCATGTGACAAGGAAGAAGCTGCCTGTCCCTAGGGACAGGCTAGCTACAGCAATACATTGATATAGGGATCAGCCATGACACAACAAACTGCAGCCACATGTGAGCCTGTCACTGCAAGATAAGGCAAACCAACACAGTAATAGTACTCCAATACCTAGTTAAAGCGGAGTTACACCCAGTTAAAAGTCAGCAGCTACAAAAAAAAAAAAAAAAAAAAGTGTAGCTGCTGACTTAAGGCCTCATTTACACTGCTGCTGGTACACGGATGTTTAGAGGCATTTAGGCCTTTTTTTTAGCTGCCCCTGAACTCTCCTCTGCTATCTTATCAGTACATTTACACAGGGTCGTTTAAGGTCCCAGGGTCGAGAAGGCTGCTATAAACAAACAGGCTGCTGAACTATACACAGGCAACCTGTGCATGTGTGGGGAGGGGGTGTGTGCGCCTTTCCTCCAATCAGCTGTCTCAGTTTCTAGCAATGATCCCCTCCTAGAGGGGAAAGAGGAAGAGAAAATTCTAACAGAATGTGAACTTTCTAAACAGTATATCAAGGTGAAGACAGCAGATGTGGATGTAAAACTTATATAGGGAGATTTGTTTAATCTCTGTGCATCTGGTGAGGCTGTTCACTTCACGGGGTATATGTGAGGGTTTAAATCCACTTTAAATGTGTTAAAAAAAAAAAAAATAAATGTGGTGGGTACGAAAAAACACAACACAAAAGTTACTGAAACTCACTGACATAGCATTGGTATCAGATGAAGAAGTGAACGAACACCATTTTCACCAGTTTTCTTCTCTAGAAAACTAATGAGGTGTTTATGCAAACAGAGGTTTTCAGAGTTGCTATTTGCATAACCATAGAACTTTGTATCAGCTTACAAGTTGCTCAGACACCAGGCCTTGCATGGAGAGCTTAGGCAGCATGGGGAGGAGAAGACTCTCATTCAACATGATGGTAGGTTATTGCTACAGCAGTTAAAACAACCCTGAAATAACAGTCTCATATGAACATAGGCTTCTCTGGTGTGTACATACTGACATCTTACTTCATAAACATCTGACCTTACCTCTCCCAGATACAGTGAGAGGCTAGTGAGGCTTTACTACAGTGATGGGCAATTAACCACTTTAAGACCGAGCCTCTTTTTGGAGTTCGGTGGTTTTCAGTTAAAAACATTTTTTTTTGGCTATAAAATTACTTAGAACCCCCAAACATTATATATTTTTTTTTCTAAGACCCTAGAGAATAAAATGGAGGCCATTGTAAAACTTTATGTCACACCGTATTTGCGCAGCGGTCTTACAATCGCGATTTTTTTTAAAAAAAATTCAGTTTTTTTAGTTAAAAAAAATAAGACAACAGTAAAGTTAGGTCAATTTTTTTCCATATTGTGAAAGATAATGTTACGCCGAGTAAAATGATACCCAACATGTTATGCTTCAAAATTGCGTCCGCTCGCGGAATGGCGACATACTTTGCAACATAAAAATCTCCAATGGCGACATTTAAAAAAATTCTACAGGTTAGCATTTTTGCTTTAGAGGAGGTCTAGGGATAGAATTATTGCTCTCGCTCTAACGATCGCGGCGATACCTCACATGTGTGGTTTGCACACAGTTTTCATATGTGGGCGGGACTTACGTATGCGTTCACTTCTGCACGCGAGCTCGCAAGGACGGTGCGCTTTAAATTTTTTTTTATTTATTTTACTTTTTAATTTTTATTTTTACAACTTTTTTTTAAAAAAAAAATTTTTATCACTTTTTTTCCTATTACAAGAAATGTAAACATTCCTTGTAATAGAAAAAAGCATGCCAGGACCTCCAAAATATGAGATCCAGGGTCAAAAAGACCTCAGATCTCATTTTTACACTTAAATGCATAAAAAAAAAGAAAAAAAAAAAAAATGAGCATTGGGCGGAAGTGACTTGTGACGTGGCTTCCGCCCAGCCATGTTATTGAGCCGGGTGAGCGGCTTCAGCTCACGGACACTGGGGGGGGGGTGGAAGGACCCGATCATCTCCGCCGCTGCCGGCGGGTCCGGTAAGCGGCGGAGATGACCGGAAAGCGGCGGGGGGGGACGGGGGGGGGACCTCTCCCGCCGCTGATAAAAGTGATCTTGCGGCGAATCTGCCGCTAAGACCACTTTTATCTTGCAGGGAATCGCCTGCAGAAAAAATAGATACCGGGGTTATGGTAGCTGCTACCATAACAACGGTATTCCACTTCAAAGTACCGCCGTCAAATGACGTACGGCGGTCCGGAAGTGGTTAATGACTGGAAAGAGGTCATACCCTCAAAGTGGTTCTAAAGGCAGAAGGTGCTCACTGGCTAGGGGGGTTAGCCAATCAGCGGGTGGGTCGTACTCGATGTCCGACGGCCACCCGCAATCGCTCTCAAGACAGGCAGAATGGGGATCTGCAAGTGTAAACAAAGCAGATCCCTGTTCTGACAGGAGTTGAGAGAGATCGTTGTTCCCCATCACTGGGAACAGACTCTCTCTCTCTCCTCCTCCAGTCAGCCCAACCCCCAAAGTTAGAAACACCACAGAGGGAATACATTTAACCTTTAAAATCTCCTGCAGTGTTAACCTCTTCCCTGCCAGTGACATTTACACAGTAATCAGTGGCTATTTTTAGCTCTGATTGCTGTATAAATGTCACTGGTCCCAAAAAAAAAAAAAAATAAATAAAAAAAAAAAAAAAAAAAAAAAAAAAAAAAAAAAAAAAAAAAAAAAAAAAATCGGCCTAAACTTATGAATAAATTAATTTTTTTTTTTTACTATTCTTTTTCGCTATTAAACAGGATTTATATAGCGCCAACAGTTTGCGCAATGCTTTACAACATGGGGGCAGACAGTACAATTACAATACAATCCAAATCAATACAGGAGGAATCAGAGGGCCCTGCTCGTTATATATTATAAGAAAAAAAAAAAAAAAAAAAAAAAAAAAAAGTTTGCCGCACTTTTATAGCGCAAAAAATAAAACCCACAGAGGTGATCAAATACCACCAAAAGAAAGCTCTACTTGTGGGGAAAAAAGTAAGTCAATTTTGTTTGGGTACAACATCACACAACCGTGAAATTATCAGTTAAAGTGACGCAGTGTTGTATCACAAAAAGTGCTAGTCAGGAAGGGGGTAAATCCTTCCGGGGCTGAAATGGTTAATGCACCCACCCTTATACTTAGATGATCCCCATTCCCGATACAGCGATGTGCATGAGAGCAGCTGCTCTCTCCCCCACCTCAGTGGCTCACACTTCCACGGGAGCCATTGGCTCCTGCTGCTGTCAATCACAACCAGTGAGCCAATGAGGACAAAAGTGGGGGCTGGGCAAAGCCATACTCCAAGTGCGCATAGACTAGAGCTGGATAAAAAGGAGAATCACAACTTTTTTGCTTTTGCTTAGAATAAAGATAACAATTCTCGGCGTATCATCTTTCACATTATACAAAAAAATTGGGCTAACTTTTTTTTGTTTTTGTTTTTTTTTTTTCTTTAATTAACTGAAGTGTATTTTTTCCCAAAAAGTTGCATTTGAAAGATCGCTGAGCAAATAGTGTGACATAAAATATTGCAAGGACCGCCATTTTATTCTCTAGGACAGGGCTCTACAAATTTGCTTTGAATCTAGGAGCCAGTGAAAAAAGTTGAGAACCAGTTTCTTTTAGCGTACTGTGGGTTGTCAGCGCCCGGGGTAAAGCAAGTAATTTGCGCCACCCTAACTTACTCACAGGAGAGCAGCCAGTCAATAACTCCAACGCAACACCATTGCCAGAAAGAGTGACACTAAAAACCTGTTATAGTGGGAAACCTCTTTTTATGCCTAATGAATCGTGACTGCGGCATGTAAAACGCCCTCATCTGCTGCCTAATGCGGCTTAAGGGTGGCAAAAACATGTCTACTGCACATTTTTACGACCCAACTGCATCTAAATGAAGCCTTAGTGACACTTTAACATACAAAAAAAAAAAAATAAATAAACTATTCATTCAGTGACTATTCATTGGTCTGATAGGTTTCCGGTCACCATGAAATGCTGGAGCCCAACTGCACATGAAGAGTGGTAATTGTTAATGGTACACAGGGCTTTATCAAAGGACATAGACTCTTCTAAAACATATCCAGCTGCCTAATCTTCCCTCCTCCATCTAATAGCACACAGAGCTGCACGATTCTGGCTAAAACAAGGATCATGATTTTGTTGCTTAGCATAAAGATCATGATTCTCTCACGATTCTCGTGGTGCAACATCTTTCAAATTGTACTAAAAGAAAAAAAAAAATGGGCCAACGTTAAGGTTTAGTCATTTTATTTTAATTCATTAACCAGTTCCACACTGCCTACCGCATATTTACGGCGGCAGTGTGGACACTGGCCGCGAATCGCCGTAAAAAGACGGCGATATGCGAATGGCCGCTAGAGGGCACGTGCGCCCGCGGCTCGCGAGCCGCAATGAGCGGCCACAGGCAAAGAAGGGGAACCGCCGATGTAAACACGGCGGTTCCCCATTCTGACAGTGCAGGCATGGGAGATCTACTGATCCCTGTCACTGGGATCAGTTAGATCTCTCATGCCCATGGTAGCCCAACCCCCCCACAGTAAGAACACACCCAGGGAACACAGTTAACCCCTAGATCTCCCCCCTGCAGGTTAACCTCTTCACTGCCAATGACATTTATACAGTAATCAGTGGACATTTAAATTTCTGATCGCTGAATGAATGTCATTGGTCCCAAAAAAGTGTCAAAAATGTCCGACATGTCCACTGCAATATCGCAGTGCCACTAAAAATCGCAGATAGCCGCCATTACTAGTAAAAATAAAAACCCCAGAAATGAATTCTCACCATCCGTAAACGCGGCCATTTTTGCGCAAACCAATAAAAGCCGATTGTGATTTTTTAAACCACAAATATGAGGAAGAATATAAAAAAATCGGCCAAAAAAAAAATTTTTTTTTGGATTTGAATTTCAGCAAAAATAATTTTTTTTTTTTTGCAAAATGGTCGCTCTTTTGTTTATAGCGCCAAAAGAAAGCTCTATTTGTGGGAAAAAAAGGATGCAAATTTTGTTTGGGTACATCGCACGACTGCGCAATTGTCAGTTAAAGCGACGCAGCGCCGAATCGCAAAAAGTGCTCTGGTCCTAAACTGGGAAATCCTTCCAGAGGTGAAGTGGTTAAAGTGTATTTTTCCCAAAAAAAAATTGCATTTGAAAGACCGCTGTGCAAATACCATGCGACAGAAAATATTGCAACAACCGCCATTTTATTCTCTAGGGTCTCTGCTAAAATATATATGTGTGTATTATATATTATGTTTGGGGGTTCTAAGTAAATTTCTAGCAGAAAATACTCTTACTTGTAAGCAACACATGTCAGAAAAGGTTTAGTCTTTAAGTGGTTAAACTGACCTCATTTACAGACCTTTGATCCAAGAAACAAAAGTTGGCAGACTGCCCGGATTTCTGTTTATCTTTAAGGGCCAGTTCACACATGGGAGACTTGCGCTTCGACTTGTGTCGCCCCAAGTCCTGTACTACTTCAAGGCAACTTCTATCCGACTTTTGCCCATAGAATTCAATGGAAGTCTCCTCCAAGTCGGATCCCTTATCTACTGTATATTGAAGTGACTTTACAGGAAAAAAAAATAATTTACCCAGTGAATTCCCAGGCAATCCCCTCCTGACCACAGGTAAAGTCGCCTGGCATGGAGTCGCGTTGTAAGTCACGTTAAAATCGCCTAGCAAAGTTACGCCTGAAGTTGGATAGCCCCTGGGTGAACAGGCTCTAACAACTCAGGCAGAGAACAGCTCTTCAGTGAATCGGAGATGCTGTTTTTTTTTAAGATCCTGAGTGGAGAGAAGGATAGGCTGCTGCTCGCCAGGATGCACTTGCTGGTCACCATGGCGACCTGGCGCACGGGGTTTGTCGAGCCCTGCTCTAGGGTCCCTGCTAAAAATATGTTTGGGGTTCTAAATAATTATATAGCAAAAAATACTGATTCGAACTTGTAAGCATCAAGTGTCAGAAAAAGGCTTAGTCTTTAAGTGGTTAAACTGACCTCATTTACAGACCAAAGTTCATCCCTTTAATCTAAAACAGGCATCACTAAATGACGGACCGAGTAACCGTTCAGCCCGGACCGCGGTCGTATCATCCAACAGCCTGAACGGACCCCCCCCCCCACACACACACATGCACCCACCTGCCGCTGTGTCACAGCAGAGCAGGCAGGAGGAACGGAAGGTCTACAGGGGGAGCAATAGCTGCCCAACCCCCCCCCCCCCCAATGCATTCACCCACCACTGAACCCACAGCATGGAGGGCAGGAGGCACGGAGCCCAGTGGTGGCAAACGAGCACACACAGAAGAGTCCACCTCACCACTCCCCCTGCCCTCCACAACACTGAGTTAAGGTAGGGGGAAGATTATGGGGGGGGCTGTGATGTCAGAGGGGAGCGGTGATATGAAGGGCTGTGGGGGAACTAGGATACTAGGGGGCTGTGATGTGAGAGGGATAAGCCGTAATGCAATATGGTGGGCTGTGATGCGAGAAGCTGTGATGTGAGAAACAGGGAGCAGTGATAAGGTGATGTGATGCAAGAGGGGGAGCTGTGAAGTGGGGGGTTGTGATGTCAGAAAGGGGAGCTGTTATGTGATAGGGGGCGCGGTTATATGGGCGGGCTGTTATATAAAGGGTTTGTGATGTGAGGAGGGCTGTGATGTAGGTGGGGCTGTAATGTTGGGGGGGCTCTGACGTGAAAGGGGGTTGTGATGTAAGGGAGTCTGATGGGAAAAAGGGGACTGAGGAGACTAATGTAAAGGGGGCTATGACGTGAAAAGACCTGAGTCAGAGAAAAAAAAAAAAAAAAAAAAAAAAGAAGAAGGATTCGGGCTGCTGCAGACCTCCGTGAATTCTAATTCAGTACCCCTGATCTAAAAGAACCAAATGATACAATGTATCTTTATCTCAGCACTGAGCAATGTTGTGAAACTTTGCCAGCTTATTTTTTTTGGCTCTAAGCAGAGAACTGGAAAAGTCGGATTAAGATTGTGAGGGGGGTTGAATCAATTTTAACAATTAATCATGCGGCTCTAGAATAGACCATATCCATTTACAGGAGTGGGCCACTTGAATGCCCCCATAGCAAGAGGCTGACTGGCAGCGAGGGACCCAAAGAAGAGGATAGGGCTGCTTTGTGCAATACCATTGCACAGAGCAGGCAAGTGTGAAGGGTTACTGAAAAAAAAAAAAAAACGCTTTAGAATTACTTTTACCACTTAAAGATCAGGTCATTTTCTGACACTTGCTGCTTACAAGTTAAAATCAGTATTTTTTTGCTAGAAAATTACTTAGATCGTCCAAACAATATATATTTTATTTTAGCAGAGCCCTGGAGAATACAGTGGATCTAGAAAGTATTCACCACACTTCATTTTTTTGACAAATTTGTTATGTTTTTACAGCCTTATTCCAAAATGGATTAAATCCATTATTTTCTTAAATTCTACAAACAATACCCCATAATGACAATGTAAAAGAAGGTTGTTTGAAATATTTGCAAAAAAAAAAAAAAAAAAATCACGTGTACACAAGTATTCACAGCCTTTGCTCAATACTTTGTTGAAGCATCTTTGGTACCAATTACAGCCTCAATTATTTTCGAGTATGATGCTACAAGCTTGGCACACCTATTTGTGGGCCATTTCTATTCTTCTTTGCAGGACCTCTCAAGCTCCATCAGGTTGGATGGGGAGCATTGGTGCACAGCCATTTTCAGATCTCTCCAGAGATGTTTAAAATCGGGCTCAAGTCTGGGCTCTAGCTGGGCCACTCAAGGATATTCACAAAGTTGTCCCATAGCAACTCCTTTGTTCTCTTGGCTGTGTGCTTAGGGCTGTTGTCCTGTTGTAAGGTGAACCTTTTCCCCAGTTTAAGGTCCAGAGCGCTCAAAACATCCCAAAGCATGATGCTGCCACCACCATGCTTCAATGTAGGGATGGTATTGGCCAGGGGAGGAATAGTGCCTGGTTTCCTCCAGACATGATACTTGCCATTCAGACCGGAGAATTTTGTTTCTCATGGTCTGAAAGTCCTTCAGGTGACTTTTGGCAAACTCCAGGTGGGCCGTCAGGTGCCTTTTACTGAGGAGTGGCTTCCATTTGGTCACTCTACCATATAAGCCTGATTGGTGGAGTGCTGCAGAGATGGTTGTTCTTCTGAAAAGTTCTCACTTCACAGAGAAATGCTGGAGCTCTGTCAGAGAGACCATCGGATTCTTGGTCACCTCCCTAAGGCCCTTCTCCCCTGATAGCTCAGTTTGGCCGGGCAACCCACTCTAGGTAGACTCCTGGTGGTCCCAAACTTCTTCCATTTACAGGTGATTGAGGCCACTGTGCAAATTAGAACCTCTCAAAGCTTGAGAAATTTTTCTGTATCCTTCCCCAGATCTGTGCCTCAATACAATCGAGTCTGAGGTCTACAGACGACAATTCCATGGACTTCATGGCTCGGTTTGTGCTCTGACATGCACTGTTAACTGTGGGACCTTATATAGACAGGCGTGTGGCCTTTCCAAATCATGTCAAACTGAATTTACCACAGGTAGACTTCAAACAATTTGTAGAAACAGCTCAAGGATGATCAGTGGAAACAGGATGCACCTGAGCTCAATTTTCGTGTCATGGCAAAGATTATGAATACTTATGTACATGTAATTTTTTTCTTTTTTTTTCTTTGTAATAAATTAGCAAAAAATTCAAGCACACTTCTGTCTTTGTCATTATGGGGCATTTTTGTAGAATTTTGATAAAAAATAACCACTTACACTTACCGGTAAAGGTGTTTCTAGGAATTCTTCCAGAACGGCACAGCTGAGAGATGACTGGTCTCACCTGGACAGGAAACAATCAAGAACAGAGTTTAAAAGGCCCCACTTTCCCTCAGTTGAGAAAGTATTAACCCACACCAGTGCACGAGTGTATCCTTCTGTGCCAACAGACAACACATAAAAACGGGTGGGAAGTAGGCCTGCCGTCCTGGAAGAATTCCTAGAAACACAGTTACCGGTAAGTGTAACTGGTTATTTTCTCCAGTCATTCTTCCAGGACGGCACAGCTGAGAGGATGAGCAAGGAGCTCAGGCCTACCTTTAGGACGGGACCACTGCCTGCAGGACTTTTCTACTGAACACCAGGTCCTGAGGTGACAGCAACTCAACTCTGTAGTGCCTCAGGAATGTGTTCTGGCTTGTCCACGTGGCCGCTTTACAAAACTGGTCAATCGAGGCGCCCGCCTTTTCAACCCAGGAGGTCGCCAGAGACCTAATGGAATGAGCTTTCAATTGAGCAGGGGCTGGTTTACCAGTCTGCTCATAAGCTACTAAAATTGCCTGCCTTATCCACCTTGCCACTGTCGACTTAGATGCCTGGAGACCCTTCTTCTGACCCCAGAAATTAATCAGCAAATGGTTAGACCTTCTAAAACCTTTGACACCGTCTAAGTAAATTAACAGACAACGTCTAACATCCAAAGCGTGGAAGCTTGTTTCCCTCTCATTATGGGGACTTGCGCAAAATGAGGGGAGAACAATCTCCTGGTTCTGATGGAACTGAGGCGCCACCTTTGGGAGGTATAGGGGATATTGTCTAAGTATCACCCTGTCCTCTAAAATCAACAAAAAGGGCTCTTTAATCGTCAGAGCCTGTAGGTCACCTATCCTTCTGGCTGACGTAATCGCCAGAAGGAAGGCAATTTTAAGAGAAAGTAACTTAAGAGACTTCTGAGCTACCGGCTCAAAAGGTTCCCTAGTTAGGGCATTCAGTACTAAGGGTAAATCCCACTGTGGAAAACTCTTTGATCTCACCGGGGTTACCCTTTCTCTGGACAACAAATATCTTTTTATGAGCGGGTCCAGGGCTAGCCTTCTATCCAAAAACACAGATGGGGCTGCCACCTGGACCCTGAGGGACTTGACTGCCAGGCCCAGATCCACTCCATCCTGGAGAAAATCCAAAATGGATGGAATAGCCTGAACTGGGACCTCTCACTGAACACCAGCGAGAGAAGACCCCCCCAGACTTTGGCATAAATGCGCCTGGTGACTGGCTTCCTGCTCAACAGGAGGGTGTCAATTACCTTTTCTGAGCACCCTTTTTCTCTAAGGAGCTCCCTCTCAAGCACCAGGCCATCAGGGAAAGGAACCCTGGATCTGGATGAAGTACCGGTCCCTAACACAGGAGATCCTGTCTGAGAGGTAGATGAAGAGGCGGGGCAACTGACCACCTCTTCAGAGTGGGAAACGACGCCATCCTTGGCCACCAAGGCATGATCAGAACAAGAGACACCTGTCTGGCTTAGCTTCTGCAGTACCCTGGGGATGAGAGCAAGGGGAGGAAAGGCATATGCCAGGCCGAAGTCCCACCTGTGGGCTAGGGCATCTACCCCCTTGGACTCCAATTCCCTGGCGAGAGAGCAAAACCTTGGTGTCTTCCTGTTTCCTCTGGAGGCAAACAAGTCCACCTCTGGAGAACCGAACTGCTGTTTTATCAGAGCAAAGACCTTGTTGCAGAGCTCCCATTCCCCGTTGAATGGGCCGTCTGCTCAGATAGTCTGCTTCCACATTGTGCTCTCCCCTTATGTAGACCGCAGAAATTGAGGGAATCCTCCTTTCTGCCCAATTGAGGATATCCTGCGCCAGCTTTGCTAGCTTTTGGGACTTGGTTCCCCCTTGGTGGTTCAGGTAGGCTACTGCAACTACATTGTCCGCTTTGTCCTGGATCCAATCTCTGAATACCTTCAGTGCCTCTCCAACTGCCAGGAGCTCCCTGAAGTTGGAAGATGCCCTGCTCTGAACCTGATCCCAGGACCCCTGAGCCCGAAGGTCTTCCAGGTGGGCCCCCCACCCCCAAGCGCTCGTGTCGGTAGTAATGCTTAGAGGCTTTTGTTGGGACCAGGGACGGCAGTCCAACCCCCATCCTGGATTGAGCCACCATCCCAGTGCCTTTCTTACACTTCCTGGGATGGACAACTTTTTTCCAAGGACTCCTTCTT
The DNA here is from genome assembly GCA_018402905.1 of Glandirana rugosa. Classification (NCBI taxonomy): domain Eukaryota; kingdom Metazoa; phylum Chordata; class Amphibia; order Anura; family Ranidae; genus Glandirana; species Glandirana rugosa. The sequence goes on from BLSH010343011.1 coordinate 530,591, forward strand.
TCCATCCCAACAGGCAAGAAGGAACCTCTGAAGATCCCGTGAGTGGAGCTGGGCCCAAGGTACCGCAGGGATACACGATGTCATGAGGCCCAGGACTCTCATGATGGCCCTCAGACACCCCCCTTGGAGTCGCACAGGGCAGATACTGCTCCCTGAACCTTCTCTACCTTTTGTAGGGGGAGGAAAATTCTCTGCTCTACCGAGTCCACTTGATAGCCCAAGAATTCCTTTGACTGATGTGGCTCTAGGGAGGACTTCTCCCGGCTGATCATCCAGCCTAAGTTTTCTAGGGAGGAAATCACTCTGTCCTGATCGGACATCAGCTGATCCCGGGAAGAGTTGTAGATCAGCATGTCGTCCAAGTATGGAATCAGGGCTATTCCCTGGAGGTGGAGATATGATACCACCCCGGCAAGGACCTTTGTAAAGATCCTTGGGCTGGAAGCCAGCCCAAAGGGAAGTGCCCTGAATTGCCAGTGTTGGACGCCCTGCTTCGTCTTGATAGCGAAGCGCAGGAACCTCTGGTGCTCCGGGGCAATGGGGACATGGAGGTAGGCATTCTTCAGATCCAGCGTGACCATGAAGACCCCCTCAAAGAGGTGTCTGACCGTGCAGATACTTTCCATACAGAATTTTTTGTATCTTGGGGAAATTCAGACTGATTATAAATTTACAGAAGCTGAACACCTGAGGGTTTCACTACCACGAAAACGTGTGAGTAAAACCCCCGCCCCAACTGTCCTGCTGGAACTGGGGCGACGACCTCCTGGTCGACCAACTCCCGAACATTCACCAGGAGCCCCCTCGCTTTCTGCGGATCTCGGGGCAAGTGCGTCAAGTTGAAGTTTGTGGGAGGGGTAGACAAACTCCAACCTGTACCCGTCCTCTACCAGGCGGAGAATGTACAGGCTCTGGGTGATTTTTTGCCACATGGGGAGGAACCACCTTAGCCTCCCACCAACTCGAGGGTTGGCGTCACTTTGCTTCCTTAGTGGAAGGACTGGAAAAAAGGATTCCTCCTTTCTGTTTTCCCTTCCCGCAACCCCACCTTTTACCTGCCTCCATCTTACCTTTGGACCTGTCCCTGGTAGGAGGGCTCCAAAAAAATTTTCTTGCCCTTTTTGGGTTTCACAGGAAACTTTTCCTTTTTCTGCTGAATGGGACAACACCTGCTCTAAGCCTGTCCCAAAGAGCAGGGAGCCCTTGAAGGGTATCCCAAAAAGACGGGATTTGGACGTAAAATCTCCATCCCACGTCTTTACCCAAAGTGCCCTCCTAGCTGAATTTAGGAGGGGCACTGATTTGGCAGTTGTCCTTACATTTGAACTGCCGAGTCAGCCAGAAAAGCTACTGCTTTTCCAATCACCTCCAGGGAATCCAAAACCTCCTTGGTTTTGGTTCCTCTGGACACACGATCCACCAGCCTGCCGACCCAGACATCAGCATTTCTGGCAATGCAGGCGGAAGCCAATGGTGGTCCCATAGCCGCCGCATTGGCTTCCCAGGCCCTAAGCAGCAGCGTTTCTGATTTTTGGTCCATCTGATCGGGGATGTTGCCAGCATCCTCGAAGGAAAGATCTGACCGCTTGGAAACCTGGGCCAAGGAGGCATCCAGCCTGCTTTGTCTTGCTTCATGACCTGCGCAGTCTCCTTGCCCGCTAACTTGTGGATGCACTTAAAACAAAATGGCTTTGTGTGCTCCTGTGGAAGTTTATCGTTGCAATAGCCGCAACGCTTAGAGCGGGAGGGGGTTTTAGACTTCGATCTGGTGGCTAACCCCTGGGCTGGGCCTTCCGTTCCTGCAAGGAAACACATACCACAAACGTACATTACAGATGGATGTTTCTGCAGCCCCCCGCTATCCAAGAGGGGGGTAAGGAATAGGGCTCCCCCCCTCCATCAGCCAGGCAGACTCACCCCCTGTGGCATCCTCGAGTGCTGAGGGCCCGTCTGGCCCTCTTTCCCTCTCCATCCTTCCGCTCCGCACACCAAGCAGGAGTCTTAGCAGCTTTTCTGGCACAGGGAAAGCCTGGACCCCCTCTCCCTGCTGTCCTGTGTGTATTACGCCGATGGCCGCTGCCATTTTCCTGGAGCCGACCCGGAAATTGCCTCTAGCGGCGGACGTGACGTCAGATGCGCGCGTACGTGCTCCTCCTCCCGGCACCCGGAAGCTCAGCACAGCATTCCGACCGCCTGGAGAGCTCCATGGGGCCAAGTAATTTGGCGACCGAGCTCTCCTCCAGCCTGCAGCCGCTGTGCGACCTCACTGCCTGCTCCCTGAGCCCAGCTGCCAAGGACCTCTGGCTGGCCATACTGACAGCCTCCTCCATCCCATCAACCACTTTCAGGTAGGAGGAGGGAGTGGGAAAGTGATCCCTGGGGTTCTGGGTGACCCCACTGTCCCCAACCACTTTCGGGCTGCCCCCCCCCCCCCCCGATCCTTACCGGGAATCCCCCCTCAGCCCCAGGCCTTGATCCGAGGGAAAAAAGACAAAGTGTTTCGCTGCATCCCTGTGGAAAAATCAAAAACTGAGGGGCAGAGGGAGGGTGGGGCCATTTAAACTCTGTTCTTGATTGCGTTTCCTGTCCAGGTGAGACCAGTCATCCCTCAGCTGTGCCGTCCTGGAGGACTGACTGGAGAAATAATGAATTTAATCCATTTCAGAATAAGGCTGTAACAAGATGTTACAGCCATGTTCCGTAGGCTGTGAATACTTTCCAGATGCACTGTAAAATGGCAATTGTTGCAATATTTTATATCACACTATTTGCACAGTGGTCTTTCAAATTTTTTTTTTTTTTTCCCAAAAAAAATTACAACACACTTTCATGAATTTAAAAAAAAAACAAAAAAAACGTTAAGTTAAAATTGCGCACACTTGTGGAATGGTGACAAACTAGGCATTATGCACATTTTGCCATGAATGTATGAATCCACTATTAAGGTTTTTAGTGCATTTTTAGCGAAAATATTTTCTAGATAAACAATTGCGCAAATACCACGGGGCCTAAAAAAAAAACTTGTAGTGTCTTCTTTTGATTTCAGAGGTCATATGCTTTCAGAAAACATGCTGGGGGGGTCTTGCAAACTCTGAAAGCTTTAAGTGAACAATGAAACCCAAAGACGTATGTTCGATTTCCACCATTTTGCAAAAAGGCACAATTTAAAATTTAAAAATATTCATTATTTATTAACTCAACACAGGATGGGCCTTTATATTTAGCGTGAATTTTGTAAAATTGTGTGTTTTTAGTGAAAATATTGTTTTGATAAACACTTGCACAAATATCGTAGGGCCTAAGGGCTCTTTCAAACATACGGTCCGTTTGGGTCCGCCTGTCAGTTTTTCAGGCAGACCCAAACGGTCAAAACGGGCTCCGCATGTGTGAAAGGACCCGAACAAATCAGTAGCACCTTTTTATTCCAGAGGTCATATGCTTTCAGAAAATATAGGTTTTGGGGGGCCCTTCAAATTCTGAAAGCTGTAAGGGAAAAATGAAAACCTTCAGATTTTTAGAGAAATTTGGATATTTACATGTTTGCTTGCATTCGATTTTCACAATTTCACAAAAAGGCACAATAAAAATGTAATTTTTGGTGTTTATAACTTCATACAGGTTAAGATTTTATATTTAGTAGGGATTTAGCAGGCATTTTGTAAAATTAGCTGTGTTTTTATCTGCTAATAATGGTTTTAGTGTATTTGTTTGTGAATATATTGTTTTGATAAACATTTGCGCAAATACCGAAGAGTCTAAAAAAATCAGTAGCACATTTGCATTCTGGAGGTTATATGCTTTCAGAAAATACATGGTTTTGGGGGTCTTAAATTCTGAAAGCTGTAAGGGAAAAATGAAAACCTTCAGATTGAGAGAAATTTGGATATTTACACTTTTGCGTCTGTTCAATTTTTCACCATTTCGCAAAAAAGGTGCAATTTAAAAGTTCCAAATACTTGTTATATATTAACTCAATAGAGGTTAAGCTTTCATATTTAGTAGGAATTTTGTAAAATTTGCAGTGTATTTATCTGCTAATCATGATTGTATTGGATTTTTAGCAAAAATATTATTTTGATAAACATTTGCACAAATACTGTGGGACCTTAAAAATCAATAGCACTTTTTTTTTATTCAACTGGTCATGTTCTTTCAGAAAATATGGTTTGGGGGGTATTTTACAAACTTTGAAAGTTATAAGTGAAAAATATAAAAGCAAAGGAAAAATTGCAAAAATGGTCTGGCCACCTGGGTGTATAAAATGGAGCACAGGGCCTGACAGTGAAAGGGTTTTTTTCATTCTATTCTATGCATTAAGATAAAAAAAACCCTTGTGTATAGCAGCCTCCCCAGCACCCCCTTAGGCTCCATTTACATGGGATGCTTTATCAACCTCACCTGAACGATTTTTTTTGACAGCTAGAAGCCAGCGTCCAAAACAGCCGTTTTGCCACGTTTGCGTCTAGGAGCGTTTTTTTAAAAAACATTTTTTTTTTTTCTTAGAATGGAAACGGCTATAAACAAAACGGTTCTAGACGCGAGTTACCGCGTTTAGCGGCGTTTACAAGCTGTTTGGCATTTCAAATGCCTCTGAACTGGCGTCTCAACCCATTTTTTTGCGTTCCAAAAAAAGTCTTTAAACTCAACTGCCTGGAAACGACCTTAAACAAACCTGTGTAAATGTACTGATAAGATAACTGGAAAGTTCAGGGGCAGCTGAAAAAAATGCCCAAATGCCACTAAACGTCCGTTTACCAGCAGCAGTGTAAAGGAGGCCTAATACTTACCCTGAGCCCAATCTCTCTCCAGCGATATCCACGAATGTCTAAGCAGTTTGGGAATCTTCTGATTGGCCAAGACAGCAGTGGCGCCATTGGCTCCGTGGCTTTCAATCAAAGTCAGTCAGCCAATCAGGGGAGACGCGGGCACAACAAAGGAAGAACAAGATCTTCATTAATGTGAAAGGAAGCAACCACCTTTGGAAGAAACTAAGGTGGTAGGCGCAAGACCGCCTTGTCCTTGTGCAGGACCAGATAGGGAGACTTGTAAGGCAATGCAGCCAACTCGGACACCCGCCTAGCAGACGTTATGGCTACCAAGAAAGCCACCTTCTGCGACAGCAGTTGTAAGGGAATCTCCCTGATCTTTTCATATGGTGGTTTCTGAAGCACAGAAAGCATCAGATTCAAATCCCATGGTGCCATAGGGGACCTCACCCGAGGCGCTACAATGAGAAGGAATGCTGCGGACGCCTTATTCATGATAGATCAGATGGTCAAAGAACTGATCATAAGGGTAGGCCCTAGGAGCCCTTGCAGACCCGCAAACGTCTGCAAATCACTCTCTTGGTCCAGTCGCAGAGTGGTGCGAATCCCAGAGATAATGGCTGATACCAGCGCTTTTTGCGCGCTGCCGATGCCTCCTGGTCCTCCTCTCCGTCCGAGGGGGCCAGTTCACCTTCAGAAAGCTCTACTGGGGTCCCTGTGACCTCCGAGGCTCTCTGGTTCAAAGTCCTCTCCTGAGGAATAGTGGGAGGAGGGCGCTTCTTAGGGCCCCCTGGAGTGATGCTCGGCTCCATCCGGGGGAGAAATTCGCCAAAAACCTCAGCTGGTCCAAGGGACCCCCAGCCGGTGGCTACATTCCAAACAGCATGTTAGGACACTAGTTGCCCCCCCCCCCACTGCGCCTGAAAAGGGGAGAGGGGGGCACTCACTCACCACTCCTGTCAGGCGTAGCGGGTAGCCATCCGGTCGCAGACCTTCCACCACTGCCGGGGCGGGATGCTGCCGGCCAATTACCTCCGAACCAGACCGCAGTCTGGATCCTGGGCACAAGTGGGGCACAGAACGGACACGATGCGGCGGGACCCCATACACCAGGACTAGCTCGCATCGGTCGGCCGCGCTGGGGAAAGTATAGGACCTGTAATGATCCTCTATGCCCCAGCCGGCTTCTTGATAGCAGACTTCAGATAGCTTGATAGAAGCAAACAAAATGAAAAGCAAACAAAATAAAAGAGCGGTCATCATCCGGACCGCAGGTCCCATAAGGGAGCCAGGTCAACTCCTTGCGACTAGGCATGTTAAAACTGATGGGCTAAGCAGAGTAGGGGGTTTATGCGGGTAGAGAGGACAGCCCCGTGGGAGGGGCCAGCTTGCTTTCTTTCCCTGCCTAGTTCACTCCTAATAGGACAAGCATAAACCCACATGTCTTGAAGAGCTGCGTCTGTCAGTGAACATAGGAGAAAAAAAAAACAAAAAAAAAAAAAAAACACAAGACTTTACAATCACTAAGTTCACTAATCCACAATTGATCTATCCAGGGCTCAACAAAGCCTGAGTGCCAGGTCACCACTGCAACCAGAATCCGCGTCCTGGCAGGCAGCAGCTGATCCTTCCCTCCCATCACCATCTTAAAACAGCATCTCCGATTCAGTGAAGAGCCGTTCTCTGCCTAAGCTGACAGCGGTTAACCACTTAAGGACCGAGCCTCTTTTTGAGAGTCGGTGTTTAGAAGTTAAAATCAGCTTATTTTGCTAGAAAATTACTTAAAACCCCCAAATATTATATATATTTTTTTCTAACACCCTAGAGAATAAAATGGCAGTTGCTGCAATACTTTGTCACACCATATTTGCACAGTCTTACAAGCGGCTTTTTTTGAAAGGTCTGCAGTTTGGTGGCAAACTGGTTGGTAAGTTGAGCTTGGATTTCTCTGGTTTTTGTCGGAGATAGAGTCCACCCTACCCCCTCCCTGCCCCCTCGGAACACAGTGAGCACGCATCCGGCGGCGCCCGCACTCACAATAGTCGTTATTGTGGCCGCCGTCAGGTGACAGCGTTTTGCGATAACGAACTACTTTGCCGCCATCAAGCGGTTAAATATGCGATCTGGGGTCAAAAAGACCTCAGATCTCATATTTACACTAAAATGCAAAAAAAGAAAAATTTGTTAAAAAAATAAGGTCTCCTGTAAGAGCTTTGGGCAGAAGTAACGTTTGACGTTCCGCCCTGCAATGCTATGGAGCCGAATGGGGGCCATCTTCCCCTCAGTTGGCATCCAGGCATTGAGAGGATTGGACAGTCTCCGCTGCTACTGGCGGGTCCGGTAAGCGCCGGAGATGACCATAGCCCGGAGGGGGCCCCTCTCCTACCACGGATAAAAATGATCTTGCCCTGAATCTACCACAGAGACCCCTTTTATCTGAAAGCGAGCCGCCCGCTGTTTAAATAACGGGGTTATGGTAGCCATCTGCTACTATAACGGTATTAAATGGCAAAGTACTGCCGTATAATTACAGCGGGCGGCCTGGAAGTGGTTAAACAAAAATCCAGGCAGTCTGCCAAGTTTCTGACAATATCGCTGATCAGTATAATCTCCGGTCTGTAGATGAGGTCAGTTTAACCACTTAGACTAAACCTTTTCTGACATTTGTTGCTTACAAGTAAAAATCCAGTATTTTCTGCTAGAAAATGACTCGGAACACACTTTTTTTTTTTTTAGCAGAGACCCTAGAGAATAAAATGGGGGTTGTTGCAATATTTTATGTCACGCTGTATTTGCGCAGAGGTCTTTCAAATGTAATTTTTTGGAAAAAATACACTTTAATGAATTTAAAAAACTAAACAGTATAGTTAGACCAATTTTTTTGTATAATGTGAAAGATGTTACACCACAAGAATCATGATCTTTATGCCAAGCAACAGAATCGTGAGTGTATCTCACGGTGACCAGAAACCCACCAGAGCTATGAAAAGTCAGAGTGGGGGACACACATATAGGCAGGAAGTGGCTGCAAAGAGGCAACAGAAGATCAGCGGCACTGGAATACTTCTTTCACCTTTTTTTGTATTTTAAAGTGTCACTAAGGCTTCATTTAGATGCAGTTGGGTGGTAAAAATGTGTAGTAGACATGTTTTTGCCACCCTTAAGCCACATTAGGCAGCAGATGATGGCGTTTTACATGCCGCAGTCACAATTCATTAGGCATAATAAGAAGTTTCCCACTATAACAGGTATTTAGTGTCACTCTTTCTGGCAATGGTGTTGCGTTGGAGTTATTGACTGGCTGCTCTCCTGTGAGTAAGTTAGGGGGCGCAAATTACTTGCTTTACCCTGGGTGGCGACAACCCACAGTACGCTAAAAGAAACTGGTTCTCAACTTTTTTCACTGGCTCCTAGATTCAAAGCAAATTTGTCGAGCCCTGTCCTAGAGAATAAAATGGCGGTCGTTGCAATATTTTAGAGACATATTTTTGCCACCCTTAAGCTGCATTAAGCAGTAGATGAGGGTGTTTTACATGCCGCAGTCAGGATGCATTAGGCATAATGAGTTTCCCCCATAACAGGTTTTTAGTGTCACTCTTTCTGGCCAGTCTATAACTCTGATGCAACAGTGTTGCGCTGGAGTTATTGACTGGCTGCTCTGCTGTGAGTAAGTTATGGTTAGAGGGTGCATATTACTTGCCTTACCTCAGGCGCTGACAACCCACACTATGCTATAAAAAAAAAATAGATCCTC
>BLSH010343011.1:541748-554216 GCA_018402905.1 Glandirana rugosa
GGGGGGGGGGGGGGGGGGGGGGGGGCGCTGCGCCGCCCCCCCCCCCACCCCACAGCACCTTGTCCCCATGTTGATGGCGACAAGGGCCACTTCCCGACAACCCCAGCCATTGGTTGTCAAGGTCTACGGGAGGGGGCTTATCGGAATCTGGAAGCCCCCCACCCTATGTGAATGAGTTAACAAGCCCCCCCCCCTTTTTAAAGTTTATTAAATCAGCTCCGGCATCTTCTCCCCTCTCCAGCTCTCTCTTCTGCGGGACCTTCTATCTTCTGCTCGGTCTTCTGCCACTGTCCTCTTCTTCTCATGTTGACTCGACGTTCTCTCCCACTCGAATGCGGGGTCCAGGCTGCGCAATGGCTTATATTGGCATGGGGCGGGGGCCACCCGCTAATGTCATATGGAAGCCTCACCCCCCCCCCATGAAATCACAGGGTGGGGCTGTGAAATAAGGGGCAGGGCTTCCAGATTTTAACGGATGGCCCCCGCCCCATGCCAATACAAGACATTCAGCAGCATGGACCGGGCATTAGAGTGGAAGAGAGTGACGAGTCAACATAGAAAGAAGAGAGGAAGGAGAAGATAGCGGAGAAGACAGAAGACCCAGCAATAGATAGAAGACCCCTCAGAAGAAAGAAGGCCCCGCAGAAGAGGAGCCGGAGAGGGGAGAAGATGCCGGAGCTGATCTAATGAACCATTTTAAAAAGCTGTGTAGGGTTTGACACTTTATTTTTAGGTGGATGGGTATGGGTACAATGTACCCCATACTCCTTCACATAGGGTGGGGGAATTCCAGATTCTGATAAGCCCCCACCCACATACCCTAGAACCGAGCGTGCCCGAGCCCACCAGAAAGTGAACCCTGCACTGCACTAATCACAGGCAGCGAGACATTTTCCCGATGTGTGGCTGCAGCGATCAGGGAATGTCTGTCTGTGATTAGCACAGTGCAGGGTTCACTTCCTGGCGGGCTCGTGCACATTCAGTTTCAAACAAGCCCAAGCCCATCCTTAGTGGAAACCTGTGAAGCTCTGGTGAACGCCATGCAAAAGAGGGCTAAGGCAGCGCTAGAAAATAATGGTGGCCACACAAAATATTGACACTGGGCCCAATTTGGACATTTTCACTTAGGAGTGTACTCACTTTTGTTGCCAGCAGTTTAGACATTAATGGATTTATGCTGAGTTATTTTGAGGGGACAACAAATTTACACTGTTATACAAGCTGTACACTCCCTACTTTACATTGTAGCAAAGTGTCATTTCTTCAGTGTTGTCATATGAAAAGATATAATAAAATATTTACAAAAATGTGGAGGAGTGTACTCACTTTTGTGCAATACTGTACAAAGATGAAGATGAAGACAGCAGATATACATGTAATACTTCTATAGGGAGATTTGTTTTATCCCTATATATCATCTAAGGCTGTTCACTTCACTGGGTATAGGTGAGGGTTTACATCCATTTTAACTGTAAACTTTAAAGTTGTGTGCTTTCTAGACTTGTTGCAGTAATATTGTGTGCCAAAAAAAAAAAAAAAAAAAAAAGGGAATCACCACCATTTTATTCTCTGGGGCAGTGATCGCAACCCTTAGCACGCCAGATGTTTTGGAACTACATTTCCCATGATGCTCCTGCACTCTACAGTGAAGTTGAGCATCATGGGAAAGGCAGTTCCAAAACATTTGGAGTGTCAAGGTTCGTCATCACTGCTCTAGGGTGTCTGTTTTCTGAAAATAATGTTTGGGGAGCGTTATGTAATCTTCAGGGCTACAATTAATTTTAAGCGTGTGCAGAAATAAAAAAAAAAAAAAAAAGGCAAAAGACGGCTCTTGCAGCAGAAGGGTTAAATACAGAAATCTGAACATAAGTTACTATCAGATTCCTGTACAAGGGAGCTGTGAGAAATGAAAGCAGTAAAGACAAGACCTGTGTTACCCAACTGCACGTAAAAAACAGGTCCTCTACCCTGCTAGACTGGTATTCAGTAGTGTAATGGGTACATCTCAGGACAGGGTGGACAGAAATAGAAATCCTTTGGCAGATTAATCAGAGGTGTGTGTGTGTGTGTGTGTGTGTGTGTGTGTGTGTGTGTGTGTGTGTGTATATATATATATATATTATACACACACACACTGTATTATACATGTCACCCTTATATGTAGCAGTTTGTTTCCGGAAACATCCCCTGCAGGGGGGCTCCAAACCTTTGCGGTCTGATGAATAGAATCCCCAATGGAGCCCTATGCTTTGAATAGGAAAATAAAGACAAGCAGTGTGTATATAGAGTAAAGGCAGACTGACAGGAACATAAAGAGTACTAGACATGACACCTAGACGTGCTAATAAAAGCACTCAAACAGCCCCAACCCTCCGCTCACCTGTGTGGCAGTCATGAAGTCCTGCACTTTCCTCTCGGCTTTTATCAGCCCCTCTCCATAGTGCTCTTCGGCTCGGTCTACCCGGAAGGAGGCAGCTGGTGACACGGGAAGAGATTGGCTTGTGCACGAATCGTCACTTCCTGCTCTGCTCCTGTTGCACTGAGCATGCGCTGGTGATGAGAGCTTTGCACATGTCAGTGGTGGGTGCTGATGTTTGTAGAGTTGGGCTTAAATGTAATGTGGGTGAGAAGGGCACAACGCTGCTCCTGTGGAGAGGGATAGCTAGCTGTGAGCACACAGTCTTTTATGACTAATGGAAAGCAATGTATAAGAAAGCATACTGTTTTATCACTCAGGAGTAAACATCCCTGTTTCTTCTCTAACATTATCCAGGTAGCTGCACCCTGCAATTGAAGAGGCTGAATACTTTGGAGGGCTTTTATAAAAGGTAACTACATGACTCGGGTGTGTGTCGGTTCACACTTCTGCAATTGGAGACATTGCATGTGATTCGCACCTTACTGTTGTGCAGATCACATGCAATGTCTGTGCAATGCAAATTCATCTATACAGATTGCATGGCTGAATTTGCATCGCATTCGGACCCAACTCGCACAGGACCCTTTTTTTGTCTGCACCAGAATCGAATTGTATAGGCAGTTTTAACCGCTTAACGACTGGCTCGCGTACATTTACTGCTGCAGCGCGTCACAAATCGCCGTTTATAAACTGTGTTTTGCACAGGGGCGGCTAGGGAGCGAGTGCCGGCGCACTCTCGTGCCTGCCACGTGCTCCCTCAGTGTGGCCACAGGTCGGACGGGCCCGATGTCCGCTGGCAACCCGCGATCGCCTTCTGGAGAGGAAGAACAGGAAACCGCCTATGTAAACACGGCGGTTTCCTGTTCTGACAGGCGGCATGACAGATATCTATCCCTGTGATCGGGATCAGTTAGATCTGTCATGCCCCTGCCAGCCCAGCCCCCACACAGTTAGAACACACACAGGGAACACATTGATTGCCCCCTGCAAGTTGACCCTTTCCCTGCCAGTGGCATTTATACAGTAATCAGTGGCTATTTTTAGCTCTGATATAAATGTCAATGGTCCCATAAATGTCCGATCTGTCCCCTGCAATATCGCAGTCCCAATAAAAATCGCAGATCACCGCCATTACTATTAAAAAAAAAAAATAGTAAAAACCTCATAAATTAATTCTCATATTTTGAAACTGCGGCAACTTTTGCTCAAACCAATCAATATACGGCAATTGCATTTTTTTTTTTTTTTTACCTCAAATATGTAGCCAAAACTGATGAATACATTTGTATTTATATATTTTTTTTGGATATGTATTATAGCAAAAAGCAAAAAATGTTTTTTTGTTTTTTTTTTAAATTGTCGCTCTTTTTTTTGTTTATAGCGGTGATGAGAAGTGATGTAGAGGGGATCAAATACCACCAAAAGAAAGCTCTATTTGTGGGGAAAAAAAGGACGCAGGTTTTGTTTGGGTACAACGTTGCACGACCGCGCAATTGTCAGTTAAAACGATCACAAAAAGTGCTCTGGTCAGGAAAGGGGTAAAACCTTCCGGGGCTGAAGTGGTTAATTTTGTCGCCTAAAAGCAACTAAAACATTTTAGTCAACTAACTTAATACCATTTTAGTCGACTAAAACTAAAATTAACACTGTTTATAGGTGTTCACACCCATGCGATCTGATTCCTGTCCAAATTGACAGTTTGCACTGCGATATGCGAACTGATCTGGGGGTGTCATTAACTTTGTATTAACACCCGCAGTGGTTCGCATAGGGCAGTGTGAACTACCTGTGAGTTGTATGCAATGCAGGAACCCGCACTGGAATTGCATTGATTTCACATATGTGTCTACTTATCTCTCATGACAATCTACTTGTCCTAATAAAAAAATATTTTTTTCGAAAGATGGAGAATATGAAGGGTTGCTGCCTTTTTATTAGGCAGAGGTGCTTTTAGGAATGTCTGAGGCTTTTAACCATTTCGTTCCTGGGCCATTTCTGACACTTTGCTCCTACATGTACAAATCTACTTTTTCTTGCTAGAAAATTACTTGGAACCCTCAAAACTTTTATATATATATATATATATATATATATATATATATATATATATATATATATTTATTTATTTTAGAACAGACACTATAGATATAATATAATATATAGATATAATGGTATTTGCGCAGCATTTTTTTTTTAACCCAATTTTTTTTTGGAGACACTTTCATGAATTAGAAAAAATAAAGCATTAAAGTTAGCCCAATTTTTTTGTATAATGTGAAAGATAATGTAACACCAAGTAAACAGATACCTAACATGTCACGCTTTAAAATCGCGTCTGCCCGTGGAATGGCGGCAGACTATGGTGCTTAAAATTCTCCATAGGCGACACTTTAAATGCCTTTCACAGGTTACCAGTTTAGAGTTGCACAGGAGGTCTGGTGCTAGAATTATTGCTCTCGCTCGGACGTTGGCGACAATACCTCCGTTTACATATGCAGGTAGGTAAACAAAGTGGCGGAATTGGAAGTGACGAATTATTCATCGCTCCCGGTTTTCTGGGTTACAGAGAGAGGGGAATGATGTCCGTTCCTCTCTATGTACAGGGCAGCCATTGCCGCTGGCCACATCGCTTCCAGCCTCTGCGATGGAACAGGAGAGCTCAGGAGAGTCGGCGGCGGGAGGGGGGTGGGACCCCTTCCACCACTTGCAGAAGAGATTGAGTGGCTAATTAGCCACTCAGATCACTTCTGCCTGAATGAGAGTCACCGGCTAAAAAGAATAATTCCGGGATATTGCCTGTAGGTGCAGGCATCATCCCGGTATAACCACTGAAACCCGGTACTTACCTTGGGTGGGAAGTGGTTAAAAACGAAACATGCTTTATGGCAACAGACTTTTATGCTCCAAAATTTCTTAGAACCCCCAAACATATTCTTTTTGAAACAGAGGCCCTAGAAAATAAATTGGTGGGTGTTGCAATTTTTTATGTCACAGGGTATTTGCAAACAGTTTTTTCAAACACAATTTTTTGGGAAAAAATAAATTTTTTAGAATTTCAATGCAAAAAAACAGAATACATAACCCAATTTTTGGTAAAATATAAAATACATAGGTTCCAAACTTGTCAGGCTTTAAAATTGTGCACGCCCGTGCAACGGTATCAAACAATGTAAATTTTACTATCCATAGGCGACCCTTTGAAAGCCATTACAGGTTACCACTTTAGATTTACACAGGAGGCCTAGTGCTAAAATTACTGCCCATGATCTGATGTTTGCGGTGATACCTCACATGTGTAAACATCCCTTGTGACAGCAATAGGCAGCGACGGGTAATCTTTATGGAGAGATCTGGGGTCTTATTGACTGCCCTTAAAAGTAGAGTTGTACCAATACATTTTTATATCAGCGCGTACGGTTACTGTTACTTTGCAGTGCAATTTGCGTCAATACAAAAAATTTGGCGCAAATCGCACTGCAAAAAATCGCATGCAATTGGAACAGGAATGCAGTGCAATTCCTGTCAGAATCACATGTTATTTCCCCCACTACTCCTGTCTGTGTGTGTGTGTGTGTATATAGAAAGGGAAAAGCGCCATCTAATGGGCAGTTATTAAAAATGTTAGAATTCACAGTACATATCTGGCCAAATGCAAAATCTGCATAGGTGTCCCGGTCCCACCAATGATAGCAAATCATGGCCTGTGAACGAGAAGTTTCGGGACCCCATGGGTATAGGGTGGAAAATATGTCAATTTGGGGGTGAGCCACCTCTACATCACCTCCGGCCCTGTGAGCACCTCCAGCAGCTGTGCTTTACCATCATCAGCAGGACCGGTACACCTACTGTATGCAGATTTTGCATTTGGCCAGATATGTACTGGAAGTGCTAACATTTTAATAAACTGCCCACTAGATGGCACCTTTTCCTTTCTATACACACACAGAAGTGGAGGGGGAAATTGCATGTGATTTGGTCAGGAAACGCACCATATTCCTGTTCAAAACGCATGCAACTCCTTGCAGTGTGATTTGCGCCCATTCATTTTGTATTGACGCAAATCACACCACAAATTATCCTTTCGGGAGCTTTTGCGTAAGTACCAATACTCGTATAATATATGGTATCAGTGCATCCCTACTTAAAAGCATTTGATCACAGTAAGATCAGTGTGATAAAATAGTTTCCATTTTTAAAAATTGCATTGGGGAAACCGGAAATGTGAGGTCATTAATTCTTGTTTCCTATATTACAGAGGGGGACAGAGCGGTTCCGGTCTTTGTCCGTCTCTATGATCAGCCGGCAGAAGCACCGGCTGGTCGATTGGGTATCCCGGTTGAGCGGGACATCTTGCAAAATGAAGGGAGGGGGGAATGTCCCCTCCCGCTACTTGCAAACGTGATCCAGAAGTTAGTTATCTGCTCGGATTGCTTTTCCAAGAAAACTGACCATCGGCTCTAGCCCCCCCACCCCACCGAGTGCCATGGTTTCTCCCTGTGTAGGACTGACTATATCAGCAGCAGAAGGAACCACTGTGTACAGCAGGGGATACTGTTTTCCTCACCCAGAAGTGTTGGATGCCGACAGTGCTGCTAGCTGTGCAAGAGACCGAAGTACAGACTCACCACCCACCAGAGATGGAAGTATTCAGCATTTTTACTGCAGGGGGCAGCTGCCTGCATTTTTGGGTTTTTATTTTTAGAGAAGGGAAGGGGTCCTTTTTAACTAGCCTTCATATTATTGCATTGGTTATATTTCTTTGTGAGTGAACCTTTCAAAGGAGCGTCGTCATTATTATACAGGATTTATCAGTTCCTTCATGAAAGCGGGTAACAAAGAATGCTTGATAACAGAATACATCTGTCTTCAGTGATGACGACAAAGGTATAAATAAGAAATATGTTTCTTGCCTAAAAATGTACCTAAAGAAAAATCTGTTTATATCTGCAAAAATGGAAAAGGATGCAGACCTGTTCAGTTTTTTTTTTCTCTGTGGGCATAAACTGACTTGAATGTACACATTTACATCCGCTCACCCATAGCTATACATTGTGGTTCAGTCTTGTTGAGGTTTATTTACTAAGGCTGGAGAGAGCAAGATCAGGCTCACTTCTGCACAGAAACCAATCAGCATCCAGGTTTTATTTCCAAAGCTTAATTGAACAAGCAGAAGTTAGAAGCTGATAGGTTTCTATGCAGAAGTGAGACTGATTTCGCACTGTCCAGCTTTAGTAAATTACCCATTCTGTCTGAAAAACTGACTGATGGATCCAAACTGAATACTTGTCTGAAAGGGTCCCTTCAGACAAGTGTTCCAATCAGATCTGCCTGTCTGCTTTGCAGGCAAATCTCAATAGAAGCTCAATTTTAGGCCTGTTTCACATGGGTTTCAGCTTGTATAAGAGCAACAGCAAACTTAGAAAAGCAATTGCAGTGCTTTCAGCGAGCATTGATGAAGCATTTCAGCTCCAGTTTGTAAATGCTGAACACAGATCCTAATGAGTGTGCTGATTGCCACTTTAAACAAGGTTCTACCAGGCTTCAGCACTACTTGAAGCATGTTGAAAGCCTGCTGGCAACTTTTTTAACCACTTGCCATCCGCCCATCCGTGGGTGGCAGCTCCAGGCTAAGTGACGTGTGGGTACGTTGCGGCTTACTTCCTGCCCTCTTCTGATCTGTGCTCTGTGCTGTAAATTGGCCACAGCACTGGTTCATCAGCAGGTTACAGCCAATGACTTTGGCTGTATACCTGCTGATTGGTTGTGGGCAATCACAGCACAGACCTCTTTGTCTTTGTAAACAGAACACACAGGATCTGGCCGGTTATTTCCTCCCTGAGCTCTTTTCATTCAGGGTATTTAGAATACTTCAAATTATTTATTTTTTTGGACCATGATGGTAAAGCTAGTTTTCACTACCCATGTGTTGAAGCATGTGCAGATGGGTTTAGTATCACTTTAAACAAGCTGCTGGCAGGCTTCAGTAGTTAAAGCTTGTGGAAAGCATGCTGAAGCAATCCCATTAAGATCTGTGTATAACATTTCCAAACAGGCCCTAAAGGATGCTTTAAAGGCTTAAGGCCTATACACATGGTACAATAATTGGCCAACAACAGTCGTCCAACAGCCTGTTGGCCGATTATCCGACCGTTAGTACGCACGATCCAACAGCCAATTTCCAATTATTGTCCAATAGAAGTTGGCTGACAAGATTAGAAAACTTTTGTTGGCCGACAAGGCGTTGGCCATTTGTTGGCTCATGTGTACAGAAGTTGGCCTAACAAAAAGTTGGAAGTGCAAACACGCATGCTCGGAATCCAGGAAGTGTTCGGTCGTGTAACCTGTGTTCGTAATTCACAAATCACATCCACCTGAGTTTCCTCTTTATACGCTCCTAACACGTCACTACGTTCGGCTTTGTTGCCCGAGTACTTGACTACCGTCAGTACGCTAGACAAAACTGCCAACAGCCAATTTGGACAAAAGTTGGATTTTGGTTGTCCAACAATCGGTGTGTGTATGAGGTTTTAGAGAAAGCTGCTCAAAGCTTGCCGAGAGTTTCATAAAGGCTTGCTGTTCACACTGCTCCTATTCAAGCTGAAGCCCATGTGAAACAGGCCATAAGAGGTAAAAGGATGTAAACTTATGTATGCCTATTTACCTCTCCCAGCCCATAACCTTAAAGTGGTTTTAAAGGATAAGTTCATCTTTGGGAACATGTAACATGCTCCCAATGCTGCAGCAGCTGTGTGATTTCCCCCCTCCCTGTGACAGCAGTACAGGGAGAAGATTTCCATACTAGCTGTAGCTCCGCCCCCACGGCTAAATCATTCATTCACACAGCTCTGTGTGTGTATGCACTACAATTCCTGATATCCTTTGCGGCTGTCGGCTTGTAGTTCTCAATGAACTACCACAGTGCTGTAGAGCACCATAGTAGTTCGTTGATTCTTCCTGTCAGATTGTATCTGCTTGCCCACACAGGATATACAGCACATAGTTACTCTGACAGATCTGGAGGAGACCTGCATGGCACCAACGATCTGCTGATCGCTTATGCAATGCTTTACAGGCTCCCAAAAAACTAATACTATATGCACATGTTTTTTACTTGCAAAAAAATGTGCATGTATTACTTTTTTTCCAAAAACTGAACTTATCCTTTAAAAGCTCAAGGTTTTTTACCTTAATGCATTCTCTGCATTAAGGTAAAAAACATTCTATGTCTGGGATCCTCACCCCTGTCCCCCATTTATACTTGCCTGAGGCGATCCAACGATGTGCATGAGAGCAGTGTCCCTCTCTGCTCTCTCCCTTCTCACAAGATAGATTGATAGCAGTGGGAGCCATTGGCTCCTGCTGCTGTCAAACAAATCGTATGGCTGTCTGTGTTGATGGACACAGCCAGCAGGGGTCAGGAGCAAGCCCACACGCGTACCCATGTGGCTTGCTAGAGGGGTACTTGAAGTGAAGAGGAGCCAGGAGTACCGGGGGACCTGAGAAGACGAGGATTGGGGCTCCTCTGTGCAAAACCATTGCACAGAACACATAAGTATACCATGTTTGTTTTTTAAAGCGTAACCTCACTTTTGTTGAGAAAAAAACATTCCCCTCTGGGTGATCTATATTCATTGCAAGGATTTTAACAAACTTTGTTGCAGATTCCTACCTTTTGTTATTCTGAACAAATAGATGTTGTTTGTCTGTGTCCATGAGCATAGTGAATCTGTGTAGGAGTGATTTTATAATTCTCAATCAGCTGCTGCACTTGCATGGCTCTAATGAGGAAAGCTGCAAGGTCTGCATCCCTTTAGACATGATTTCCTATTGGGAGTATCTCACCAAAAATAACATTTTTGTTGCAGGGGATGCTCAAAATCTGATTTGTATCTTAGTACACACTTCTGGAAAAATCTGTGAGCCAATCACTCAATCGGGAAATTACATTTCTGGGGAGTGTTCTGTACACCATCTGTGTACAGAACACCTCCAGGTTGCCATATTGAATTGCATTTTACAGAAAATTACAGCGCTGCAGATTGAAAAGGAAAGGTCATTTTTAAACACATTCATTTACAATGAGATTCACAATTGTATACACTATATTATTTTTTATTTGCTATTTTTTCCCCACAAAAGTGGACTTATCCTTTAAAAAAATGTATAGAGTTAGAACTGCAGATGATACTGAGGTGCAGTGAAGTGGCTCTGCAGCTTACGCATGTATTTTTTTGTACAATCTTAATTTAACAGTTTAAAAAAGATATCAAAATAGTAGAGCTGCACGATTCTGGCCAAAATGAAAATCAAGATTTTTTTGCTTAGAATAAAGATCACGATTCTCGTGGCGTAACATCTTTCATATTATACAAAAAATTGGGCTAACTTCACTGTTTGGTTTTTTTTTTTTTGAAAGTGTAATTTTTTTCCCAAAAAATTGCGTTTGAAAGACCACTGCGCAAATACCATGTGACATAAAATATTGCAACGATCACCATTTTATTCTCTAAGGTCTCTGCTAAGAAATATATATATAATGTTTGGGGGTAGTTTCCTAGCAAAAAAATAATGATTTTTAACTTGAAATCAACAAGTGCCAGAAAAAGGTTTGGTCATTAAGTGGTTAAACTGACTTAATTTTACAGACTGAAGTTCATTCCTTTGATCTAGAACAAATAATTGCAATGTTTATAGTTAACACTGAGGAATGTTTTGAAAGTTGGCAGACTGCCCGAATGTTTTGAAGGTTGGCAGACTGCCCAGAATTGCTCTGCACTTGTCACATAGAATCGAAGAAGTGTGGGGTTGAGATTGTCAACCGGAAGTGTGGGGTTGGGATTGTCAGGGGGGTTGAATCAAGATCATGATCTTTTAACAATTAATCGTGCAGCTCTACAAAATAGCAATTATCCTCGATCGCTGAGCCATCCCAAAGCATAAGGAATAACAATAAGAGAAACCAGCATAACATGACATGTGTAAACCCTCTCCTGTCCCAGATATTCACAGGCTGATATGGACAGGCCCCTCAACTTCCCCTTAAGGGAGGGCAGAAAAGCTTGCGTGGTACCTCAGAACAATTCTCCAATAGGCATGCAACCTGAGAAACAGAGAAAGGTGACAATAAAAATAATAAGAGGCTTAATCTTCAGGTAGAAGAGACTACCGCTCTTATAATAGGAAAAGCGAAAAGAAAAAATGTTCACATCTGGTTCATTGCCGATTGGATGTAGCAACATCCAGAGCACCAACTTCTGGACTCTGGTCTGCCTGAACAAGCCGCTTAAATGCAGGGTCTGCAAGGGCCACATCCAGACTGGAGGACACTGGAGCAGATTCAGAAATGTAAGTGCTCCAGTTCGCCCAAGTGGAGTCAAATGTTTCTCAAGTACCCCTACAAGTAGCCAGCCTCTCCCCCGCCTCCATAATCTCCTGCACCTCCTCAACCCATTCAAGCTCGCTTGGTATACATGGGCTCTTCTAGTGGACTGGTGTGAGACGTTTTGTAGCATTGAAAAGGTGGGGGAGAGTGCTACATTTATAGCAGGAAATAGGAATAGGGGGAACAGAAAGCAGGAAGTGTTTTGGTGAAGTGGGGATATCGATACCTAGGCCATCTGATATATGCCCACGGACCATGGTCCAAAAGGGTCTTAGCAGTGGACATTGCCACCATATATGTAGAAATGTTCCCTTCTGGCCACAACCCTTCCAGCACCGATCAGAGGTTGAGGGATAGATTTTAGCGATGGCCGCTGGCACCCGGTACCATCTCGACAACAGCTTATATTTGTTCTCCTGAGTCTTGGAGTCCACAGAACTCGAATGAGTCAGGTGGTGCAATTGCTCATCAGTAAGCTTCACACTAAAGGTCACGCTCCCATTCCCAAACATAGAAAGGTTTAGAGTTAGGCTTAGCCCCGACAAGCCACTTATAGAGGACCGAAATACTTAGAGGAAGGGGGTCCCTAGCAGACCACATACTCTCAAAGTCCGTAAGTGCAGACCTGATCTGAGAGTCATGGCATTGCGATGCAATAAAATCAGCA
>BLSH010343011.1:554226-572835 GCA_018402905.1 Glandirana rugosa
GGTCTCCTATCCCCGGAGAGACTGACCCATAGGGACAACTGGTGAGTAAGGGATGTTCTAACCCTACCTGAATTGTGCAGGTACAGAAACCGTGGGGGTTGTAGCAACGACCGTGACCACCCTCCAAAGGGGACCGAAGGACCACTCTTCTCCAGGAAGAAACTTCGGACCCACTTGCTACCCCTACAGTCGAACAGGGCAAAAAAAACCTGCCGATATCTGATAAGGGTGAACGATGAGAGTCTCTGGCCATACCATCTAAAGGAAAACTAAAGACCTCCGTGACGTTCGAACGACTAAAATAATCTTTTGTTACCACTATAGTTGACACCATTGACGGATAGGTCCTTGCATATCGTGGTCTATTCCCAATAAGAAACCCAAGAGCTCTAATTAGCGCTGATAGGTGTGTCTATAGGCAGTTACCACAGTTGATATCACCATTGTTTTCTAATAAAATCAGCAAGCTTGCAGTGCCTCCAGAAATCAAAAGGAAATCTACCATACCGGTCTCTGAGAGTAGCAAGTGGGAATAGTCTATAGCCGTCCAAAAAAAACGGGACAAGCTGACATCCCCATCGTTCACCCAGGCTTCAAAGAAGGACCTCTTCTCACCAGGAAGCCAGGGGAAACCTCCCACCAGTGCCAGCAACGATGTTGGGGGTGCCAAAGACATGGACGTGTTAAGTCCATCCCAATCTTGTAGGGAATGAGTGGTCAACAGGGATACCCAGTCAGAGAGGCCCCTATCCTCTGGCGGAACCCAAGGGGCATATAACAGATTGCGGACAGCAATGTTTTTTTTTCTAGGGAACCTACAACTTGGAAGAAACATGAAACCTCCAGTTAAGAACCCTCTTAAGAGCATATCGGAGAACATCAGGTATACCCAAACCACCCGTCCGTTTCGACTGTTGCAACAATGCCATGGCGAGCTGCAGTCTCTTACCTCTCCAAACAAATTTGGTAAAGAGGCTGCGGAGCTCTGCAAAGAAGTGCCGGGGTAGGTGCACAGGTACCATCTGCAGGAAAAAGTATGCGGGGCAATATTGTCATCTTAAAAATATTTGTGCGCCTCACCCATGTAAAAGATGCTCTATCCCACTATTGTAAACCTTTTGAGTAGAGGAGCATAATTATGTGCATACAGGGTGTCTAAGCAGTCAGTAAGTTGAACGCCTAAGTATCGCATAGAGGAGGATGCCCAACCAAAGGGGAAGGCCCCCTTTAACATAGTGGCCAGGTAACCGGCAGAATTTCAGATTTGGCATAATTGATCTTAAAATTGGACACTTGACTATAAGCGGACAGTTCTACAATCAGGTTAGGCAAGGGGATCCATTACATAGAAAAGGACATCATCCGCATATGCGGAGAGTTTATGCTCCATAGAGCCCACAGCAACTCCCCTAATGCTCGGATTAACTCGAATTTTCAGGGGCAGCGGTTCCAATACCAATGCGAACAGAAGGGAGAGAGCGGACACCCCTGTGTCGTGCCATTCCAGATGGAGAACAATGGGGAAAGGCAACCATTTCCCCTAACCTGTGCAGTGGGGGATGTGTATAGTGTCAGAATCCTACGCAACATATGGGGGCCAAGCCCTACCCTCACCAGTACAGCGTTAAGGTGTCCCAATCTACGCGATCCAACGCTTTTTCAGTGTCAGTGGAGAGGATCAGGTAAGGAGGCAACAAGTCATGTGTGCCAGCCCAATAAATGAGCTGGAGCCCCTAATAGAGTTGTCTCTAGCCTCAGTTGCGCAATCTGTCGCACGAATGCCAGCTCCTCTGTGTGCTGCTACTTATATTGGCATGGGACAGGGCCACCCACTGACGTCATCTGGAGGCCCCGCCCCCTTATGGTGTCACATCCCGGAGCTGTGACATCATAAGGGGACAGGGACTCCGGGTGACGTCTGCGGGTGGCCCTGCCCCATGCCAATATAAGTCACAGCAGAGCTGGCATTTGTGCGTCAGAAGGCGTTGTGTCAACATGGGAAGAAGAAGAGAGGGAGAACAGAGGGAAGAGGACACCGGAGAAGACCAGCAAAAGTGCAGAGATTGCACGGCCCCTCAGAAGAAAGAACACCCCGCAAAAGAGCAGAAGAAAGAAGACGCCGGAGCTGATAAACATTTTAAAAGCCTGTGTAGTGTGTGTGTTTGTTTTTTTACACTTTTTTTTTTCAGGTGAATGTGTAGGGGTACAATGTTACTCATTCACATAGGACGGTGGGGCCAGAATCTGAGGGCCCCTTGTTAAAGGGGGCTTCCAGATACCGATAAGCCCCCCACCTGCAGACCCCGACAACCCTTGCCGGTGGGGACAAGGTGATTTGGGGTGGGGGAGTGCAGAGCCCCCCCTGCCCCAAAGCACCCATACTGTCTGTGTTGAGGGCGTGCGGCCTGGTATGGTCCAGGAGGGGGCGGGGCGCTCGCTCGTCCCCACCCCCTTTCCCGGCCTGCCAGGCTGCGTGCTCAGATAAGGGTCTGGTATGGATTTCGGGGGGGACCCTACGCCGTTTTTTCGGCGTGCGGGTTCCCCTTAAAATCCATACCAGACCGAAGGGCTTGGTATGCTCTTAGAGGGGGACCCCATGGCGGTTTTTTTTTTTTTTTAATTTAGCGTGGAGTTCCCCTTCAAGATCCTCAGAGCACAAGTCGCATGCCAAAGTCGGATCAGTTAAGACAATGATCCAACTTTGATGCTACTTCAATGCTTTTTAATGGGCTAAAGTAGGATCAAAGTCGGGCAAAAGTAGTACAGGAACCTTTTTCAAAGTTGGTCCGACTTTGAAAAACACAAGTCGGACCATTTAAGACGGCTCTCATAGGGAAACATTGTTTTTGCGACGTAATGCGACTTGTTTTCCTAATGTCGGTCCGAGAATCGGACTAGTGTGAACCCAGCCTGACAGCCAATCATAGTGGTCACATGATCGCCCATCCTTCTGCCCCTAGGCTTTACTTTAGTGCATTACTTCTGCAATAAATGCTTCTTAGCTAGCTGCCTGCTACCAGACTTATTTAGGCTGTATGAATTAAAGTTGTGTAATCCCGAGCTGCCTAATCAAGATGGCCAAAGATTGCAAATCCCCCCCCAAAAAAAAAAGAACAGGTGAGGCCATCAGCAGCAAAGAGGGAGATCTCATACTTTGCATCCCTGGAGTGGAGCCAAGTACTGCAGACTTTAGTATGGCTTTAAGTGAACCAGTGGCACCAGTTAGTTAAGATACTGATTGGGTACTCTCTGATCCTGGTCTGTATGGGCTGGTGGCAGAGAAGGCTTCCGGGGGTATAAAACTATGAACCTGTGTACAGGCTACTGCATCAGAACTTTTTCCTCTATTCAGGTCAATAGCAGTTTGATGCAGCTTAGTAAGAAGTCACCTGCAGGTTAGACTGATGTCAGCTGTAGGTGAAATACACATCTTGAACTAATCTTGAAAACAAGACAAATATGGCTAAAAGCATTCCAAATTTGCTAATTTACAAAAGCACTATCTGGACCCTTGGTGCTGATGAAATGGGCCATATGCATGCTGACAGTGCTCAGTTTTTGGCCAGTTGTGCTTCAGACCTCAATTCAGGCCTGACGGATCGCTGTCCACACAATGAATAATATTGCTACAAATATCAACTGAGGATCGCTTTTCAGAGAGATGGCCATGACAGAAATAAGTGTAAACAAGCCCTAATTGCCTGTATTGTGAAGGAGTGGAGGAACCCTTTGGTGTCCCATTCACGCTTGGTGATTGAGTATCACGGGTGGAAACAGAGCGATTCTGCTCACGATTCCAAATCAAGTGGCAATTGATGCAAAACACGCGATGCACATTTGGGAGCCATTCATTCTAAATGGCACCCCAAATGCGGTGCTATTTTGCCCCGATTGTCGCGCAACAGAATCGTGCGGCAATCACAGCAAAATGCACCTTAAAAAATGGTGTGAAGCTTTTCGCCCCAAAAAGGAGCAAAAGCTTCTTCTGGACAACACACGCACATTGGACAGCCCATTGAAGTGAATATGCTGCCCTATGTGTGATACATGGAATCGCATAAAAATCGCCCACACAAAATCGCGAGCAGGAAGGGGAAGTCATTACTATGCAAAGTGTGGCCCAAGTCACTAGTAGAGTGAAGGTCCATTTAAAATACATGTACACCTTTAAAAATAGATTTTTTTTTAATTTTCCCATTTGGTCTGCGAAGTACACCATTGAAATATTGTGTTATATTTGTTTGAGAAGTGCAAAAAAAAAAAAAACTGTTGATTTGTCAAAAATCTTGTGAGCTGATGACTACCTGTGCTGTCTGCTTGTATACAAGGAAGGATTATGGAGAAGAAGAGGGGAGAGGAGACGAGGAGAGGTCTGTGTCCTTTTTAATCCACCATAAATGAAGTGAGCATGTGACCCCACATGCTTAGAAATTCAGAGCTAAAAGTACGTTAGCATGTCGGTCAGGAAGGTAGGAGCACACTACACTTCTGGCACATCTACAGTTATTTTTCTGTACTGCAGTGTATTTAAAGAGACTAAAACATGGCAAATGTACTGTACGTGTATTGTAGAGATGTTTGTCAGTTTGAGCAGCAGATGGAGCCAGCAGCCTTGCAGCATTTGTTTTTGTTTTAATTGTTTAAAGTAACATCGTGCTTTGCCTGGGTTCAAAGGCAAAATTAGGAGGGGGCATATTAAGGAACTACCTAGTTACTTTGCCCAGCAGAACTTTTAAAATACCTATAGTATAGTGTAGAGAATATACATTCCACTCCCATTCCCATAGCACCATCTTTTTTGTTCTTCCGCAGCATTATCTGATTAAAAATGCAGAAATATATGACCTGGTCATATCAGATCATAGTCCGATCTCCATAAAAATGGAAATGTTATATTACCAAGATAATGCCAAAATTTGGAGATTTCCTTCATACCTGTCAAACAATTAGGATTTTTGCAACTATACCCCATCTGCTTGGAGTCAATATGAACTGGCTAATTCAGGACATATATTAAACCCAGATTTATATGGGAAGATGGAAAAGCTTTCCTGAGAGGGAAAATCATTTCTTAATTTAAAAAACACTCTATGGAACAATATCGCCATGCTAGTAATTTTCTAAGACAAGCTCAGGCAAATTTAACCCCTCAACATACCCCTGAAAATAAAAAGAAATGGCATGAGACGAAAAGACAATTCGATCTATGGGCCGAACAACAAGAGTGTTTCAGAACTTCTTTTACCACTTTAGATTACCATAAATATGGAAACAAATCTGGAAAATTATTGGCAAAGCTCTGTAAAGGACCATACAAGCCTACACATATTACAGTTGTGCCATAAGTTTACATACCCTGGCAGAATTTATGATTTCTTGGCCGTTTTTCAGAGAATATGAATGAGAACACAAAACATTTATTTCACTCCTGGTTAGTGTTTGGCTGAAGCCATTTATTATCAATCAACTATGTTTTTTAAATCATAATGACAACAGAAACTACCCAAATGACCCTGATCAAAAGTTTACATACCCTTGGTGATTTTGGCCTGATAACATGCACACAAGTTGACACAAAGGGGTTTGAATGGCTATTAAAGGTAACCATCCTCACCTGTGATCTGTTTGCTTGTAATTAGTGTGTGTGCATAAAAGGTCAATGAGTTTCTGGACTCCTAACAGACCCTTGCATCTTTCATCCGGTGCTGCACTGACATTTCTGGATTCTGAGTCATGGGGAAAGCAAAAGAATTTGTCAGTGGATCTGCAGGAAAAAGTAGTTGAACTGTATAAAACAGGAAAGGGATATAAAAAGATATCCAAGGAATTGAGAATGTCAATCAACAGTGTTCAAACTCTAATCAAGAAGTGGAAAATGAGGAAACCAAAACCACAGTCGGGTAGACCAACTAAAATTTCAGCAACAACTGCCAGGAAAATTGTTCAGGGTACAAAGAAAACCCCGCAAATAGCTTCAGATGAAATACACGACTCTCTGAAAACGTGGTGTGGCTGTTTCAAGATGCACAATAAGGAGGCACTTGAAGAAAGATAGGCTGCATGATCGAGTCATCAGAAGAAAGCCATTACTACGCAAATGCCACAAAGTATCCCACTTACAATATGCCAAACAGCACAGAGACAAGCCTCATACCTTCTGGCACAGTCATTTGGAGTGATGAGACCAATATTGAGCTTTTTGTCCACAACCATAAATGCTACATTTGAAGAGGAGCCAGGGACAAGGCCTGTGAAACATGGAGCTGGATTGCTGATGTTTTGGGGATGTGTGAGCAATAAAGGCACAGGAAATTTGATCAAAATTGATGGCAAGATGAATGCAGTATGTTATCAAAAAATACTGGAGGAACATTTGCATTCTTCAGCCAGGAAACTGCACATGGGACGTACGTGGACTTTCCAACATGACAATGATCCAAAACACAAGTCCAAGTCGACCTTTCATTGGCTACAGCAGAATAAAATGAAGGTTTAGGAGTGGCAATCTCAGTCTCCTGACCTCAATATCATTGAGCCACTCTGGGGAGATCTCAAACGTGCAGTTCATGCAAGAGAGCCCAAGAATTTCCAGGAACTGGAGGCTTTTTGCCAAGAGGAATTGGCAGATTTACCACCTGAGAAGATAAAGAGTCTCATCCACAAATACCACAAAAGACTTCAAGCTGTCATTAATGTTAAAGAGGGCAATACACGGTGTTAAAAACTGGGGTATGTAAATGTTTGATCTGGGTCATTTGGGTAGTTTCTGTTGTCATTACGATTTAAAAAGAGTAAACACAGTTGATTGATAATAAATGGCTTCAGCCAAACACTAACCATGAGTGAAAGAAACATTTTTGTGTTATTCATATTTTCTGATAAATGGCAAATAAATCAT
The DNA here is from genome assembly GCA_018402905.1 of Glandirana rugosa. Lineage (NCBI taxonomy): Eukaryota > Metazoa > Chordata > Amphibia > Anura > Ranidae > Glandirana > Glandirana rugosa. Next base: position 561,125 of record BLSH010343011.1, read on the forward strand.
AAATTCTGCCAGGGTATGTAAACTTATGAACACAACTGTATGTTCTTAAAAAACTCCACAGGTACCCTTACTACATCCACAACAGAAATCAATACAATACTAACTACTTACTACAGTAATCTGTACTCTAAAGATCCCTTTGATTAAAAGGCTGCTATCTCTTTTACAGAAATTGCAACTCCCTAAATTGTCTAATGAACAATTATAAATGATAAATGTGCCTATAACTACTGGGAAAGTAACAACTACTATAAGAAAACTAGCAAATAATAAAGCTTCCAGCCCTGATAGATTCACGGCTGAATTTTTTTTAAAAAATCTCAAAAATATATAACAGTCTTCCTACTGGATACCAAGCATATATAAAACTAATATCTAAAAAGGAGAAAGACTCAACAGATCCAGCTTCATATAGGCCTATCTTCCTAATAAATCTAGATGCCAAAATGATGTCCAAAATTATAGCCTCACGCTTGGCTAAATTTTTACCTTCCATTATACATCCAGCACAAGCAGGATTCATTAAAGGAAGATCTGCCACTTTAAATATTAGGAAGATAATTATGGCTCTAGATTATGATAAATGTCATCCGGATTTAGACACATCTATAATAACGTTAGATGCTGGAAAAGCTTCTGATAACATCAATTTGCAATGGCTATTTATGGTTTTACAAAAATTAGTTTTTTCAGGGTCTGTTCTTAATTTCCTAATTAATATGTATTCCTCACCAACTGCGTGTTTAGTTACCTCAGGGAACATTTCTGAGACACACAACAGGGATGGCCATTATCCCCTCTTTTATTCAATCTGGCAATAGAGCCCCTGTCCAGGGTTATTAATAATAACCCTACCCTGTCTGGAATAAAAATAAATGATGTGATACTACACTCTACACTATTTGCAGATGACATCCTGATATTTACTTCAAAACCAGCAGCCAATATGAAACCATTAACCACTTGACCACTAGGCACTTAAACCCCCTTCCTAACCAGACCAATTTTCAGCTTTCAGCGCTCTCACATTTTGAATGACAATTACTCAGTCATACTATGTTGTACTCATATAAAATTTTTGTCCTTTTTATCACACAGATAGAGTTTTCTTTTGGTGGTATTTAATCACCACTGGGTTTTTTATTTTTAGCGCTATAAATGAAAAAAGACCTAAAATTTGGTAAAAAATTGCATTTTTCTTTGTTTCTGTTATAAAGTTTTGCAAATTAGTAATTTTACTTCATACATTTTGGACAAAATTTATTTTTCTTATACATAGTTGTCCATTTATATAATATTTCTAACACATGGCATGTACATAGCAAAAATTACACCCCACAATATATTATGCTACTTGTCCCGAGTATGGCGGTACCACAAGTGTGAGGCTTTTCCACAGCCTGGCCACATACAGAGGCCCAACATGCAGGGAGCACCATCAGGCATTATAGGGACACACATTTCAAATCTAATTTGACTACCTATCACACTTTTGTGAGGCACTGATGGGCACTGTAGTGGCATGGATGAGCCAGGGATGGAGCATGGATGTGGACAGATTAGCCAGGGATGGAACATGGATGTGGATGGATGAGCCAGGGATGGAGCATGGATGTGGATGGGTGAGCCAGGAATGGAACATGGATGTGGACAGAAGAGCCAGGGATGGATTATGGATGTAAATGGGTGAGATAGGAATGGAACATGGATGTGGACGGATGAGTTAGGGATGGAACATGGATGTGGATGGAGGAGCCAGGGATGGAGCATGGATGAGCATGAATCTGGATGGATGAGTCAGGGATGGTGCATGGATGAGCCAGGGATGGATGAATGAGCCAGGGATGGAGCATGGGTGAGCCAGGGATGGATAAGCCATGGGTGGGGGGGTCAGGAACTGGGTGGGCCAGGGACTGGGTGAGCCAGGGACAGGTGAGCCAGGGACTGGGTGAGCCAGGGATTGGGTGAGCCATGGATTGGGTGAGCCATGGATTGGGTGAGCCATGGATGGGTGTGCCAGGGACGGGTGAGCCATGGATTGGGTGAGCCATGGACGGGTGTGCCAGGGACTGGGTGAGCCAGGGACTGGGTGAGCCAGGGACGGGTGAGCCAGAGACGGGGTGAGCCAGGGACGGGTGGATGGATGAGCCAGAGACGGGTGGATGGATGAGCCAGGGATGCATGGATGGATGAGCCAGGGATGCATGGGTGGATGAGCCAGGGATGCATGGATGGATGAGCCAGGGATGCAGGGATGGACTAGCCAGGGATGCAAGGATGGATGGGCCAGGGATGCACGGATGGATGGGCCAGGGATGCATGGATGGATGGGCCAGGGATGCATGGATGGATGAGCCAGGGATGCATGGATGGATGAGCAAGGAATAATGAGCTGCTGCACCCCCTTCCTCCTTTCCTCACACACTGTGCGATAGGTGCGAGGAGAGGGGAGGAGCCAAACCGGACATGCCCCAGTTTGTTTACAAGTGATCACTCTGTCCATTGGATGGAGTGATTACATGGTAAAGGGCCGCTGTCATTGGCCCTTTACCCCGATCCGTGACACACTGGGTCTGGGAGACCCGGGGTCACGAACATTCCCGGGGGGAGCTCGGGAGCGCGATTCTGGGAGGATGTCCATGGACGCCTTCCCAGAATAATCCGACCACGCTGTAGACGTCTTTCTTCTATAGCACGGTCGGCAAGTGGTTAAAGGGGTTGTAAAGGCAGAAGGTTTTTTATCTTAATGCATTCTGTGCATTAAGATAAAATGTGTAGCAGCCTCCCCTAATACTTACCCTGAGCCCCTTATCTCTCCAGCAATATCCACGATCTCCTCAGCCATCCAGAACACTCCAGCTGATTGGCTGAGGGACAGCAGCAGCGCCATTGGTTCCCACGGCTGTCAATCAAAGTCAGTCAGCCAATCGGGAGAGAGGGGGCGGGGCCAGGTCGGGGCTCCATGTCTTAATAGATACACGGAACTCTGACTCAGCCCGGGTTCCCCCTGTAGCAAGCTGCTGGCAGAGGGGCACTCTATGGGAGGAGGGGCCAGGAGCACAGAAGAGGGACCGGAGAATAGGAGGATCCGGGCTGCTCTGTGCAAATCCAACTGCACAGAGGGGGTAAGTATAATATGTTTGTTATTTAAAAAAACAAAAACCAGCCTTTACAATCACTTTAAGAATATCTTCAAAAATTTTCAAACGTTTTCAGGTTTTAAAATTAATTTCAAAGAGAGTGAGATATTACCTCTAAATCCTAAAAAATCTAAAAACTGGATTTCTACATCCCCTTCCTCCATAGCTTCCCAGTGTATTACATATTTAGGCATAAAAATAAGTAAAGAACCCTCAACTATTTATCACTTAAACTACCCACGTTTATTCGCTAAGATTAAAAAAGCCCCAGGAGCATGGGTGAATTTTCCCATTTCACTATTTGGGAGGTGTCATCTATTCAAAATTATTTTTTGCCAGACTATTATACTTTACAAAAAATACCTTTGTTACTTAAACATGCAGATATCAACACATTAAACAAAGCAATAACCTCCTTTTTATGGCGATCAAAAAAAACACGTATTGCTTTAACAAAACTCTATCTCCCAAAGAGCGAAGGTGGAACAGGATTACCAAATATAAGAAATTATAATCTCTCTTGTCTGCTTAGCATTGGTTTAGATTGGCTGATGAACAACTCTTTATATACCAACAACACCATGGAAACAGCTTTTGCATCTCCATACAATTTACCAGCAATTCTGCATAGTAAATTAAATAATCTACCCAATCACTTACAACAAAGCCTATTGATAAGAGATACCCTAGTTACTTGGCGTACTGTTAGGAGATCACTTGGCCTATCTGCACACATCTCTAAATACTTACCTCTACAAGGCAATCCCATGTTGCTCACAAATGTGAGTTGTGAGGAATTTGCAATCTGGAGCTCCAATGGTCTTCATTTGGCATATTCTATCTTTAAGTCAAACTCTACTCAGTTAAAATCTTTTGATGCATTATCTCAGGAATTTAATCTGCCTCCCCACCACAAGAGTCTCTATAAAAGTGTAACAAACTATCTTAAAAGGTGTTTCAACCCCAAGAAAAATCCTTTTCAACAATCATTGACCGAGCAATAGAGCGTCGCTCTTATACTATATCAGAATTATACTCACCCCTTAACTTTCATTTTTCACATAGACAAAGAAATGCTCTTCTAAAAAGCTGGCAAAAGGATTCTATGGACGAAGAGCTATCAAAAAAAATCTTGGTGGTGTATCTCAAAACTAGACGTGTAATCAGTAGCGAAAACTGGAGAGAAACAGTTTAAACTTATGCACAGGACATTTATCCCATTTCTAATAAATAAAACGGATCTGTCTATCTCCACCTGTTCCTGGTGTCATTCATTCCGTCCAACTTTACTACTGGAAATGTTTGAAAATCTCAGTATTTTGGGACCAAATACTGAGATACATTTTTGGGATTACTTCAGTACATATTCCCAAAAACAAGACAACTTGCCTATTTGGCTACACCGAAAAATCTTATATATTCATAACACCCTGTAACTCTTACATCCCCAAGTGGGCTATGTTATGCCGTTTAGCTGCTCGTAAAGCGATACTAAAAACTTGGACATCATCTACGCCACCAACGGTAACGACAGTCAAAAATGACCTAAAGGCTCTATTGTATATCGAAGGTTAGACATGATAGTCCAATCCTTTGGCCCAACCTGTCATTCCTACAAGATGCAAACTTTTTATAGAGTGAGTGCTCTCAACTTCGGAAATCACACAACTAATGACACCATTTCAATACACGGACTGGTACCATAAAGCAACCCTCTCAAACTCTGGGCAAATTGAAGCTCCACTAATTCATCTCCAGACCCTTATTTCAGAAAAAAATTACATTTAATAACTTACAGTTACAGTTTGAAATTAAAGAGACTCTAATTTGTATTTCTTTTTCTCGTGGGCAAACTAAAACTAAATCATACTTTGATTTTATTTAGTTTTTTTTTCTCTTTTATTTGATGTACTTTTTCATGTGGCTCTTATGAGCATCCTGCTATAAATGCCTTACTAAAGCAATCTTAATACTATGGTACATTACTTTAGTACATTATTCTTCCATGCTTCGAGACTTATAGTAATTTCTCCAAAATCAGATATTATTTTGATACCTGAACCTTTTGAAATGTTAAAAGGAATATATATTGGTGCTTGTTATAAACTTGTCAGGTTGCTTGTTATAGCTTCTTCTTTGTAATTTTATTATATTTATTCTATTTTCTGTTTGCTTATATTACTTTGTAATTTCTTGGAAAATAATAAAAATTACAATATAAAAAAATGGTTGCCTGTACACTTGTGCAAGGGCTTATCAGAGGGTGTACATAGGTTTTTTAACCTCCCCTACTAATTATTTCCCCTAATTTTAGCTGACCGGGCAAATGTGAAGGCTGCCCAGAGACACAAGTCTCTGGTTTCTTTTTTCAAAATGTTGCACAATGTAGTTCTATAGCTTTATAATACATATTTATTTTAGTTAATATAAGGCATAACTCCATATTATATGTTTTTAAACGAATGCCCCATCATTTAAAAAAATGCAACTCTAACGTAAAGTTGAACTTTAGTCAGAAAATAAAGTCCTGCTAGATAACTTCAGGCTGGCCACTTTTGCAGATATAATGTAAAGAATTTAATGTAAAACATTAAAAATAAGTGTCTATACTGTTTAAAATCCAGCAACACACTGTCTCACCCCTGCTCTACACATGCTCACTTGCTTTCCATTTTTAGGCACTGATGAATTTGTAGAGGCTGATCTACTGGCGGCCTTAAAGCGAAATTAAACCATCCTATCCTTTACAGCAAGGAAACTGCTTCTGTTTGATCTGCAACTGCCATGGTGTTGCACATGTGATCAGTTATGACACCAGCCTATTGATGGTTTGACAGTTGGTTGAGGACACAAGCAATATGACAGTTAGCAATCTCGGCAGTCCAGGAATGTAACTGTTTTTTAAACCATAAAATCGATGGGTTTAGTTTGCTTTATGATCTACTGCTCAGGGACTCTGGGCTTCAGCAACATGACAGCCTCCAGCAAGAAGAAACTGGTGCAATGCTGGAGGCAATGTACAGCACACACTAATTTTGGTAGCATAATGTTCCTTGCTGAAGAACATTATTTTTTTATCAAGTTATAGGTAAAGTTCCACTTTAAATATTCTCCTTGTCTTTAGTGCTGTCCCCTGCAGAAACTCTTCTTCATCACTGGTTCTCTTCTGGGTTGATTAGCAACTAGCGTAATCCAACCCACTTCCTGTAAGCCCAGACAATCAAGGACAAACCCTTTTGGAATTGTGTCACCACATCAGCCTGGGCTCACAGTTCAATAATGCAGGGAATGTTGCTAACACAGTGGAGTAACAATAGCTGATGCCCACATGTGGCTGTCATAGTGCCTGGATGGATTAAGCTCCATTAGGGGCTGCTGAGGAAATTTAAACATGGAAAACATGTGCGCATGTGAAAATAACATACATCCACTACATACATGTATGTACATCTGTACATGTATCATTAACCACTTCAGCCCCGGAAGGATTTACCCCCTTCCTGACCAGAGCACTTTTTGCGATTCAGCACTGCGTCGCTTTAACTGACAATTGTTCGGTCATGCGACATTGTACCCAAACACAATTGATGTCCTTTTTTTCCCACAAATAGAGCTTTCTTTTGGTGGTATTTGATTACCTCTGCATCACTTCTGATCACCGCTATAAACAAAAAAAGAGCGACAATTGTGATAAAAAAAAAACGATATATGTTACTTTTTGCTATAATACATATCCAAAAAAAAATATAAAAAAAACAAATTTATTCATCAGTTTAGTCAAAAATGTATTCTTCTACATATTTTTGTAAAAAAAAACCCACAATATACGCTTTTATTGATTGGTTTGCGCAAAAGTTGCCGCGTTTACAAACTATGAATTGATTTATGGCATTTTTTACTATTTTTTTTTTTTGTACTAGTAACGCCGCAGCGATCTGCGGTTTTTATTGGGACTGCGACATTGCCGTGGGCAGTTCGGACATTTTTGACACTTTTTTGAGACCATTGACACTTATACAGTGATCAGAGCTAAAAATAGCCACTGTTCACTGTATAAATATCATTGACAGGGAAGGGGTTAACCTGCAGGGGGCGATCTAGGAGTTAACTGTGTTCCCTTACTGTGTTCTAACTGTATGGAGGCTGGGCTGGCAGGGGCATGGCAGATCTAACTGATCCCGATAACAGGGATCAGTAGATCACTGTCATGCTGCCTGTCAGAAACGGGGAACCGCCGTGTTTACATCCCTGTTCTCCCTCTCTAACAGGTGATCGCGGGTCGTCGGCGGACATAGAGTCCACCCGACCCGTGGCCCCACTCACAGAGCTTGCGGCGGGCACGAGAGCGCACCGCTGCAACTGCAGCTGTGCAGACTGCCGTTTATAGACGGTGATCTGCGCAGCGGTGCCACTTTGTCTACGTCTTTCTACACGAGGCGGTCGGCAAGTGGTTAAGGACTGCAGAGATTGCTCTTGACATTAAACCGTTCCCTATGTGACATTTCCAGTCAAAAAGAGCCAACATCAGAAATACAGGAGAGGACACTATAATCATTGTTGCTAGTCACAGGCAATGCAGTAAGGAGAATGTGTTTAGCTGTCTTTTAAATTTAAGATAAACATTATACTTACCTGCTCTGTGCAATGGTATTTTACAGAGCAGCCCTGAATCCTCCTCTTCTGTGTGTGCCCCCATAGCCAGCTGATTGCTATGGGGGCACACCTGCAGGTATGTTCCCGAACCGGGCCATGTGCATCCATAGACACAGATGGCATGACTCAGCCCTGCCCCCTGCTCCCTTCTCACAGGATTTGATTGACAGTAGCAGGAGCTAATGACTCCTGCTGCTGCCTCTGTGTCCTGTAATGGGCATAGCACTGGATCAAGGTAGAACTCAGGTAAGTATATAGTAAGACGGGGGAGGGACGATAAAATAACTGAGACATTTTTTACCTTAACACATAGAATGCATTAAGGTAAAAAATGTCTTGCCTTTAGATCCACTTAAACTCTGTATGCCTGTATGTAACGTAGTTTTCTTTAGGATGTAAAAATCTCAGAGTTTTTCCTCAACTAAAAACTGACAGCTGTTTGTAGTTTTGCAAAAAACAACAGTTTAACCCCTTTCTCCCTGCCTGTACACATATATGCGGCCTCACTGAAGTGGGCCTTCTTCCATGAGACCACATATAACATATAATTGATGATCCAATTAGACACCACTATTGACTCCCAGGGACTAAAAATAGATGGCGGCACACTATCTTAGATAGCCTGATAAGAGAGCGACTGCCTTCACATCGCGGTCTGTATGCTCTGAAACACGTCGCGGATTGAAGACATCACCCCGCTGCAACCAGTGCAGCCAAGCCTCCTTCTGGAATCCCCTAGCTGCCGGCACGGAGACAATCGTTCCTACCGACTTCACGAACGGACGGTTCCACGAACGGACGGCCCCACTAATGATCCCATCCGCACGGATGACCAGCTGTTTACTAGGTCTCGGGGGAACTGATGCCATACTCTTCACCGGTTGAGTATTCTCCTGGTTCCATGTGCCATACCCTTTTTTAGTCATGTGAGTAGCCAATTGGCTGATGTCTTTTTAATAAAATTTCTTACGGTTTACACTTAGAGGCGCCTCCTTTTTTTTTCTTCTTCACAAAAAGTGTAGTGGCTAACTTGAAATAAATGGCTACTCACCTGTCCCATGGTCCAGCGATGTGGCCGCCCCATGCTTCGCTCCTCTCCCCCTCCTCTCCACAGCACCGGCATAGCAAGTGTGGGCTCCCGGCTGTGGCTGCGCGTTGTGAATGGCCAGGCAATCTTCAGGGACCTGTGACGTGTCCCAGAAGATTGCAGGGAGGGAGGGGGGAGAGGTAAACTTCCTTCCGATGTGGTGGTGCCAGGACATGTAGTGGGAGCTGGGGACCCATGAAAACTGGGTACCTGCTCCCCCCCCCAAAAAAGGACATGCCAATTGTGGCATGTCGGGGGTCACCATCACTTAAAGCGGAAGTTCCACTCTTGGGTGGAACTCCGCTTTAATTAAAAAAAAAGTATTTTTTAATTATCATCAATGTGTTTTAGGTAGTGTTGGAGATTAGCTCATGGGGATCACTTTTCAGGGGAAAAGATTCAGCATGGATGTCAGTTTCTTTAAAATCTGGTGGCTTACCAGGTTTATTATTGCAAGTCTGCAAGCTCAAAACACAAACAAAAACAGAAAACAAAACCTCGCTGTCTGGCGCTAAACTAAACAAATCAGGTTCCTCTATATACAGTGTGGGGCTGTCCCTGACACCCACAAAACATAAGCACAGTGCAAACCTTGTTCTTAGAGTCCAAATGTAGCAGACAGAGCTCTCTCAGCTTTCTCCCTCTGAGATCCAGGATCAAGCTCTCCTCTGTTCTCTTCCTGGTCATTATATGCAGGTGGAGAAGGGTTTGAGTGGACCAGAAAGACTGGGCCGGAACCGGCTCTGCCACGGTGGCTGGCAAAGCCCGGGTCGGACTTTCACTGGTCGCCTCAAAATGATCGCATGCGAGGCGACAAGTATCACGTCCGTTGTGGCGCCTCGCATAACGGCACAGTAGGCTAAAAAAAAAGGGCACCATTGTTTCCAGACCATAGTATGGGTACAAGCAACAAAAACATACACATATGTGGTATCACATAATGGGTTGGTCTTTGGTGGTAGGGTATAGTAGTAGCAAGAAAAATACAGCTACATTTTAAAAAATTATAGTTTTTTTACTCTTTTGGGCCAGTTTTCCTTTTATAATAAAAAAATTAGGCGATATCTCAGCAACCCGTTTGCCATAGCTGCAAAGAAAATTTAGAATACCCCCTTTAGTATTAATTTAAAAAAACAAGGTGAGGCACAGCTAAAATGAGAGGAAGAGGTTCTGCATGCTGAAAAAAAAACAAGGTGAGTCACACCATGCAGAGGTGGTAGTTTTTTTTTAGTAAAATTGCCTAGTGCTATTGAAGCATACATGACCAGGTAAGTTAATGCAACTTAGTTACTATCCAAAAAAAAAGGAAAATTCTAGGACTAAAGACCACCTTTTTGCTTAGAAAAATAATACATAAAAAAAATGGTCTCCTTGCAAGGTAAGGCTGCCAGCTCAAACACTGGTCTGAGGTGAGGATGGCTATAAGCTCTGGTCTCTTCTGACAATGTGGAAGGCATAGATAACATAATGGAAAAAGTGGACTGATGTTTTTAAAGAAGTTGAAAGTCATACTCATGGAGCCCAGTGAAAGAGAATAGGAAAAAATAATTACACAGAGAGATTTAAAGCTGATCAATGAATAGATTTGTCTTATCAAAACCATCAAATAGTATGCATCCAGTCTTAAGTTTGAAAAATACATACAGTGGATATAGAAAAAAATCACCCCCTTTAAAATAATCAAATATTTTTGCTTTGCAGCCTGTAATGAACAGACACAGTTTTTGTTCTATCCAGCTGTATTTACCCAGTACTTATAACATCCAAGTGAATGATATAACACCAACACGTGATTCTGCACTTCCGGGTCTGCGGCACGCATGTGCGCCGCCAGCGACCAGCTCCCGCTGTGATTGGACATTCCCGACTGAGGCAGAACGACTGTCTGCCTATGTAACCAAGGCAGATCACAGTTCTGTGACAAGGGAAGACAGAGATCCTGTGTTTCTGCTTAGCAGGAACACGGATCTCTGTCTTCCCTCAGTACAAGCACCCCCCACAGAGTTAGCCAGCACTCCCTAGGGACACATTTAACCCTTTGATCGCCACTGATGTTACTCCCTCCCCTGCCAGTGTCATTAGTACAGTGACAGTGCATGTTTTTTTTAGCACTGATCACTGTATTGGTGTCACTGGTCCCAAAAAAGTGTCACTTAGTGTCTGATTTGTCCGCCACAATGTCGCAGTCCTGCTATAAGTCGCTGATAGCCGCCATTACTAGTAAAAAAAAAAAAATACAAATTCCATAAAAATATCCCATGGTTCTTAGACGCTATGACTTTTGCGCCAACCAATCAATATACGCTTATTGGGATTTTTTTTACCAAAAACACTTAGCAGAATAAATATTGGGCTAAACTGATGAAGAATTAAGATATTTTTTTTTTTTATATTTTTTTTTTAATTTGATATATTTTATAGCAGAAAGTAAAAATATTGTTTTGTTTTTCAAAATTGTTGGCCTTTTTTGTTTACAGTGCAAATAATAAAAACTACAGAGGTGATCAAATACCACCAAAAGAAAGCTCTATTTGTTGGAAAAAAATGACATAAATTTTATTTGTGTACAGCATCGCATGACCACGCAATCGTCAGTTAAAATAACGCAGTGCCGTATCGCAAAAAATGGCCTGGTCATGAAGGGGGTAAAACCTCCCGAAGCTGAAGTGGTTAAGCAATTCAGTACTTGTGACAGAAACATCTTTTTTGTTAGGATAAAGGAAGGAACAAAAATGTAAGGCCTAAGTGTTTACCCCATTTACCTATACAGTGTACGGTATGTAATGGCATATAGAGAAAATAATTAAGATGGGGGGGGGGTGCAGATAATG
>BLSH010343011.1:583751-602663 GCA_018402905.1 Glandirana rugosa
TCGTGTGTGTCCCGGCCATGTTCCTCCCTCCCGTTGGATGGGACCCACCACAGACACTACTCCTTTCGTGTGACCAACTAAGACGGCGAAGAGGACGGATTGTATTCACTCAGACAAACGGCTGTGTGGAATGTCCAGAGCTGAGACCAGAGATTGCAGGACGTCCAGTGCAGATTTATGGATGGGACAGTGACAGAAGAAGGTGAAGGGTTAATGTGCAGAGAGGAGCAGGAGAATCGGTGCTGACTTGTGATTGTGTAGGGAGGATAAAGAGGCGTGCTGGAATGCTGCAAGTGAGATGACAAAGTGACCAACAAGGAAGACTGAAGTGACCTGGCCAGGCAGGAGAACAAGCTGATACATTGTGCAGTAACAGGGAGAATGACAGGCACTTATGTTAGGCAGGAGAAGCGGCAGAATCAACCAGTGTGCTTTCCTCATCACAGACACCACCCAGGGTAGGTTGCCCTCCCTCCTTGTACCGGCCCTGTGTGTGCTGCTTGTCTGTACCTTGCCACCCGCTGCCAGGAAGAACCCTGCCAAGCCCCCTCAGCCAGTCATGTCTCATCAATCTCTCCCTCAGTACGCAGCATTTGCTGAGGGAGAGGGATATACAAGTGAATCACTCCGCCAGGGAAGGCATAGTAGGCTGTGGGTGGCCAGAACTACTTTTCACCTGCAGTGCTGAATGGATAATGTGCCTACAATCAGAAAATGAAAATAAAGTCCCACCTTTGAGATCACCTCCTGGGCCCCTCTGGTGACCTGATGGGGCCCAGGAAAATATATTTACACACCCTGGAAAGCAAGTTGGAGCAAGGATGGGATTTAAAGTCCTTCCATTAATTTTGGGCAGAAATTGACTTTAAAGCTACCGGGCCCCCAGCTGAGGTCATAGGGGCCCGGGTCCCGTACAGCAGGGCCAGTTGTACTGGCCTATCAGCGGCTCTGGGTGTGATCACTTATAAAAATGGAAAAAAAAGTATTTACAATGTTTTTTTTATATCTATACAAAAATGTTTTGCCTTTCATTTTTATTTTAAACTTGATGAGTTGTTTTACAAGGTGACCGTTTACAATCACTTTAATGCTAAATTCTAGTATGGGTTTATGGGATAGAGGGCATGCCTTTTGCACATTATTTTTAATGGTTAATTTGTAAAGAGTTTTTGTAATGTTAATTTGTATTTCAATAACTTTATCCTCCTCGATACCTGAAAACACTTAAAAGGTGAGATATTGGGGGCATTTAGCTGAGACAATTAATCTATAAACATGTCTTTGGAGTGTGGGAAGAAACCCACGTAAGCACAAAGAGAACATGCAAGCTGCATGCTGGTGGTGTCCTCGTCCTGGAGGCCCCTAGTGCTGCAAGCCAGAAGTACTGAGCCACTGGGCTCCCATGTGCTAATGCTGTACATATTCTTTTCTGAGATTCTGTATACTATTTATTTCTCTTATGTTCATTGACGGACACAGCTCTTCTAATTCTTGACCATTTATTGCCACCTAAAGGAGTAGGACACTAGACAGAAAGGAACTGTGGTTCCACAGTTTTTTACCTTTATCTGCTGATTTTTTCCTGCAAAGAACTTCAATCAACTGTTAGGTCTGATAATGTAGATCCAGTGGTCACCCCAGTCTGGCCAACAAGCACACGCAGACCTTTAGCTATGTGTGACCATGCTGGACCAGGGTGACCAGTGAGTTGAAGATCTCTCAGGGACACATATGACCGGGCGCCTGCAGTCTGTGTCACAGTGTTACCCTGGCCATCAGCACCCCCCACTTTGGTGGAGAGGAGGATCTGTCATGGGAGCCTTGCTCCCATGCTCCACTGGATTGATAAATAGATGCCCCCCCTCCCTTCCCTGGACGTGATGTGGGGGCAAGTGGGCTCCCTGGGGAGGTTGGTCTCTACGAGGTTCTCCTCCTTCCCTACAGACCTGGGCTCCTGGAAGCCCCCTACTGGTAGGCAGCTGGTATCAGTAGACTTGGGCAGGGGCATTGATCAGGGGACACTGTGTTCTCTTGTGTCTGATGGCTTTGCTGTAGCTGTGAGGTGGATGGCCCCCTGGTCTTGGCCAGAGGAGGTCCGATAGTGTCTTGGTTAGCTACTTTTAGCCACCCCCTTCCTGGGTCTGGTTGCATATATGGGCCGGGGGGACTTCAGCCCTAGCACCAGGGTGTTTGTGCATGCAAGCTGTGGCAGGGGAGTTCTGCAGGCCCCACTACCTGGCCAGTGCCGTGCATCTCGCCCCTTTTTCGGGCACCTGTACCACTTTGTCGGATTGCCAGAAAACGTAGCTCTGTTATGAGCTGGGTGTGGATCTGGGGTGATACAGCACCCTTTCCCTGATGAGCGGAACTGCAGCTGGCAGGGCTAAATGGGTGGTCGAAGGCTCTTCTCACTGCCATGTTTACTGGGGTTTTTTTGCCCTTCCCTGCCTCCCTCCCACAAGTGCTTTTGAACTGCAGAGGGCATGTGGTAGCCTGGCACCCTAGTCTGGTGGGCAGGATTGGTATGATGGTCCATGGATCAGCACCCATACAGGGTTGGATTCTGCTACATATCTGGAAATCTGCTTTCTTTGGGTAGGGGTTTGGCTGCAGTCTTTCTGCAAGTTACATTGCACAGTGATTCATGAATGTATGTCTACAGCTGCAGGCTGGTTATTATGCCCAGGGCTTCCCACTCTTTTTGGAGCTACCTTTACCACCTGTGCTTTGTATTGGCGCTGGGGGGCGAGTATGTTGTATCTGGTGTCCATATACTGCAGGGCCTTACCATTGCTAAATCCTGTGCTGGGCAGACTCTTGGGTACATTACTTCACCCCTCTTTCACTTTAGGGTTTTTCCCCTTTGCTTTCTACTGTCACTCCTACTCGCATTCTGTGCCTGAGCTGGGAGCAGATGTGCCGTTACCCAGAGCTTTAGTTGGGGGGCGGACGCTGTTTTCCTGTCCCACCTGGCAACTGTGAAGGCTTTCTAGCCTTCATGTGAGGCCACTGGTGCAGCTTTTTCAGGGACGTGGACCTCTTCCATGTCACGGTCCCCGCTTTTCGAGGTTGGGTTTAGCAATCATCACAATAGTGGAGGAGTTTCCCAACTTCATGGATCCTGTGGACCACAGTTCAGATTCAGTCACCCCTTGGACTCTCAGATGCTTACTATATAGACCAGGGCAATGCTTAAACACAAGACAAGTGGATTGGGTGTTTGTGGATCTGGCAGGCCAGTTGGTCCAGGGCCTGAAGTACAGGAGCCGCTAACACCAACTCCAGCGATTGCCATTCTTTCTATGCTCCCTGGCTCTATGGCATTCCAGAAAAGGTGCCTCCTCTGCTTCTTTCTGTCCACAGCACTTCAGCTCATTCCTATACAGGCAGTTCCCTAGTTATGAACATCCGACTTATGAACGACTCCTACTTACAAACGGAGGAAGACAACAGGAAGTGAGAGGAAATCTCCCTCTATGAAGGGAAATTCACTCCTGTAAGAGTTATTATGGGAAAAAGGTGTCTCCATTGAAGCTTTATCACCAAGGTTTGTTTCCAAAACAACCCGAAATTTTCAAAATCCAATTATCATTGGGACAGGAAGTGAGGTGAAATCTTCTGAACAGAAACGCAGACAGAAAAACAAACATTACAGGGGTGTTAACCCTTCCCTATGCTATCCAAAAAGCTTAAAAACATTTGTTTTGGCTGAAGCTACACTTAAAAAATGTACCTGTTCCGACTTACAAACAAATTCGACTTAAGAACAAACCTACAGTCCCTATCTTGTTTGTAACCCGTGGACCGCCTGTATATCGAAAGACGGAAACCACACCCCTGTTATCCTTGTGGGTTTCTACTGTGAACGACATGATGAGAATTGAGGAGATGCTGGCCCTCGATAAAGATACTTTTGACAAGTACAAGGTATTGTGGTATGTTTGGATCTGCTTCTCCTTCTCTGACCCCTGCAGGGTCACCCCTGACCCTTCCTTAAATCCCAGGTTTCCTATGGTGTGGGTCTGAAACTTTTTCCTCTCCCGATCATTCTTCTATAGAGTTGAGCGAACCCGAACTGTAAAGTTTGGGTTCGTACCAAACCTTGGGGTGTCCGGGACCCGGACCCGAACCCGGACTTTTCAAAAAAAGTTTGGGTTCGGGGTTCTGGTATTTTATTCCACGTGTTCAATAGCTGCCAAGGGCAGCCAATCAACAAGTGTTTCACTGGTTTGCCCTTAGAAGCCATCACAGCCATGCCTACTAATGGCATGGCTGTGATTGGCCAGTGCATCATGTGACCCAGCCTCTATATGGGGCTAGAGTCACCGTGCTGCATGTCATATGCTCTCAGGCTAGTTTAGGGAGAGGATGCTGCTGGCTCTGTGAGGGACAGATTGCAGATATTATATAACATCTCACCAACGGTGCATTTTTTGCACAAAAATAAAAAAAAATGTCTACATTGCTGGTTTAAAAAAAAAAAAAAATTCTAAAAACTACATTTGCGGCCAGCGGTGCATTTCTTGCACAAAAATAAAAAAAGTCTACATTGCTGGTTTAAAAAAAAAAAATATTCTAAAAACTACATTTGCGGCCAGCGGTGCATTTCTTGCACAAAAATAAAAAAAACAGTGTTGGCTACCTCCTCCTCCTCCACCGCCACTTCCACCGCCTCCTCAACCTCCAACTCCACATCCACCTCCATTTTTTATTTTTTTATGTGATTTTAGCTTAAAAATTATTTTAAGTTATTTCCATATCCCCATTTCTTTGTAGGGTACTTGTCCGACTCTTACCCCCATTTTCCTGCCTTTTGCAGACCTCTAGGACTTGCCAGGACTTTGTTACAGCCATTTTTGTGCCTAAAAGTTTGGGTCCCCATTGATTTCAATGGGGTTCAGGGTCCGGGATAAAGTTCGGGTCAAGTTCGGTCCTGAACCCGGACTTTTTCCCGAAGTTCGGTCGAACCTGCCGAACCCGAACTTCCAGGTGTTCGATCAACTCTATTCTTCTACTAACACTCCCTCCCTTTCTATTGTATAGTTGTTATGGTGACACCTCTCATTTCCAAATCCTGCTAGACCCAACGTTCCCGGACTCTCATACCAGCTTCTCTAACTCTCCTATCCTCCTCCTCCCTCTCTTTACCTTCCCCTTTTTCTTTCTGTCTCCCCTTTTTGGTTTCTCTCTTGTTCTGTCTTCTTTTTCTCTTCTATCATTATTCATTGTACAACATGACAACATGTTTCTTGGATGTATTTGTTTTATACCAGGTTAACTGTAGACTACCCACTCTTTTGGATTGGATAACAGTCCACGCCATATTTTTGTTATTTAACCTGGTCCCTCTGTTACGACTCTATCCACAGTCTCTATGATGTACATTTGGATTGCATCTGCCATGCTATGGGCGATAGTGATTGCATGTTTAAAATGTTGACTTAATAAAAACATTTTCAACTCTAAAAAGGCAGACCTGCCCTTCCAAGGAAAGAAGTCTCTTTGAAGACATCATTAAGAACCTCACGGGAGGCAAATGTACCCCCCCTTAGGTCAAGGAACAGCATCAGAAGTCTGGGCTTTCCTTTACTGACAGCAGAGGCTTTTGTGTTTTCCACGCCCATTAAACGAGGGCTCCAGCCCTTTAAGGCCCCATAGGTGGTGCCAACTGCTCCTGGATTCACTAGTCAACTATACCCATAGACGAGTCCTTCTCAACATGGCAGTTGGCTTCATCCATTTTCAGGGTTGGGGGGTCATATTGCTAATTTTTGGGGCCGTGGACTTCCCTCAGTCCAGACAGCTGAGCCGCAAACTGGTTGCGTCTGGCTATATAATAGAATTTCATTCTTATCTACCTGGGACAATCTTTCCCTTCAATATTTGTTTTTCGCCATTGCGCCTTCAGGCCCTGTACGAGGCAATGCAAGACTACCCCAGGGAGTGATGGTTCTTGTATCTGAGTTGGTATGGTTCTGGGAACTTTACTCTAACCTGTTTTTGCTGCCAAAGGAGGACAGGGTTCTGCAGTTTAGGATGGCATCCATCCATTCCGTGGTGCCCTTACTTCATCAAGGGGATTTTCTGGCATCTTGGACATCAAGAATGCATTCCTGCATGCTCCTGTCTATGAAGCACATCAGCGGTTTCTCTGTTTTGCAGAAAGGGATGCACATTGTTCCTTTGTGGTGTTCATCTTTGGGCAGGCCTCAGCTCCTTGGGTATTCTCTATGGTGCTGGCTCCAGTCCTTGAGTTGCTGGCACAGCGTGGGATTGCCGCAATGGGCTATGTGGATAACCTGCTCCTACGGGTGGACTCTCAGGCTGCGCTGACAAACAACTTTGTAATATTGATTCTCTTGACTAGGAGTCTGGAGTACTTGGACCTGATTTTCAACCTTTCTCGTGGACAAACCCTGGAAGCTTCTGACTACAGACTGGCTGCTCTTGTCCTGCCAGCAGTCCTCATGCAATCCTGCATGCGGGCTCTGGGTCCGGTGGTGTGGACCTTTGTGGCGTTTCCTTTTGTGCAGTTCCATGCGAGGGTTCTGCTAATGCATGTCCTATCCAACTGGGACAAGTCAACAGCTTCCATGGACAGCCTAATTTGTCTGGACTGGTCGAAAAGGTCCTCCCGCTCCTGGTGGCCCTGGTCTCCTGCCCTGCAAGCTGGGAGATCCTTTATTTTCCTCTGCTAGATGGTAGTTTCGACAGGTGCTGGCCTGTTCTGCTGGGGAGGAGGCCACTATTGGAGACCAACACAAGGCTGTTGGACTTCATAGGAGGCTCACTGGGAGCACTGGATGGACCTCTGCTGGGGCTCCTGGCCTGGAACCAATCAGACAATGCCACCACAGTGGCTTGCATTAACCTCCAGGGTGGCACGAGAGTGCTGCAGTGGCTCTGAAGGCATCATGCATTCTGTGATGGGCAGAGTAGCTCATTCTGGCTCTCTCCACAATGCACATTCAATAGCAGGCAGATTGCCTCATCTGGCGCTGGATCAGGGGAGCAGTCCTTGCACCCAAATGTGTTTATCTTATCTTATTTGCCTATACTGGAGGACCCCCAATGTAGTTCTTCTGGCTTCCTGCCTCCACACATGTGGTGTGTGAGTGGGACCCCCTGGTGAATGTTGCAGATGCACTAGTGGCACCTTCACAGATCAAGGTCTGCAAGGTCAGTAATTGCCTCTGTAAGACAAGGGGAACACATGGCATCTGTAGATGCCTATCTACATGTTCCCATTTACCTTCCTCATCAGCTGTTTCTATGAACTTCCAGTTTGTTGCATTGATCTTTGGCCTGCCCTCTGCTTCCAGGGTGTTCACAAAGATCTTAGCACCTTAGCTTGCCCTTCTGAAAATTCAGGATATTCAGGTGGCAGGCTATCTAGATGACCTTCTTCTAAAAGATTCATTTCCCTTACAACTCTCAGTAAATGTCCAAAAGATAGCCACTTCAGGCCTTTGGCTGGGTGATCAAATTAAGAAAATTTGGTCTCCATCTTTCCATGCACCTAGAGTACCTAGATCTGGTCCTGGATACATCCCAGGCAAATGTATTTCTTTCTCTAAGAGCTCATGCTTGACAGCTCTACAGTTAAACATCCTATCAGCATGGAAAAAGTAGCCTTTTTCTCTGAATCTACCCCTACTCCTTCCCCCAAACAAGAAATGAATTTCCCTGGTGAATCACTACTTCAACTCTTAATAGTGAGCAAGTTCCTCCTTAAAACCTGGAACGTTCTGGGAAGGGCCTGCCAAAAACTTAACAGTTCCGTTAACATAGGCAAGAGGCAATGGTCAATTTGGGAGAATAAGCCAAACTCCCCATCAATATCTTGGAACTAAGAGCGGTCAGGCTTTCACTTCAGAAGGGGCACCCACTCTGACAGTTCCACCACAGTGGCATATACTGTATCAACCAGCAAGCGGGCACAAGGAGCCTGACTGCCTTAAAGAAAGCAAACAAGATCCTCTTGTGGACATCTCAGTCACCGCTGCTTGGACAAATGGAAATGGTCCCTTCATGCAGATGTGTTTGATCTGATATTCCAAAAATGGTGAACTCTGGATGTGGAAATCCTAGCCTCCAAATACACAACGAACAACCTCTGTTTGTATCCAGAACCAGGGATCCTCTAGCTCTGACCTAGTATGCCCTAGTTATCCCCTGGTTCTAGTTCAGGCTGATCTATGCCTTTCTCCATCTAAGCATTCTGCCTCACCTGCTGCACAAAATAGAGCAAGAGAGGAAGGTGGTGACCATTTTGCCTGGTGTGAGCGCAGTCATTTTAATCTTAGAGATTACTCGTGCCGCGCATCCTAGCCTTCCTACAAATATGTCTTGACCTGAATCTAGCTTTTAGCACCCTGAAGGAGCACGTATCATCCTTATAAATCTTTTCTGAAGGCTTTTGGCTTCTCATTCTCTTATGAACACCTTTATACATGATGTTTCTCATATCAGGCCCCCTTTGCATCACCCTGTGCTTCCCAGGGACCTTAACTTGGTTCTATCTAACTTACAGAAACCACCCTTTTAACCCATCAGAGATGTTCCCTTAGAGATTCTTGCTAGCAAAGTAGCCTTTCTGGCGGCCATCACATCTATCAGATGTGACTAGTGGCCCTTTTCTGTAAAGAGCCATTCCTCATACTTCACAACGACAAGGTTGTATTATGGCCTAGACCATCCTTTCTCCCTCACACGGTTTCAGCATTTTATCTTCATGAAGACATTATTCCACCATCCTCTGCTCCTAAGCACCCAAAGGAAACTGTATACATTGCCTGGGTGTAGTTAAAGCCATTAGAGTGTACCTAAAGCTACTGCTTCCATCAGAAAAACAGATTACCTTTTTTTTCATTCCGTCAGGTACTTGCGAAGGGTACCCACTTCAAAATCCACCATTGCATAGTGGATAAGGGATTTGATTGCCAGAGACATGCTCTAAAACAAAAACCTCTGCTTGACTATTACGCATACACTCAACTTGATCTTTTGTATCCTGGGCCTTTAAGCACCAAGCCTCTGTTGCCAAACTCTGTAAAACCACCATCTGGTCTTCTGTTAATATTTTTTCAAAGTTTTACCAGATGGGTCTCCAATATTTTCCTGACACAGCTTTCAGCCACAAGCTTGTTTTACCCAGGTTCTTCCCTTGTTGTTTTTAGGCCTGTTTGCACAGTTCCATTGCCTAGTTGTTGCCCACACTTACTGTATATTCATTGCTTGGGGATGTCCCATGGTTTTTGGATAAGATGCCTGTGTACTGTACTGTATGATTAAGGTATTTTAACTTGCCTGTAAATTCAATATCTTATAGTACAGGACAGGACACAGACCAACCTCCCTAAACTCTCCTTGTTGCACTGCATTGCTTACTACAAAACCGAGGACTCAGAGTAAGGTAGGGTTAAGGTGGAGGTACCCTGGGGGGAGGGGGGGTCATGCCCTCAAAACTTGCCAGTGTCCAATCAGCTGAAGGTATGAGCCTATAAACATGGTGTATGAATAAGATGCTTGTGTCCTGTACTGTACTCTAAGATATTGATCTTACAGGGAAGTAAAAATTCCCAGATCTTGATAAGTTTTTGGTCAAGGTCCAGTAGCCTGGATACTTTGTAGAGCTTTGAGTAAGATAAAACCTCCTAGGTCCACATCTTACCTGTTATCCTAACCTCAGGAATTAGTCCCAGATAGCCACACTCTGTATACGGGAGCCGGCGAATGCTCAGAGCTATCTTTTTTACCTTTTCACCTGTTGCTGGGTGTAAAGGCTGACTGCTATGCTGACAGAACACTACAAAAGGTCCAAGACATACCTGCTTGTTTTGGGAAACACATTAGGGGGCTCCATGGTAGTCAGGAAAAAAAATTGAGTTTAGTTATTTTCTCGAACAAGCAGGTTATTTTTTCTTTGCTGTACAAAGCTGCCGATATCAATTGAGTCTGCACCCTCTATTTTATATAAGTATGTACATCACACACACTTGTTTATAGAATTTAGATTTGAACATTTTATCATTGATTCTTTACATTTGGATCTTTGACAAACCACTCATGTAATTCTTGAAAAAAGTTGCAGGTGTTCAAGATACCGTAATAAAAACAAATTCTGTTTGTATAATACTTCTCATGGGACAAGACCTAGAAATGTAAAATAGTTTTTGCATGAGGCATGTCTAATTTTATGTAATTTGAAGGCAACTAAACATGCTGGTAACAACCTGTGGATCAAGGCATTCCCATAAATCTAGAGAGAACCTAATAAAATGTTTATGTAGACTTGTAAATCCACAGTCTAGTAAGGAGCATTGCATCATATGTCTCATTACATTTAGGCTTGGGTGCAACATCCAGTGATGTGAGATGGAGCGTGGGGCTGCTGGGTTGTTGAAGTCAACTTTAATACTAGATCAACATTACACAACAGCTGTTATATACACAATGAATATTCCACAAGAGAAAAGATAAATAAACAGTTGTATAAGAACAGCTGAAACGTGAATGCTTTTTTCTTATACTTTTAGTACAGTAATTGTAATAATTTAGTAATTTCCTACGGTATTTAGTTATATTGTGCCTTTAATCTTTTGGAATGCAGCATTTGATTTTATTAAATTATTTTTTTAAATGATGTATTTAAATGTCATTAATTGAAAATAATGGTGCCAACAACTCTGTTTTCTACCTATGTGGAATTATAGACCTAAGAAGGGCTTCTCTAGGATGGAAAAAAACATTTTTTCTATTGGGTGGCTCTGGGATTCGGGAGTAGTTTGCAACTTAGCTTATTTACATGCAATTCCTTGTTCCATGGTTAAACATAAGGGTTGATTACTTGTTCTAGATAATGCCTCTAGTTAAAGTTATTTAATTAAAAGATTTCTGATTAAATCTTAAATTAAAAAAAAAGATTTCTGATTAAATAATTTCTGTCAATGTATTCAACTCATGTGGTGTATTTAAAATTGAATTCAGACAGGTGGGAGAGGATAGTACCTAGGTGGACTTACAGAAGAATGGGTGTTTGTGCTTGAAAGTGGTATTGTTTACTGCTAGCGCATGTCACTGATAGCGCAGTTTAGGGAATCACAGGCTCTCAAAAATTGTTCCATATGCTATGTAGTTATGAAGCGGAAATGGTTGGATAAGGGTATATAAATTATTTTAATAAGCATTTTGTAAGGTAAAGTAGTTTATTTATGTATTTCAGCTCTGTGTAAGCTGTAAGCGGGGATTGTGCTTTAAAAAGGGAAAGAGAAATGAAAAAAAGTGAATTGCAAAAACCCATAACAAGTGTTACAATGAGATATGGTGATTTAAAACAGGTGCATTGCAACTTGGGTTTATTTCTTCAGCCACACGTTCTCTAGAAATTTAACAGAACCTAATGTTGCATTCATGCTGCAAATGTTAGATAAAAAAAAAAAAGTTTGAATGCAGTAGACCTGATTGGCCTACAGTACTGACAGATGACAGAGGGTGATATCAGTGGAATTTCTGGTATTTTTGACAAGTGTATTTAAAAATACATTAGAGAAGCATGGAGGCTGCTGCCACTGCTGATTTCCCCTGAAACCCAGTGCTGGATTACCAAATAGACAGAGTAGGCACTGACCTATGGGCCCCTCACCATTTAAGGGCTCTGCGACAACAGATTAAAATAATATTGGTTTGATTTTAAAAGAAAATTACAATGTAGCTTTCTAAAATTGTTTACATAAGATAGAAAAAAAAGGACGATATAGAACAGGGGTGTCCGACCTGCAGCCCATGAGGGCTATGAATGTGGGCCAACACAAAATCTTTTTTGTAAAAATGTGTCTACACTTAGCGAACAATGCAGGCGAAGAAAAAATTGACAGTGTCTCTTAAATGGAGTTTTATATGTTTTGTCTTCCCAAAGAAAAATCTCCATCTCTTCACAATCACACCTTATTCATGTCATCAGTTTTCACCAGCACCTATATTTGTGACCTATTGGTCACCTATTCTCAAGGATGAAGCACACAAAGGGCAAAATTTTAACCAAAATATCTGATTATATGTGATTAGCACCTTGAGAATTGCTGCTACATCTATCGAACCAGATATTGATGC
The DNA here is from genome assembly GCA_018402905.1 of Glandirana rugosa. Lineage (NCBI taxonomy): Eukaryota > Metazoa > Chordata > Amphibia > Anura > Ranidae > Glandirana > Glandirana rugosa. Next base: position 595,863 of record BLSH010343011.1, read on the forward strand.
TTGTGTTTATGAAAAATAGTATCAAATATCACACTAGTGGTAAAAGGTGTTTTGTGCCGCACTATCTGTGTAGTACAATTGGTATTATGTGAATTGATTGTGATTGTGTTAGGTGCAATAGTGCCAGTGATGAATAAATTTATGATTAAAGCATTTCTTATTCGTGCATACTAGTGATTAAAATATAAAGCCATGGTGGCTTACATACATATATACCAAACCAAAATTTCCAGGTGCGTATGTGACATATACAAAAACAGTAATTAGCACTTAATGATTGGTGACAGTTAAAGTAAAAGTTTGCAGATGATGCCGGTGATGATACACTTAATAAAATTATACAAATAATAGTCCATAAAAGTTCTGTCAGATGGGTGAATTTAAAAAACTCTTAAGGGTGATACATATTGGTGCGCTGGGTAATGCATCTGCAGTGATTGTAGTTGTGACTGATCCTTAAGTGTATGCTAGTCCCTCACCTGAGGTGTGCTAGCAACCTTGCACATAAAGGTTTCTTTGTATGGGTGATTCCTTGTTCCTCCTGTGGGGGTCTCCACCTTTTCTGTGTGCTGTCAGCTTGTTGCTGGTGACTTTTAAAAACTAGTCCTACGGAGAGAGACCCTCCCGATCGGGTGGGTGCAAAAAGAGAGAGGACTTTCCTTCGTGTGATATTGTTTTGTTTAAAACATTTAATCAAAACAAGCTTTTAAAATCAACACTCACATTTACAAGTAAAACGAACAAGCGTTTCTCCTACGAGCACCGAGCTCGTGTGCGTTCAGTCTGAGCTTCCAAACACCTCTGCTGTCGCCGCCCTACGCGTTACATCACGTGACTTCACACTAGTTTTATGCCGCACTAATTTTATTACAAAAAAAAATAAGCTATATTACAGCGATAGATACATTATCAATATCAGTCAACGTTAACTTGTGATCTGCCCAACTTTTTCTGCTCATCAACTATCTGTATTGTTTATGTATTTTATGTGTGGCTTAAGACAATACCTCTTCTTCCAATGTGGCCCAGGAAGGCCAAAAGGCTGGATACCCCCGCTATAGACTAAATACTGTATTAATGTAATGTACCTAATAACAACGTAAAGTATATAAACCATAGACATCTGGTTCACATTACAGTTTGCCTCTTAAAAGCTCATCTTCTTTCAGTTTTCAGTTTGTAAAAAAAATGTGGTGCAACCTGAGTATGTGTAATGTACAGTAGTTATGGTTATCTCCAGGGTTGGGGCAAGGTCATCCAGTGCCCAGGGCGAACATGCCAAACTGCCCTCCTCCAGGGTTGTGCATGGCCAATCATCTTCTGTCTGGTCTGATAACCACACCTGGTCAATATGCCTACCTATAGAGTGCAAAAGTCAGGACTGAATACATTACAAAGTACAAGAGTCAGGAGCAGAAATAATGTACAGAGCACATGAATCAGCAACAGGGGTATTATATAAAAGCAGGCTTATGTGCAGGATCATAAGTTGGGCCCTGCTTCTAGAGGACAAAGTGTGGTGTGCGGCAAAAATTGGGTGCGGCTTTCACTGTGCTGACTATTGAGTATGGCTTAAAATGATTTACAGTGCAAGAGTTCAGGAGCAAGTGATGCAGAGTTCAGGGGTCAGGAATAAAAGAAAAAAAATTTTATTTAGGACTGTGGAAGTGTGGGGGGGGGGGGGGGGTGCAGAAGGTTCAACGATTTTTAGGGTAGGGAGGTCCACTTCTTTTCGTGCTTTTTCAGAATATCTACAATAATTTAGTGTGAATGAACTGGGGACTGGTATAACACCCAAAACCATAAATACATTGCAGCTTACCAATTACTAGATGTGATGGCTGCATTCATTTTCTTTCTTTACACTTTTCCCCTCTGTTTTCACCTGATGATCTGCCCAGTGTCACATATTCTGTATTAGAAAGAGGAAGTCGGCCTCTGGCCAGACTGACAATGACCCCCCCACGGACTTTAAAGGCAGGCATCAAAGTCAAGTTAGTATAAAAGTACAAAATCTTTATTAACATACAAATATAAAATTGCTTATACAGTGAAAAGGGAGAAAACAAGCTCACATCCCTGAATGCATAGTTAAGGTACAAAGATATAAAAACAATATATAGCATTAATTGCAGTAGACATGCACTGTATAATTACAGTAGATTGGCCCTTAGTGCACTCATGCACCACCGTATAACCTGATAGGGTCAGTGCTGGATGTGCAGCTGATTATCCCAACATGTTTTGGATATTGTGATGTATAATCTTTCTCCAGGCTATATTGTATTGTGGGTCAATAGCTGTTCAGCTCTATAATGTAGGGAGAGTATTGCAAGAGATCATATTATATAATGAGCAGAGAGTCATGCATGCAAGACATGTAACCAGCATATACAGTATCTCACAAAAGTGAGTACAACCCTCACATTTGTGTAAATATTTTATTATATCTTTTCATGAGACAACACTGAAGAAATTACACTTTACTACAATGTAAAGTAGTGAGTGTACAGCTTGTATAACAGTGTAAATTTGCTGTCCCCTCAAAATAACTCAACACACAGCCATTAATGTCTAAACCACTAGCAACAAAAGTGAGTACACCCCTAAGTGAAAATGTCCAAATTGGGCCCAATTAGCCATTTTCCCTCCCCAGTGTTATGTGACTCGTTAGTGTTACTAGGTCTCAGGTGTGAATGGGGAGCAGGTGTGTTAAATTTGGTGTTATCGCTCTCCCTCACTCCCTCATACTCGTCACTGGAAGTTCAACATGGCACCTCAAGGCAAAGAACTCTCTGAGGATCTGAAAAAAAGAATTGTTGCTCCACATAAAGATGGCTTAGGCTACAAGAAGATTGCCAGGATCCTGAAACTGAGCTGCAGCATGGTGGCCAAGACTATACAGCAGTTTAAGAGGACAGGTTCCACTCAGAAGTTGAGTGCACATGCTCAGCATCGTATCCAGAGTTTGTCTTTGGGAAATAGACGTATGAGTGCTGCCAGCATTGCTGCAGAGGTTGAAGGGGTGGGGGGTTAGTGTTCAGACCATATGCCACACACTGCATCAAATTGGTCTGCATGGCTGTCATTCCAGAAGGAAGCCTCTTCTAAAGATGATGTACAAGCAAGCCTGCAAACAGTTTGCTTAAGACAAGCAGATTAAGGACATGGATTACTGGAACCATGTCCTGTGGTCTGATGAGACCAATATAAACTTATTTGGTTCAGATGGTGTCAAGCGTGTGTGGTAGCAACCAGGTAAAGAGTACAAAGACAAGTGTGTCTTGCCTACAGTCAAGCATGGTGGTGGGAGTGTCATGGTCTGGGGCTGCATGAGTGCTGCTGGCACTGGATAGCTACAGTTCATTGAGGGAACCATGAATGCCAACATGTACTGTGACATACTGAAGCAGAGCATGATCCTCTACCTTCGGAGACTGGGCTGCAGGGCAGTATTCCAACATGATAACGACCCCAAACACACCTCCAAGATGACCACTGCCTTGCTAAAGAAGCTGAGCATAAAGGTGATGGGCTGGTCAAGCATGTCTCCGGACCTAAACCCTATTGAGCATCTGTGGGGCATCCTCAAATGGAAGGTGGAGGAGGGAAAAGGTTACTAACATCCACCAGCTCTGCGATGTTGTCATGGAGGAGTGGAAGAGGACTCCTGTGAAGCTCTGGTGAACTCCGTGCCCAAGAGGGTTAAGGCAGCGCTGTAAAATAATGGTGGCTACACAAAATAGTGACATTTTGGGCCCAATTTGGACATTTTCACTCAGGGGTGTACTCACTTTTGTTGCCGCCGCCATTCCTGGTAAGGGCACCCAGCAGTGAAGCCTTTTGGGTTCACAGCCGGCTCCCTACTGCACATGCGCGAAGCGCGCAATGCTTTCCAATTGGCCCAGCGGCGGAGGAAGAAGGAGGGGGCTGAACAGGTACGGATAAGCGGAAGCACTTTTGAGTGGAACTCCGCTTTAAGTACACAGCTGTTAGTGGAACATATCCAGTGTTCAGGATGGGTGTGGGGGGGGCAGCTGGAGGCACTGGATCTCCTCCCCATACACAAGTACTGGATGGATCAACAAACAACAGTACCAACTGAAAAGTTTCGGTATATTCCCAGCATATAACATATAAGAATGTTTCTTCTCTTTTACTAAACCTGCTCTTCAAAGTACTGGCCAGTTTGCAGCACAGCCATGTACAGTTTGAAAGGAAAAGCAGTCGGGACTCACATGGAAGAAGACAATCTGCCATCCATCCTCTGACATCTTCATGCTGGGGTGATCTGTGATGTCTGCTGGGCGGGAAGCAATTATCGGGGATGGAATGTTGTCCTCTTGCTCCGCCCACCTGTAGAGGAGCTCTTACTGTGACAGCCCAGATCCAGCCGGCCAGACTGATAACAAATCAAGATCGGGAGAGAGAATTCTTCTCCCATCTGTGAAGGGACATGGTTGCCGCTGTAGAGAGGAGACAGGCAATAGGTATGGGTGCATCCTCTGCCCAGTTTTTGGCAGGCCGTAGCATAGAAGGCAGTTATAGCCTGAGTATCCTGTGCACAGATTCCTCTGCATGCTGCTGCTGGCAACCCGGCGCCCCCTCCCACACTGCACTCAGGGCAGCTTCCCCCCCTGCCTCCCCCTTATATCGGCCCTGGTCATCTCCATCTAGCGGCCGATATGCACACCATTTAGTTCTAGGCTATCCCACTAGAGCACACACAAGAAACCTCCAGAGACCTGCGAGGGGAGCCCCAAGGTTTTAACATAATAAAGTGTTGAAAGAGTGTACAAAAACGCTTCAAAATGACAACCCTACATTCCATAGATGAGGCAGTTTGCATCTTCAAATAAAAGTTAAATTGTATTATTTCAGAGACAATAGCAACACATAAAGTACAGTGGTTGGAGAGTATATAAGCAACTTGACTGGGTGGCAATGTAAGAAGGAGAAACAAGGCAGAGACAATAGCCACAGATATAGTACAGTTGCTGAAAAGTACAGTATGTATGCAGCTTGAGTGAGCCATAATGTAAGAGGGAGAGAGGAGGTGGGTTTTAACATGAAAGAAGTCCAATAACATACAGAGTTATATAATGTGAGTTGTTTGAAGTCTACGTTTTCTTTCACTTCGTTTTTTTTTCTTTCAAATAATGAAGTGGTGTGCTGCGAACAAAAGGTAAAGCTCCCAGAACAGATTGTCATGAATAACTGAATACTGTGCTTAAGCACACTAAACTAAAAAAAGGCCTAATCAACTTAAAGTAAAGAAACTCCCAAAATAAACAAAAACTACAAAACACCAACACTGAAACCAAACTCTCTTTTTTTTTAAATGGAAGACATGCAGCATAAATGCAGTTTAATCTAACAAATACCTCCTCAATATACAATAAAAACCAGAATATTCTCAAAATAAATTAACCCACAAAATAATGCTGTCTGAAACAAAAGCCCACTTTTTATAGAATGTTTTGCTGCTACAAAGCAGTTTAACCTCAAATGAAGGCCTTAAGTAACACAATAAAAACCAGGATACATCCAAAATAAATAAAACCCCAAATGCTGCACGCCTCAAAATAAATAAATAAATAAAAAAACACTATAGATAACACAGCATGCTAAAAGTGACCCCTGTGTTCATATCAACCAAAACAAAAGCCAGCAAAAGGGTTGACTGCCTAAAGAGCTAGCAATCAGAATTAAAGTACAGTTTCCTTCCTAACTGACTCTGAATCTCTCGCTATACAGTTTGACAGCTTTCCTTATACATTCCCTGCTACAGCTTCCAGTTCCCTGACACTATGGCTGCTCCCTTCCTCACTTCATAGTAAAGGGGACCGGCACATAACAAAGACCCCATTATTGTGCATTCCAAGATCAAAGTTCAAAGGTCCTCAATGTGCATTATTATTACCATTCATAAAGAGTGGACAAATAGCTGCACTAGTTCACCATGTCCGTGAACCACTAATGGGTTCTGTTTGCTGTGAACCCTTGCGTACCAAGAACCCAAAGGTTCCCATACACAATGCAAACCCAAACCTCATTTATAATGAAGGCCAACAAGCATAAAACACTTGAATTAAGTTTAGGATAAAAGTTTTTAATTCTGTGATGAAAATTGGCCATGCAGACAGGGCCGCTGATAAGGCAGTACAGCCAGCCTTGGTGTACCGGGCCCCGGTTCCATAAACTCCACAGGGGGGCCCGGTAGCTTTACAGTTAATTTTTATCTAAAAAAAAAAAAAGACTTTATTACCCACAGCCCCACACCCACTTGAATGCCAGGGAATATAGTCATTTCCTGGGCCCCCTCAGGTCAGCAGAGGGGCCCAGGAGGTGAGGGCAGAAGAGGGACTTTTTCGCCATTTTCGGGCGCAGGCATACAATCCAGCTCGAGGTACGGAGAGATCACTGAGGAGGCTCAGAGTGGAGCGGGAGTACTTGTGGTGGCGGGACACAGGCAAGCAGTCCCCTGCACATGACATAGTGACAGGTCACATAGGCTACTCAAAAAAGTGCAGTCCTCAGACTCCCTGCTGTGTTCTTATGATGATCATCATTATGATGATCACAACACAGCAGGTTATCTATGGCTCTCAGTGTCACATGGCTGTTGGATGCTGATTGTGTCATACTTTGTAACAGACTCGGAGGAGTCACTAGAGAGGCATGGAGCTCGACCTAACATACGGACGCGGGCTTTTACCGCTTTTTCAGGGAGAAGACGGGAGTGGAGGACCCGGGGAGACGACTGGACTCCCCCGGGTCCTTTACTGATATAAGGGACCG
>BLSH010343011.1:606407-628836 GCA_018402905.1 Glandirana rugosa
CTACGAGATTTCGTCCATTGTCGCACACCACCAGGCCGGGCTTGAGGCTCAGTGGCAACAACCACTCATTGGTCTGTTGTTCAATGCCCGTCCACAGCTCCTGCGCAGTGTGGGGTTTATCCCCCAAACATATCAGTTTTAAAACAGCCTGCTGTCGTTTCCCCCTGGATGTGCTGATGTTGGTGGCGAAGGTGTTACGCTGACCGGATGAGGAGATGGTAGAGGAGGAGGAAGCGGAGTAGGAGGAGGAGGCAACAGGAGGCAAAGAGAAATGCCCTGCAATCCTCGGTGGTGGAAGGACATGCACCAAATGGCTAGCCAGCTCAGGCCCACCCGCCACTACATTTGCCCAGTGTGCAGTTAGTGAGATATAGCGTCCCTGCCCGTGCTTACTGGTCCATGTATCAGTGGTTATGTGGACCTTGCCACTGATGGCGTTGCGCAGTGCACACCTGATCTTGTCCCCGACTTGTTTGTGCAGGGAAGGGATGGCTCGCCTGGAAAAGTAGTGGCAAAGAACAAGAAAGGTGCGCCTCTAAGTGCAGTAGTGTAAAAAAAAAACAATTTTATTAAACAAGATTAAAACTACTCACAATGGTAGTATGCAGGTGCGCATTGCAGTGTCAGCCACTGCTGGCTATGGTTGTCCTTTGGTCTGTCTGGGATGGCTGCTGGGATGTCTGCTGGGATGAGATCCTGGTCTGCCTGGCGGTGGTGGGCTGGGGGGGGGGGTGGCGTCGGTGGTTCCCGGCGTCTCCTCCTCTGGCTCCGGTTGGTTTTGGCGCGAACGACCGTCCGGTCGTCCGTTCGGTCCGTGCAGGGCAGATGCAGGTGGTCCTCTCGTCCAATGGGCAGCTGGAGACGGCAACGCGTTGCGGGGCTCAACCCCTTCTTCAGGCCGTAATTGTAATTACGATGTAATTAATTCAGATGGTAGGGTCAGAATTTGGCATAAACAACATGAAAGTATGGATCCATCCTGCCTTGTATCAACAGTTCAGGATGGTGGTGTAATGGTGTTGGGGATATTTTCTTGCCACACTTTGGGCCCCTTAGTACCAATTGAGAATCGTTTAAGCACCACGGCCTGTGTGAGTATTGTTGCTGACCATGTCCATCCCTTTATGACTACAGTGAACCCATCTTCTGATGACTCCTTCCAGCAGGATAATGCACCATGTCACAAAGCTCAAATCATCTCAAACTGGATTCTTAAACATGACTAAGGACACTGTACTCCAGTGGCCTCCACAGTCACCAAATCTCAATCCTATAGAGCACCTTTGGGAAGTGGTGGAACAGGAGATTTGCATCATGGATGTGCAACCAACAAATGTGAAGCAACTGCATGATGCTTTCATGTCAATATGGACCAAAATCTCTGAGGAAGGCTTCCAACACCTTGTTGAATCTATGACACACATAATTAAGGCAGTTCTGAAGGCAAAAGAGGGTCCAATCCAGTACTAGCAAGGTGTGCCTAATAAATTGGCCCGTGAATATACAGTATCTCACAAAAGTGAACACACCCCTCACATTTTTGTAAATATTTTATTCTATCTTTTCATGTGACAACACTGAAGAAATTACACTTTGCTACAATGTAAAGTAGTGAGTGTACAGCTTGTATAACAGTGTAAATTTGCTGTCCTCTCAAAATAACTCAACACACTGACATTAATGTCTAAACCGCTGGCAACAAAAGTGAGTACACCCCTAAGTGAAAATGTCCAAATTGGGCCCAAAGTGTCAATATTTTGTGTGCCCACCATTATTTTCCAGCAATGCCTTAACCCTCTTGGGCATGGAATTCACCAGAGCTTCACAGGTTGCCACTGGAATCCTCTTCCACTCCACCATGACGACATACTGTATATTGGCAATGTCAGTATATTGAGCCATATTGGCAGTTAATACATCACTTGCTTCAGTGTTTACTTGACCTGGGTTTTTCTTTTACTCCCATAGTATTCCGGTTAGGCTTGCTCCCACCTACCCTTTCCAAAACCACTAAAAAACTGGTACGTCATGTTCTTACTGTGGCACGATGCGTGGTGGCGCTACATTGGCAAAAGAGAGAACCTGCATCCCCTTTTGAGTTGTATGCTAGAATTAGAGATGTGGAACTTATGGAGACTCTCACCGCACGCCTAAATAACACTTTGGATAAACACAATAAGGTTCAGGAGCTTTGGCATCTTACAGAAGACCCACTATGAAAGGGCCTTCTGGCTGTGCATCAGTTACTGCCTTTCAAGGAGCAGTTAGCATTCTGGAGAGTAAAGAGTTCTGCATTTTCTTTTTTTTTTTCTTTTCCTATTATTTTCTAAGTTTACTTTGTGGCACATTCCTTGCTGATGTGAATCTAATATCTGGATGGATATCTGTGTGTAGTGTGCTGTTATTGCTTAGTGCACTGTCTTCTTGGGTGGATATGTCCTGCTATAATATTTTTCCCTACATAAAACCTACTGTCTTAAGGCCCGTACACACCATACAAAAATCGGAAGTAAAATTTCGTCCGACGAACGATCTGCCGATTTTCGGAACATTAGTATGGTGCTTTCGACAGCCAATTCCAATTTTTTGTCCGACAAAAGCTGGATGTGCAGACTATAAAATGTTTATCGTACGTGAACTCTACGTCCGATTTTCGTTTAATTAGTACGGTTTTCGTCTGAAATGAATTATAAGAGCAAAATTACACATGCTCAGAAACTAAAGAATACATACAAAACTATTCAACACATTCCGTCACTTCTGAAGTTGAATTCTGTCCTACGACAATTTTCATATGGTGAGTAACCACTTTCGATATGAGACTAGCACGCAACAAAAACCGGACAAAAATTTGATCGCGTGTACGAGGCTTTATGTACTACAAAGATTGGATGCTTTATGGGGCAGGTATGCCTTCCTCCACTTGACCCAGGGGATGGCTCATTGATTTCCAGCTATTGTATTTGATGTAATTTACCTGTGTGATATATCTCTTCACTGTCTAACACATAATACTGCACAAACTGTTTGAAAATTTTAATAAAAAGCTGTTAATTATTTTAAAAAATCTGTGAGTATACACTTCAATTACACAATCATGTGAGAATCAATTGCACATGATTGAGTATTCAAAGTGAACAAGTATTTGCTATTCATATAGTAAATCAGCCTCTGTGTATGCATGCAACATATTTTATGCCACTATCTTGGATGTGATATTAACAGCAGCAGACTTAGAGTTGTCACTGAAATGTATTGTAGTATTCCCCTTTGCTTCTCCCTGGATGCTGCATAAAGGCTTTTGAGGCTAGGGAAGGAGCTGGGCCAGCAAAAACAGTAATTAGACACTCCCTAAAGAGGAGGAGAAGGCTGTAACATAAGAAGTTGGCTGTGCTGGAGAATTGGTTTTTGGAGTAGTGAAATGTGCTACTGATTTCAACAGCACATCACAACACTATTGTAAGTAAATACAAAATTATTTATGGAAAGGAATAATTCTGCATGTAGGCCTTTAAATGACTTGATTTTATTCTCCATGGCAGCATACGTGTGGGTTTAGCCCCGCCTCTACTACCCTATAGGACTCCACTCCTATAAATATTTGCTCTGAGCAGCATGCCGTGGTCCTTTTTTTGTCCTCCTCTGTAGGACCGTTGTGAGGGTCCTTCTACCTGAACAAAGCTCCTGTCACGAACAAGCGACCAAGAGGCGACCTGGGAGAAGGGTCGCTATTCTCATATAAACCTTAGCTACTAGGAGGGGGTGGCATAAAAGAAGCGCTGTGGTGTTTTTGCCATTGGTAAAGAATAAAACACTGGGCGAGTAGCCTAGCTATTAGAGGGTGGCCCTCTCACCCCAGGAAAAGACCGGTGTGGGCATTATCCCTTGCCTGTCTGGAGTTCGTGGCGAAGGAGTGGTGAAATCGTTTCATTTTTTACTTGGCAGCAGTTTCTATGTGTATTACTGTGTTACCTGTCCGTGCCGCAGTGCCAACGCTCCAGTCACTGACTCAGCGGGGCTACAGGCTTGGTGGCTGGTTCTCCATGCGTTCCAGCCGCCGCCTGCTTCCGGGTATGGCTTGCGGCCGTTCTATGCATGTGCGCGGCTACTCGGGAGTGAGGCTTAGTTTGCGCGTGTGCGGTTCCGTCAAAATGGCGGTGGCCGCGCATGCGCACCCGCGCCGCGGCTAACGCGGCGCTGACGTCAGTCTGGGTGCTCTACTTGAATGTGCTGGAAGCCTGCAGACGCTGGCTTGTCTGGTTCCAGAGACGCATCACCGCCAGCCTGTGGCCAGCCCTCTCACAGCAGGTACTAGGGGGGCTGATGGGGGATGGGGGCTAGGGGCTGGGAGTCCCCTCACTGATGTCTTTTCTCTGTCTCTTGTGTGTTTCCCTTTTCTTACAGCTCATCCAGGTCTGATCAGCATCGCAGCTCACAAAGAAAGAGTCGTTCCTCTAAGCCCCATGACTGGCACTCATCCTCTAGATCCAAGCACCATGGCTCATCCTCCAGTACAAGGTGCCATAGTAAAGATTCAGCACACCCTTCCATGGCACGCCCAGACCATCCAGCTGAGAATGCGTGTTGGGGGTGCAGCTGCCAAGTTTCATTGGGCAAATCCCTATGCAACCCTTGCTACACCAAGGCCGTAGGTGAAAGAGGAGGGTCGGACCAGTTAAAGGCACTGGTAAAGAAGGCCTTAGAGAATCTCTAAAAGAGTTGGAATCCGGCCAATCCCACGATTCACCTGCGGGGCCTTCGTACTCTCCAGCGAGAGAAACACTGGCTCAGGATACTTGGGATTCTTCGCATCCTAGCCACTTATCCGTGCTCTCGGACAGCCACTCAGAGACGGAGGAACCCTACGGTGGGTTTGACTTCGCCCTGGTATCCCCCTTAGTAAAAGCAATAAAAGACGCTTTAAAGTGGGAAGATCCAGTGGCGGCCCCCTCCAAGCAAAGAAAGTACTTCAGACAGCTGAAGAAGCAGCGTGTCAGCTTCCCCTTCTTGGCTGAGTTGGGGGAAGTAATCTCCGAAGAGTGGGGTAAAGTGGAGAAAAGAACTACATGTTGTCCAAAATACTAAAAATGTATCCCTTCAGGGAGGAAGAGGTGAAGAAGTTGGAGTCGGCGCCCCTGATTGATGCAGCCATAATGAGGTTGGTCAGGCACGTCACCCTTCCGTTGGAAGATTCAATCTCCTTTAGAGACACCCTGGACAGGAGAATTGATGCCAACTTGAAACGAGCATACCTCACGGTGGGCATGGCCTGTAAGCCTGCCCTGGCTTTGGCAGCAAATGTCCAAAGCCATGGAGCTGTGGACCGACAAGGTAGATGAGTCGCTCAGAAATGTCTCAGAAGAGTTGGCCAATGGATCCCCGCTCCAGGAACTGAGATTGGCTTCCGCCTTCCTGGGAGAGGCGTCAATTGATATCATTCGCCTGGTGGCTCGTGTGATGCTTCTTGCTGTGACCGCCAAGCGTGCCCTGTGGCTTCGCCCGTGGCTGGCGGATCCAGCGTCTAAACAGGTGTGGTGCCGTATCCCGTTTGATGTATCTTCACTTTTTGGCAATAAATTGGATTCTGCCATAACCCGAGCCACTGGGAGTAAGTCAGGATTCCTTCTCCAGGATCGGCGGGGGGCAGGGCCAGAGAAGAGGCTTTGCAAGGAAGCAAAATCAAGATCGTGAGAGGGAAGGCACGTGCCTATAGGCCGGGCTGGGAGTTTTCTAGGTCTTGGAAGTCGAGACAGTCTGCTGGCAAGAAAGCAGCAAAGAGCGGGACATCAGGAGAGAGGGAAGCGGCAAAGTCCTTTTGAGATTGGACCTGTCCAGATAAGGCGGGTGGGAGCTCGCCTTCTCCACAAGTCTGGGCGGCCTCAATACAAAGACTTCTGGGTCGTCAAAACAGTTTCGGTGGGCCATGCCTGGTCCTTCAGCAGGTTCCCCAGAAGCAAATTTATCCCTACTGCTCTCTCAGCAGACAAAGAGAAAAGACAGATCCTACTGGATTATGTAGAATCTTTGTTGGAAAAAGGCGCTGTCACTCCCGTCCCCCACGAAGAACGGGGCTTAGGGATTTATTCTCCCCTCTTTCTGGTGCGAAATAAAGATGGCACCTGGAGGCCCATCATAGATTTAACCTTCCTAAACCACTTCATCAGAAAGGAAAGATTCAAGATGGAGACATTATCCACAATCCAGCAAGCAGTCCAACCTGGGGATTGGCTGATCTCCATAGATCTAAAAGACGCGTACTTCCATGTGCCAGTACAGGCAGATTTCCAGAAATTCCTGAGGTTCACCATAGGGCGGTGTCATTTACAATTCACCTGCATTCCCTTCGGTTTGACGACTTCACCACGTGTATTCTCGAAGGTCTTGTTCGCCGTAGTGGCTCTGCTGAGGACCAAGGGGATTCATCTACATCATTATTTGGACGACCTTCTCCTACTGGCACAAGACAGGGCTCAGCTAATAGAGCACAGAAGTCAAGTCGTTTCCACTCTCCAGGTCTACGGCTGGATCCTAAATGTGGTGAAAAGTCAGCTGGAGCCATCACAGTCTCTGATCTTCCTCGGGGCTCTCTTCGATACAGCGAAGGGCACCATCTCCCTGCCAGAAGAGAAGAATGTGGTCATTCGAGATCGGTTCCGTCTAACCCTCTCCTCCTCCCACCTCAGTGCTCTCCAGTGCCTGAAGATCATTGGTACCATGGTGGCCACAATCCCCATGGTAAAGTGGGCTCAATGGAGGATTCAAGGCTTCCAGAAAGGCTTCCTGCAACAATGGTACTCAGGCGACAAGGGTCAACGCATTCGCATCACTTCTGCCATGAGATGCTCTCTCCCTTGGTGACTTCAACAGAAGAACCTAACCAGCTGTCACTCCATCCTCCCCACTGCGTGGGTCATGATAACATCAGATGCCAGCAGCAAGGCTGGGGAGCACACTGCCTGTCAGAAGTGGCACAGGGAACTTGGGACTTTCACTCTTGGGGGATAGTCTCGAACGTTCTGGAGTGGAGAGCAGTTTTTCGGTCACTTCTGGCCTTCTGCCATCTGATGACAGGTTCCTCTGTCCTTCTCCGCCTGGACAATACAACACCAGTGGCCTATATAAGGAGGCAAGGGGGCACACGGAGCCTGTTGCTTCTGCAGGAAGTAAAGCCAATTATGGCCTGGGCTCAGAAGAACTTGGCCAACCTCTCTGCAACATATCTGCCTGGAGTCCAGAATGTCCAGGCGAACTTCCACTCGCGAGTCCGTCTGGACCACAATGAGTGGTCCCTCCACGAGGAAGTGTTCCGTTGGATCATAACCTTGGGGGTCTTTCCAGAAGTCGATCTCTTCGCCTCCCCTTACAACAAGAAGCTGGTGAAGTATTATGCAAGGTTTCAGGATCCTCGGGCCTTCGGGGTAGATGCACTTACAGAGCAGTGGAAATTCCGCAGGGCTTATGCCTTCCCTCCAGTTCCAGTTGTGCTCCAGTCCTTGAGGAGGCTCAGGAGGGAGAGGGTGGAGGTAGTTGCAGTGATTCCGTATTGGCCCAACAGGCCTTGGTTCCCTCTCCTGCTGCTTCTCAGCTTCCCGAATCCAGTTCCCCTCCCTCTCAGGCCGGACCAGTTGTGCTACACCCTTGCCTGTGCCATCTGCATTTGAGGGCCTGGTTCTTGAGAGGGGGAGACTGGAGGCTCTAGGATGCCCGGTAGAAGCTATTCCCACACTCCTGGGTGCAAGGAGGAAGAGTACCAACCAGGTGTATGAACGAATATGGATTAAGTTTGTTGGTCACATGACATCCAGAGCTAATTCATGTGAATCCCCAGCAGTTCAGGACATTTTAAGCTTCCTTCAATCTGGCTTAGACCTGTCCTTGTCTGTGAACTCCCTCCGAGTTCAGGTTTCAGCGATCACTGCATTTACAGGAGTTTCCTGGCCCAGACATGCTCTGGTTCAGCAGTTTTTCAAAGGGGCGATCAGGCTCAGACCGCAGAGAAGACCACGATTCCCTAAGTGGGATCTACCTTTGGTTCTGGACTTCCTCTCTCAAATGGAAAACCCGCTCTCAATCAAAGAGTTAGTGTTGAAAACCGCCTTCCTGGTAGCTATTACATCAGCTAAAAGGGTTTCAGAAATACAAGCCCTGGGGGCTAGAGAGCCCTTTTTGACCTTCCCGGATAGGGTGGTCCTAATCCCGATGCTGGGTTTCAATCCTAAAGTGTCCTCAGTCTTTCATGTAAACCAGGAAATCATTCTCCCCTCATTCGAAACACCTGAAGGCCAAGACTTACATCCTCTTGATGTGGGAGACACCTTAAGACTGTATTTGGAGACCACTGCTCCTTTTCGCCAGTCGGACTATCTCTTTGTCTTAATCAACAGGAAGAAGAGCGGTCTTCGGGCTTCTGTCAGATCCATTGCTACATGAGTCGTTCAAGCAATTCAGTGGGCCTATAGAGCGGCATGTCGCGCCCGATGTGATCTGCAGGGCAGCATCCTAGTCATCTATTCACACATTTATGTCACATTATTGTGTTGAACCTGCAGCTTTATCTTCCGTGTATTTTGGTTTGAATGTACTGTCAAATGGACGGTGTTAATTAAATCTCTGTTCAGCATTTGTTTGCCCACCCGGGTGTGTCTGGCGAGTTATTTCCCACACACATGCTGCCATGGAGTCTGTCAGGAAAACTGAAAATTTATTATCAAATACTTACCGTAATTTTCCTTTCCTGATGGACTCCATGGCAGCAGGAGTCCCTCCCAGATGTCTATGAGTAGGCTAGTTACGGAACACGGCATGCTGCTCAGAGCAAAGATTTATGGGAATGGAGTCCTATAGGGTAGTAGAGGCGGGGCTAAACCCACACGTATGCTGCCATGGAGTCCATCAGTAAAGGAAAATTATGGTAAGTATTTGATAATAAATTTTCCTTTTTATGGGGGTACTGCATTTACATTACATTAGGTATTTATAAAGAGCATAATTACTAACCTAAAATGTTGTGTTAGTATTGTTGAAATATTTTTTCTTTTTTTGAAAATGTGTCCATATCCTCAGTCCATTGCTGTAGCCGCAGCTGCTTTTTCTTGGCTCTTCCTAACAGCCAGCAGAGCGAGTGATACATCAAAAATGATTCCTGCAAATGTGATAGAACACATTTCCAGCTCCCTTTAGGCTCGGTTCACACTGCTGCGATTACAAAGTTGTACGACTTTGCCTGCAACTATGCCCTGTGAATTCCTTCCGACTAGATCCAACTTGGATGCAATTTAGGAGCCTGTACAAGGGCTGAAATTGCATCCAAGTCGGACCAAAGTACTGCAGGTACCCTTTCTAACATTGGAGCGACTTGTGTAGTATCAGTTAAGATGGCTCTCATAGGAAAACATTGGATTTGACATGTCATGCGACTTGAGGTCTACCAAGTCGGATTTCCCTTGTTGCAGCAGTGTGAACCACCGAGCGTTAGATTGTATATTCCGGGTAGGGAGCGGGACACTTCATGATGTAGATGTTTACATATGCAGTTTGCCCACCAGTTGGTTGATTACATTCTCAGATCTGCTTCTGGAACAGTAGTTAAGCAACTGATCAGCACAGCAAAATCTGTACTATCCAGTGGCCAGCAGGGTGAAACATGCTCATCTAAAGGGTTATCATCACTTATGCTCTCTGGTCTCAGAGCTTCTAAATAGATGACTTACAAATGGAGATATTTAGAGAGCAGAATGAATTGTAGACATGGGCAAGGAAATTGATGCAGATGGGGATCTCTTAGAATCAATAAATACAATACCCAAGCTCTACTGCTGGTGATGCTATCCAAGGCTGAAAAATGGTGCTCGTGGCTATTCCTTCTGTGCTTTTAAAGTTGATAGATATAAGCCGGCAACTCGGTGGACTCAAACATTGAAAATCTTTATTGGCTACACAAGTACATCCAGTAAAACAATGCTAACGTGTTTTGGCCTCTGTGGCCTTGCTCATACCAAGATGGGGATCTCTGAAATGATTGTAAGATATTTATGAGGAATAAATGTCCATGACTGGGTCATGAGTTTTTGCAGCTTTAGACACCAGGTGCTGCATACTGGTGGGTGGTATGGAATGCTTGTCTCAATTTGACAGGCTTGCGGGTGTGGGTGAGAAGCCCCGAATGCATACTATCTGTTCAGCCGCACCTTTAGAGCTGTCGAATTAGGATGTGTCTGCGTGGTCACAGTGTCCCCACTGACTTGATAGGCTGCCTGCATGCAGCACCCGGTGGCTCAAAATGCATAAATATACAGACCATTCAAAGACTATGGGTTGCAGCACCCGCAGTCCACCTTAGGACCAATTTAAAGGACATCAATTAACTTACCAATATGTTTCTAAGTCGTCAAAGAATAGTAAAGCAACTGGACAAAGCCCATGTCAACACAGTGAAGGCATAGAAACTCAGTACAGATAGATCCTCCAGTGCAATTGCCACCCAGGACCAAGGCCACAGTGCTAATAATGTGTATAATTAATTATTTTTTCTGTGCATTGAGCAGTACATGCTTTAAAACTCAATTATTATGAAAACATATCCCAATAAGATACAAAAATGTATAGTATGTGCAAACAGGAGATTTGCTTTTGTTCTACAATGTATTGTTTTATTCAAACACAATTCCGCAGAACTTTAAAAATACAATGTGGGAATTTTTACTGAATGTTCAGCTCCAAAAAAAAATAAGTAGACGAAAATATAGAAAATTAGTAAGCAAGCTAAATGTTCTAATTGCATATATATTCTCATACTAATTTAGATAATCATGGAACAAAAAAACTGGCAGAGAGGTAGATGAGGTATTTTGTAACTGTGGTTCAGTCCTAACCACAAAACACACACAAGCCTCTTAATTGTAATTTACAGGATACATACGGTATATTCACAGCTTAGTAACAAGAGAGATGAAAATGTTACCATGACAAACACTAGATGGCAGCATGGGCTTAAACATAGGAGCACACTCATCAATTAAAGTGTAATGCCTAACAATGAACTTCTCTTATTTGCTCCATATTGGTGTGTTATATTTATCATTGAAAGCTTGAGAATTATATCTTTTCGAATAGTTAAAGAGAAAAAAAAATGATACTGCCAGAAAGAACACTTTCCCTATACCTCCTTATAGGGAAATGGGGAGTGTTCTATAGTCCATATCAGGAATGCACCTTAAGTTGACAATGCTGCTTTTCCATTGGTACAGTACAGCCAGTGAGTGTGGTAGGATCCCCAGGTAAAAATAGGGTAGAAAGGCTGAAGAAAGAAAACTAATGCACTCACATCTAAGAACTGGTAAACTGCAACATATTTTTTTTTTAAATATAAGTTATTTTAAATCACAAAACATGCATGACCTGACAATAATGGTATATGTAGCCTTTCTGACATATCTCTTTTAGTCACCACAAATGTGAAACAAAGAAAACGTTTGGAATTATTTATTGTTTTACGGTTGACAGGAGAAATGTTTTGATAGCCCTCAGCAACCAGTGTTCCCTTCATTCTCTTAGAGTAACATGATAAAGAATGGGAAGCTATGATTGCAATGTTTAAGAGAAACAGCATACAGTGTATCTTGATCAAGACTTATTTTGATAATGTTTCTCCATAAAAAAAAGCCAGATACTCGGACATAAAAGTGTAG
This sequence comes from Glandirana rugosa, assembly GCA_018402905.1. NCBI lineage: Eukaryota > Metazoa > Chordata > Amphibia > Anura > Ranidae > Glandirana > Glandirana rugosa. Next base: position 618,095 of record BLSH010343011.1, read on the forward strand.
CAATGGCCCCCGGAGGAGCAGCTGGAAATATTGGGTTCGCCTTCCATATCCAGTAATGACCTACCCTGTAACCAACCTACCAGGACCAATAGTACATGACACAACAATAACAGATATCTGGGTGTGGGGGGGGGGGGGAGTTAACCTCTTGCCTACTGGCCACTTTCACCCCTTTCCTGCCCAGGCCAATTTTCAGCTATCAGTGCTGTCACACTATTAATGACAATTGCATGACACTATACCAAAATTACATTTTTTTAAATGTATTTTATATCATTTTTTGAGACAGATAAAGCTTTCTTTTGGTGGTATTTAATCACTACTAGTTTTTTTTATTTTTTGCTAAACAAACAAAAAAACATCAAAAATGTACAACTTTTTTATCTCAGTTTGTTATAACATGTTGTAAAACTTAATTTTTCTCCTTCACTAATATGCGCTGATGAGGGTGCACTGATGGGCACTGATGAGGAGGCGCTGATGAGGCTGCACTGATATGTGGCAGTGATGGGCACTGATAGGCAGCACTGATGGGCACTGATAGGTGGCACTGATTGGCACTGACAGGCATCACTGATGGGCACTGATTGGCAGCACTGGTGGGCACAGATTGGCAGCACTGCTGGTGGGCACAGAATGGCAGCACTGGTGGGCACAGAATGGCAGCACTGTTGAGGCTGCACTGATGATCAGTGCCCTGATTGTCAGTGCAGATATCCCCTGTGTGGACTTGCCGGTTTTTGTCTCTCTTCTCTTCACGACCTGTAGCGTGAGGTGAGGATTGCAGATAACCGGCAAATCCTGTTGACACAACTGATCAAGTGGTAAAGAACCGCCATGATTGGCTCTTTACCCCAATCTGTAATCAGCTGCATCTGAAGGACGCATCGATCACAGATCACTGCCGAAGCACGTCGCAGGGGGCTCACAGGCAGCGCAAGCATGGGAGGACATCATATGATGGCGTCCCAGCAAAGTGCGGCTGCGCTGTAGCGGTCATTCGGCTGGTCCCGAAGTTTACCAATAGGACGGGGAATCAGAAATGTTTTAGGTGTACCAACATGGCCGTGTCCTATCATTTTCCTTGACCTTAGACGATCTTTGCATGTTGACATCACACCAGCTGATCGTGACTCAGCCACACTGGAAGTGATGTAATTGGAGATTTTGATGAGTTGGATATTTTGACAGACCACCGGCATCTCAACTGTGGGCACCCGGCTGTGACAGCATGTGGCTTCACAGCATGTGTGAGCCGTGCTGAGCATTATAAATGGTCCCGCAGTCTTCTGGGACCTGTGACGTGTCCCAGATGACTAGGCATTCCGAGCAGGAGTGGGAGCGTGTACATGTTAAAACCAGGTACCTGCCCCCCCCCCCCCAAAAAAAAGTGCCATTTCGGGAAGGGGAGGAGGCCTTAAAATGAAACTTTCCCTTTTGGGTGGAGCTCTGCCTTAACACACAAACAACCTCTACAGGTAAATAGTTGCAAGGCAATAGTAGAAATAGTAAATGCAACCTCATGATGCCAGCAGTAGAGTATAGCCACAAGCTAAAGTAAATATAACAGGGGTTCCTTGTCTTTACCACCTTGCCTTGCTTCAATTTACTAGGTGGGATGGGGATGACATTATGGGGGAGATTTACTAAAACTGGTGCACACAGAATCTGGTGCAGATGTGCATGGTAACCTACCAGATTCTAGTTTTTTTTTGCCACAGCTTAATTGACCAAGCTGAAGTTAAAAGCTGATTGGTTTCTATGCACAGCTGGACCAGATTCTGTGTGCACCAGTTTTAGTAAATCTCCCTCTATGAGGGGCAATAAAGCAGCACCAATAAACAGTATTTAGTGCACCGGAATAACCTGTTGTATAATTCTGAAGAGTACAGCTAATTATATGGTCTATCGCTAATCTAATAGCCCCGACTAAGCACTGCCCAGTGGGTAAAACCACAACAGAGTCTGCCAGCAGTCGGGGCCTTTAAGCTCAATGGTGGAGTCTTCAATGGAAGGTATTTATAATCCATAAAGAATAAGAGTGTCAACGTAATGTGTTCCAACCAACTATTTGCAGCAGAGCAATGATATCCCCTTTAAATCAGGGCCCATCCAACAGCAGTGTCCTCAAATCTTTATAGGAAATGTTCTGTACTTGGGCCTCTCACCAATCTGATGAGCCACCTGAATCCTGTCTATACCTCTGGCAAATTCATCCCTCCCAAGTTTCCTCCTCTAAATATCTTTCATGGGGGACCATTATCCAGTGTCTGGTGTGGAAGTGTCCTTCCGTCACTGTAAAGCAGACATAAGTCCCCTTGCCACCGGTCACCGGAAGAGTGCCAAAACCATGATTATTATTATTATTATTATGTTCACAATAATGATTTTTTTTATTTGTAGCCATATATTTTTTTCTCCTGCAGCACTGAATGCCAGCCATACTGTCCCAGTTAAAGTGCACTGCTCAGCTATCTTTGTGTAACCCCAATTTGATATGCAGTGCCTCAAACAAATCAAAGAATCACATAGTTATTGGGTTCTCTCATGATTTCTTGGAAAATGGAAAACTCTGTCCTGGTTCTGGTGTAGTTACATGGACAAATCCCACCCTCAAATGCTAGTTTATTCCAGGACAAAGGCCTTCATTTACAGACTTCACTTCCAGCAATGAAATCCAGGACCGTGCCTTCAAAACTGAATGGCTCACTATGGGACCAATTTATTTCAGAGGCTGGATTCCAATTAATCAAATAATATAAATGACATTGGAAAGGACATACTGGTGAGGTGTTAAAAATGGCTGAGGGAGTTACACGTACCGTCACAGAATGTTAGTACATAGAAATGATCAAAAAAACCCACAGTAATTTATATTTTCTAGGAATTCACTTTTATCCCTATTAGGACTTATCATTCAGGCCAGTAACACCAACAGATTCCAAGAAGGTGCGCACTAAAACAAACATTTTTTTACTTAATTGAGCAAATTGAGGGTTAAACTATACAGGCGGTCCCCTAGTTCAGGGGTAGGGAACCTGCGGCTCTCCAGCTGTTGTAGAACTAGATTTCCCATCATGCTTCTGGGAGTAATTGTACCCATCAACCTTGCCATGCCTCATGGGAAATGTAGTTCTACAACAGCTGGAGATCCGCAGGTTCCCTACCCCTGCCCTAGTTACATACATCCAACCTACATACAACTCATACTTACAAACGGAGGAAGACAACAGGAGGGGAGATGAAATCTCCCCCTAGGAAGGGAAATTCACTCCTGTAAGAGTTATCATGGGAAACATGTGTCTCCACGGAAGCTTCATCACCAATCCTTGTTCCCACAACAACCTAAAACGTTCAAAATCCAATTGGCACAGGGACAGAAAGTGAGGTGAAATCTTAAAAGGGGCACAGACAGCAAAACCAACATTACAGGGGTGTTAACCCTTCCCTATGCTATCCAAAAAAACGTAAAAATTTTGGCTGGAGTTACACTTAACATATGAACCTGTTCCAACCTACATACAAATTCAACCTATCTTGTTTGTAACCCGGGGGACTGCCTGTACTTATTTGTAAGCATTTTTATGTGTCACAACACAGTATGAGAGATATGTGTAAAAATGTTAACGTTATTGAAAAGATTAATCACAAGCGTGGAGTGATTTTTCCTAATATATGGGGGTTATCTGCCAGACTGTCAGCATGCATGGCTTGATTTGTGCTGACACTAGCGCAGAAACTACAGCTAGTTTAGCTTTCTACTACATGTGCAGACATGGTATTATTAACTGGTGCACTGCGCTTCGGGGCTTATATCAGTCTTGCTTAAGCAGCAGGAAAATAAATGGGTGGGCACAGTAATTGAGTAGAATGAGAATGTTTTGGGATCATTTTACTTGCTGTAAATTAACAGTGACATACAAATATGTGAACAGTTGATGAATGTTTAAGTACAATTTACAAAATATAGGTTTAGTACAGAACCTTCAATTCAGGCATGACTATGGATTTTTAAAATTATAGAGCCGAATGCAAACAGTTCATCTCGCTGCTTCAAACAAAATAGGTTTTGATTTATCACAGTAGATTTTCGTTGGTAGTAAAGTAGATCTAAGTTCTCTGGTGTAGCAGGCTTGAAAAATAAAAATATCAAAGCATCTGATCAGTTACTGGAGTCAACACAGACATTATAGTAAAATATTTCTAGAGTTAATGCTGTCCAGCTTCAGTATATGCCATGTAATTTCTCAAAATAAAATATGACCCTTAACTAAATATTTAACTTAATAATTTAATTTCAATTTAATATTTAACATATTTAACTAAAATATGTTGTATGCCTTTAAGCTTTGCATAAATGGCTCTACACAAATAATTAATATATGTTTTAAATTAAATTATCCATTTAAATTCAATAAAAAATACTATGAAACATTTAATGCTAAGTGGTGAGCTCTTATCCTATGTGCTCAAAAAAAACTATTAAACCCTTTATTTTTTAATAAACAAAACATATGTTTTTTTCTTCTCCCCAAGTTGCTAGCCCCTTTCCTATTTGCGTATTTGCGGGTGTCTCCTTAGCTAGCTGCTAAAGAGTACATGTGCACATTAGAGCTGCACGATTCTGGCCAAAATGAGAATCACAATTTTTTACTTAGAATAAAGATCACGATTCTCGCAGCGTAACATCTTACATATACAAAAAAGTGTAATTCTTCCCAAAAAATTGCATTTGAAAGACCGCTGCGCCAACACAGCGTGACATAAAATATTGCAACAGCTGCCATTTTATTCTCTAGGGTCTCTAGGCTAAAAAAAATATATAATGTTTGGAGGTCCTAAGTGATTTTCTAGCAGAAAATACTGGATTTTTACTTGTAAGCAACAAATGTCAGAAAAGATTTAGTCATTAAATGGTTAAACTGAATTCAGAGTTCATTCCTTTGATAAGTAGTTACATTGTATCTCTTTGCTTCTTTTATCAGGAATGATCTCAGACTTGGCAGTCTGGCCAGATAGGAGAGACTCAAGTCACTCCAACTTAGAAAAAGATTCCTGGGGAGACTTCAGGCGACTTGCATTGACTTATACTTACAGTCAAGTCGCTCTGAGTCGCCCCGCAAGTCGGTCTCCATTAACTGCACTGAAAATCGCCATAATGCATAATGGAGATCGCGCGGGGGGGGGTGTGAATCGAGATTGCGATTTTATTACGATTAATCGTGCAGCTCTAGTGCACATATGCATTCCTGGCCGGTGTTGTAAGTATCTGCAGGCAAGCACAATGCCTGGCAAACAATGTACCTGCTTCATTCTCCCTGCAATCTGACTGATGGCACCAGGAGCCTGTCACTTCACTGCCCTCGGTACTCTCCTCTACAACTCTGCCCGACCTGCGGCCCTGCTCACTGAGCACGCAGTGGGCAAGCGCACGCCCGCTATTCACGCATGCGTGGATCGCCGTATATAAACAGCAATTTGCGAGAATGTGCCACTTTGCCGCCATCTTTCTATGCGAGGCAGTCAGCAAGTGGTTAAATGCCATTTCTTTACATTTTTCTCACACATTAAAATAACGCTTTGATATCCGATCAGATATCAAAGCAATATTTTAATACGTGTGAGAAGAATTTTTAAAAAATGACATTTAAAAATCTACTGATTATATATACATATATATATATGGCACATTCAGTAAAAAAAAAGAACATCGATGCACATGAATTTCAACTTGTCACTTGTCAGCAAAATTTTTTAATTACTATATATGAGGCTGAGTAGCACTGAGAAGGGCAGGCAGGGCACTGGCAGGCACATGGTGACAACTTTCACTGATCTCAGTATTTACTATATATGAGGCTGAGCAGGGCAGGCAGGTACATGGTGGCACACTGGCAGTGGCACATAAAAAAAAAAGCAACAATACATACAAAGTTTTCAGCAGAAAAGTGTGTATACACTGTATACACACTTTTTTGCTGAAAACTTTGTATGAATTGTTGCTTTTTTTATGTGCCACTGCCAGTGTGCCACCATGTACCTGCCTGCCCTGCTCAGCCTCATATATAGTAAATAGTATACTGAGACCAGTGAAAGTTGTCACCATCCATGTGCCTGCCAGTGCCCTGCCTGCCCTGCTCAGTGCTGCTCAGCCTCGAGTGGAGTCACACACTGACACTGCACAGCTCACCTCTCCGCTGCTTCTCCCACTCCCAATGTGCACTGCGCTCACTGCCAGTGCGCCCAATGTTGAAAGCGGTGGAAAAAAAGAAAAAAAAAAAGCAAAAAAAAAAAAAAGCAGTGGGAACTGGAAAGAGAGACCGGAAGGCAGGCGGCATGCAGCCGCATATCACTCCGCCGCTGCCGGAACTATAGAAGAAGCATCGGCAAATGCGGCTCGGCTCCTGATTACTCCGCCTCCCTCCCACTCACAGCAGCACAGAAGACAGGTGAGGTCTTTCTTTTGCTGGACTCTAGTGACAGACACTGTCACACAACAGGACAGGACAAACATGTATTTTACAAGCCAGCAGCACAGGCACCGCTAGTAGCAGAGCAGAAAGCAAGACTGAGCACAGGGGGGATTAGGGCGCCAAACGGCCCATTTAAGCAGACAGCACCCTGTAGCCGGTGCTGTCCGTTCTACAACGTTTGGTTTGTGTTCCAGAGTGACTTGTATCCTGATACCTCTTCCAGTGACCCGGCTTACCTTGACCTTGATTGACCTCTGCCTGCACCGACCCCCAGCTTGCCCACGACAACTCTCCTGCCTGATCCTTGTGCACCTCGCTGCCCGCCTGTTGACGACCCTGCCTGTACCTGACGATTCCTCTGCCTGCTCCCTCTACACCGCCTTGTCAGCCAGTTGCCGACCCCAGCCTGTATCACTACTCTGCTATCTGCACGAGCGGCTAACGGATCCTTCACACCATCACAAGTGAACCAGTACAGCCCTCGTGCCCCCCTGTGCTCCCGAACCCTCTGTCTACTCTACCAGGGGTTCCCGAATCAGGGCCGTAAGAGTGGTTGCTTCCTGCACAAGACAGACTCCACCACCAGGTGCGTGACAGAAATGGACAGCCATGTCAGAGTCTGCGCAAGGAGCACCCTCTGCTATGGATAAACTATGTGTCCACCTTGCTGGCCTCACACAGGTGGTCAAGAACCTGCAGGAGGTCTATACCCGACTGTAAGAGCGGGTCCTGGATCTCTCTGCACTCGCCGCTCCAGGGAGTAGCCAGGCCACGGGCCGCACCATTGTGGCTCTACTTTCTGAACCAAAAGTCCCCCTGCCAGATAAGTTCTCTGGGGACCGCCGCAAGTTCCGGGCCTTCCGTAGTGCTTGTGAGCTGTACTTCGGCCTCCAACCCCCCACCTTCTCTCTGGAAGCCATGAAGGTGGGACTTGTTATCTCACTATTACAGGAAGAGCCCCAGGCCTGGACACACAGTCTATGGGAGCAGAGGGCCCCAGAGGTCTCAACCTTAGCCCTGTTCTATCAAGCTATGGCCCGACTCTACGAGGACCCCCCACCAGACAGCCACTGCAGAAGCCGTGATCCACACCCTCCAGCAGGGCTGCCGCACCGCGGAAGACTACGTGGCGGAATTTAGGCGGTGGAGTGCAGACACGGTGGGGAATGATGCCGCACTCTGCTATCAATTTTGAATGGGCCTGTCTGAATTCCTCAAGGATGAGCTGGCCCATGTGGGGATACCTCTGACCCTGGACGCCCTTATCAACCTGGCGATCCAGATCGACCGGCGTCTCAGAGAGCGCAGAGCGGAAAGAGTACCAAGATCCCTACATCCTACCTGGATGCTGCCTCGGTTTCCCAGCTACCCAAGACCGACTCCTTCACCTCCGCAACTTCCTCCTCCTCTCCTCCAGACACATCTGAGCCTAAGCAAATAGGGCTCCTACGTCCCTCGCTCACTTCCAAAGAGAGACAACGAAGGTTCTCGCTGAATCTGTGCCTCTACTGTGGAGAACCCGGACATATGGTGAGGTTCTGCCCCGACAAGCGCGGTAAGTGCCCATCAGTTGTTACTAGTGACCTACCTGTCTGGCCGAGTTTGGTCTCTCACCTTATATTCTCTCTTTCCTTGCAGCTCCCCAGAGGGACTATCCAGGTTCTGGCCATAATTGACTCCGGAGCGTGCAGCTGCTTTGTGGAGGAAGCGTTTGCAGCTTCCTACCGGATCCCTCTTCTGCCGAAGACCCACAAGATCCCCATCCGCCTGGCAGATGGATCCCCCCTTAAATCCGGCATGGTCACCCACGAGACCGCTCCTTTACGTGCCACCACGGCTGACGGCCACCAGGAACTGCTTCTTCTTGATGATATCGCATCTCCCCAGTTCCCCATCATCTTAGGCCTGCCCTGGCTCCGGGCACACAGCCCCAGTATCGATTGGGTCACCGGAAACCATCAAATTTAATTCCGTGTACTGCCGCCAGCACTGCTTGCCAGGCCAAAGAAACAGGCCCTACCCTGGGTTGTTTAGACTCAGATCCAGACTCTGATACCCACCTGTCGGTTCCCGCAGCCTACCACAGTTTTCTGGACGTTTTCAGTAAAAAGGGGGCTGAAAAACTACTACCTCACCGACCATACAACTGTCCCATCAAGCTTTTGCCGGGGGCTGAAGTCCCTTTTGGAAGGTTTTACACTCTGTCTGAACCTGAACTGGCGGCCCTCAAGGCCTACTTAATCGACAATTTGGAGAAGGGGTTCATCCGGCCCTCCACGTCTCCGGCTGGGGCCGGCATATTCTTCATGGAAAAGAAGGATCATTCTCTGCGCCCCTGTATCGATTACCAGGAACTTAACCGAATTACGGTCAAAAACTGTTATCCCTTACCTCTTGTCCCTGAACTGTTTTAATGGCTGGGGTCCACCACCATCTTCACTAAGCTCGATCTGCGTGGAGCCTATAACCTTGTCCGGATCCAGGAGGGCGATGAGTGGAAGACCGCCTTTCGTACTCGCTTTGGGCACTACGAGTACCTTGTCATGCCCTTTGGCCTATGCAATGCTCCCGCAACATTTCAGCACTTCGTAAAATCTGAGGTTGGCATGTCCCTCAAAGAAATTAGGACCTAGGTTCAACGGTCCGGGACGTTCAACGGTCAATAGGGTGGCTTATGAACTGCTCCTTCCCCCCATCTCTATGCATCCACCCAGTTTTCCACGTGTCCCTGCTAAAGCCGCCCCCCCCAGACCCCTTCCCGGGATGGAAGAAGGGTCCACCAGAACCGGTTATGGTAAACGGAGAGGAGGAGTTCGAGGTTGAGGCCATCTTGGATTCTCGGAAGAGAGTTAACTCCACCCAGTATCTGGTGAAATGGAAGGGGTACGATGTAAACACGGCGGTTCCATGCTCTGCCAATGGGGACATAAGAGATCTACTGATCCCTGTCACTGGAATCAGTTAGATCTCTTATGCCCATAACAGCCCAGCCCCCCCACAGTTAGAACATGCCCAGGGAACACAGTTAACCCCCAGATCTCCCCCTGCAGGTTAACGCCTTCACTGCCAATGGCATTTACACAGTAATCAGTGCATTTTTATAGCACTGATCGCTGTATAAATGCCAATGGTCCCAAAAAAGTGTCAAAATGGTCCGACATGTCCGCCGCAATAACGCAGTACCGCTAAAAATCGCAGATCGCAGCCATTACTAGTAAAAAATATAAAAAAATAAAAACCCCAGAAATTAATTCTCATCATCCGTAAACGTGGCAACTTGTGCGCAAACCAATCAATAAACGCCGATTGAGATTTTTTTTACCAAAAATATGAGGAAGAATATAAATCAGCCAAAACTGATGAAAAAATATGTTTTTTTATATATTTTTTGGATTTGAATTTTAGCAAAAAGTAAGAAATATTGTTTTTTTTTTTTGCAAAATTGTCGCTCTTTCTTTGTTTATAGCGGCGATCAGAAATGACGCAGCGGTGATCAAATACCAAATACTAAAAAGATGCAGCACAAAGTAAAATTAAAGTTCATCAAAAGGGGTTGAAAGATGGGCAGATGATCCAAAGATAAAGGGCCACTGGATTATCTTTGGATCATCTGCCCATCTTTCAACCCCTTTTGGGGACGTGTGTTTGACCCTCTAGTAAAACTGGGGTCAAACAACAAGGTGAGGGAGTGTGCTAGCCGGTGGAGGGAGAACACGTGTGATTTGTTGCATGCACACCAGAGGATTATTTCAGCGAGATGATGCATATTTATATGAAGTCCTTTGGGAGATGAACTGTTTGATGCTTAGCATCTAGTGTTTTATGAACTTTAACCACTTAACAACCGCCCTATAGACAAAAGACGTCTACAGAGCGGTTGCTTAATTCTGGGAGGACGTCTATTGACGTCCTCCCAGAATCGCGCTTCCCGCACGCCCCCTGGGGCGCGCACACGGGAGTCAGCCCAGGGGGCCTGGGCTGCCAGTGCCTACAAGGGCACACGCGCGGGGTCCCCCGCACGCCCTTCGCGCTAAGACCCTCCTGCAGTTATCTGCAGGAGGGTCTTAATTCGTTGGCGAGACATCTGCAGAAAACAGATATCCCGCCAACAATTCACCAATTTCAAGTATTTTGTGATCTACGATTCGTAGTTTGTCAAGTAGAGGGTTTCCTGAAGTATATTTATACGTAGTAGAGCGACTTTATTAGGAGACCACACGTACGTTGTTTAGTGTGCACAAGAGGGAGGTGGCCGATCGTGTGAGGGAG